>CALSBV010011771.1:0-10876 GCA_943590825.1 Bovichtus diacanthus
CAGCTAGCTTAGCATAAAGACTGGAGGCAGCTAGCTTAGCATAAAGACTGGGCGCAGCTAGCTTAGCATAAAGACTGGAGACGGCTAGCCTGGCTCTCAATGTCATTACAAAATTAAAGTCAGTATAGTATGCCATAAAAATGTTTTAAGTCATAGTATATAGTATGTTAAAACTTATTTTTTTTGTTTTTAAGTCAGTATAGAATATAAAAAATATTTTTAAAAAAAATCATAGTATGTAAAAAAATAAAAGTTTTTTAAAGTCATGGTATGTCATAAAATATATATTTTTTAAAAAGTCAAAGTATAGAATATCAACATTTAAAATTTTACATTTAATTTGTTTTAAAAAGAATTATAAATTCACACTCATTAAACATTTTAATAAGTCACAGTATATTATGTCAAAAAAAAAAGAATAGGATAGTATGTCATAAAAATGTAAAAAAAAGTCAAAGGATAGTATGACAAATAAAGTCATAGTATAGAATATGAACATTTAAAAAAAAAAAAGTCAGGATTGTTTGTCAAAACATTTGTTGAAAAAAAAAAAATTCACAGTATAGTATGTCATTAAAAATGTAATAAGTCACAGTATAATATGTGAAAAAAAAGTCAGGATAGAATGTCAAAGAATTTGTTTTTAAGTCAGGAGTATGTCCAAATTTCAAAACATTGGTTTAAAAAAACTATCACTGTATAGTATGTCATTAAAAATGTAATAAATAAGTCACAGTATAATATGTAAAAAAAAAAAAGTATGTCCAAAATTGTAAAAAAAAGTCATAGTATATTATGTCAATAAATGTAAAATTTCATGAGAAACAAATTTCATGAAATGTTTATTTTTGTAAGTCATAGTATAGTATGTCAAAAGTAAAAAAGAATAAAAAGTCACATTCTTTTATCTGTATATATAGTATACGTCATTACTGTTATTCTTTACTATGAACTGATTATGTCTTATTGTAAAGGGTGACTTGAAAGGTGCTTATAAATACAATATATTATTATTATTATTATTATAAATGATTCCTTTAAAGTCAGCAGGAGACGTCACTTACCACAAGCAGAGCCATGAGGGCTCCCTGCAGGAGTCCAGTCAGCACATCGCTCCAGTGGTGTTTATAATCGGACACCCTCGACAGCCCCGTGTACACCGAGGCAGCGATCAGGAAGAACTGGATTGTGGGTCTCAGCAGCCGCGCCCACTCCACCTGGAGACGAGCCTGCAGGTAGAGCTGGGGGGGGGGGGGTTATTGGAGACGACACATGAGAATGTATTTCCACTGCCACACTCAACTCAATTTATATATCTTATGTATATTATAAGATATACAAGATATAAGATAAAAATATATATAGATATACAAGATATAAGATAAAAATATATATATATAAGATAAAATATATATATATATAAGATAAAATATATATATATATGATATATAAGATAAAATAAATATATATATATATGATATATAAGATAAAATATATATATATATATATATGATATATAAGATATAAGATAAAATATATATAGATATATAAGATAAGATATATAAGATAAATATATATATATATATATATATATAAGATATAAAGATATAAGATAAAATATATATATATATATATATATAAGATACGATATATAAGATAAATAAGATAAAATATATAAGATAAATATATATAGATATACAAGATAAAATATATATATATATAAGATATATGATAAAATATATATATGTATATATATACAGTATATATATATAAGATACGATATATAAGATAAATAAGATAAAATATATATAGATATAAGATAAATATATATATATATAAGATATAAGATAAATATATATATATATATATATAAGATAAAATATATATAGATATACAAGATAAAATATATATATATAAGATATATGATAAAATATATATATATATATATATATATATATATATATATATATAAGATACAATATATAAGATAAATAAGATAAAATATATATAGATATATAAGATAAAATATATATAGATATATAAGATATAAGATAAATATATATATATAAGATATAAGATAAATATATATATATATATATATATATATATATAAGATAAAATATATATAGATATACAAGATAATATATATATATATAAGATATATAAGATATTATATATAAGATATAAGATAATATATATATAAGATATATAAGATAATATATATAAGATAATATATATATATATATATATATATAAGATAATATATATATATATATATATATATATAAGATATAAGATTTTATATATATATATATATATATATATATATAGCACTTTTCATACAAACATGCAGCCCAAAGTGCTTCACAAAGGAAAGGAAAAAACCCTGAACATTACAACAACAGTACAAGTCAATAAAATAAAATTAACACCAGGGATAAAAAATGATGTAAAAACCAATGATTAGATTATAAGGCTATAAAATGACTTGAAATTAAAAGGCCAGATTTAAAAGATACGTCTTTAAATTCCCTATTAAAAACACAGAGCTTGCCATTTTAATATCAGTGTGATCCCCAGTTTAAGGACATAAAAACAGAAGGTACTTTCATGGGACGAATGACGAACATTTAAAGAAAAGTGTTGGAGGACATAGTGATCCGACTGGAACATAAAACGAAAGAAAATATCTGATGTAGGACGTTTAAAGCTTTATAAATAAACTAGAGACAAATCTATCATGCAGGAGGACACTGATATAAATCACTTTTCCGGGAATTAAACAAACATCTTTTTTTTTTATGGCCCAAGTCATCAGTTCTGCTGTTTACTTCCTCTTCTGTCTTTTAAAAAAAAAAGGTGAGAAAGGCCACATTTCACCTCGTCAAGCTGACATTGAACATAAGAGATCACACCACCTCAGGATGAGCTGCCACGCAGGAATCCTTTGTGACCCAAACCTCAAAATTGTGTTTGTATTTAAAATGGTTCACAGGGCGTGTGTTGTGTGTCAATCGAGAACAAACACGCTAATCCGCTTTATCCAGATCCATGTGTAAAATGACATTCATGACGCAAGCTGCTGCTAGAGAAAAGCACTTCCAGGGTTTGTATGTGAATCTCTAAATGTCAACTGCTTCTCATACTTGAACCCTGCATGCAGAGGGAGCTTTATGGTGCCAGGACTTTGTCCCTGCGTCTATTTATACATCGGATGGTGTTGAATGAATCAGCAGCCTATAATAATGTATCGGGGTTGGGCACATTCACACACAGGGAAGTGCAAATATCACAACGCTCAATAAGGCGGAAATCTGTAAGCAAATAGGTCAGCATTTTGGAAAATACACATCTTCATTATCTCACTTAGGCTTAGATGAAAAGATAGAAAGCCATTAAAATGTTAGCTTAGCATAAAGACTGGAAATGGAGGGAAAAGCTAGCCCCATGTGTAATATATATACTTTATATTTATTATGGTTATTACTGGCTGCTAGTTCACTTTTATTATGCTGCTACTTATTTCTACCACGGTTGTCTACCCCTTTAATTTCATATGTTAGCTACTTATGTTATTTAATTTGATGTTTTTGTACGAACAAGATATAAAGTAGTGAGTTTTACAGGTGTTTGTAGGTGGACAGAGCCAGGCTAGCTGGTTATGCTAAGCTAATCTCACTGGTTGCTCACTTTAGCTTCATATTTTCAAAGCTGCAGCATCAGATAATTATGTACATTTGATAGGACGATTGATTTTCAGTAATGTTTTTACAGTCCGGTGCCTTTGAGCACAATGTTGCAGTGAAGACAGACATGAGTGCAGATCAATACGTCAGCTGGTCCAGATACTTACAGCCAGGAACAGCATGCAGTACATGGAAAAAGAGGAATGTCCAGAGTAGAAGGAAAGTCTGCAACAGAAAGAGACAAACACACGTCAACACTGTGCTGCGGGAAAGACACGGAGACACTGTGCTGCCTGAAAGACACGGAGACACTTGATCAAAGTCGCTGTCAGTGTCAGTTTGATGCATTTATGAGACAACAAGTTCTCCAACAACGTACTTCCTGTTTAAAACAGGGCAGGGTCTGCTGTCTGGAACACACACACACACAGAGACACACACACACACACACAGAGACACACACACATGCGCACACACACACTTGTGCACATACACGCACACTCACAGACACACGCACGCACGTTTGGTTGAATGAAGGTAAAACAGTCCACGTCTTCTGACAACGATTTATTTATTTTTATTTAATCTACATTGAAACAACAGACAGCCGACCGACAGCCTTTGGGTTCCGTGATAATTATTTCCATCCAGCATCATCTGCAGCTCAAAGTTTTGACTTATCTGCAATTGAATAAAATATCGACCTCTGTGGAGTCCCATTAAAACTGCAGACGCTGGGACGGCTCCATGAACACAGAACCGTTTGTGTCCCTGACAAAAGAAGCAACATTTGTCCTCACACTCTCAACCTTCAACTGCCTAAACTTTGGTATTTTTAACCTCTTAATTGCAAACAAAAACACACACACAACTGACAGCCGAGCACTTCCCTCCTCGTGCTTTAAACTAGGGAGGAATCATATTACAGTAAAATGATCCCAACCGCCCTTCTCCCCTGCTGCTGCATTTTTATCTGCATTAGTCACAAGCAGGCCACCCCAAACACACACACACACACACACAGACACACACACACACACACACACACACACACACACAGACACACACACAGGAGCTAGAGATATAATGTGCCCTGACATTAATCTAAAAGAAGTCCCAGATGTCTTCCTGCTGATACATGTTTGTCTCATTATGCTACATTAAAAATAACCAGACTACAGAGTACCGGTAGTGATGATGGTGCACCACATCCTGGTGGAGGCCCAGTAGATAACCCAGAGGATGGGGGGCTGGGTGGGCACATTTCCACTCCGCTCAGGCAAAACAGCACACACTCTAACCTACTTTACTTTAAAGGGATAGTTTGAAGGGGGGGTTGTGTGAGGTACTTATCCACAACCTACAGTAGAGGCTGTTTGGAGAAACAGACGTAGCCGCAGGAAGCTAAGCAAGGTGGTGCTGTGGACGTGGGCAGCAGCTAAACGTGTTTTACACTCCTGAAAAATACGATATCAGTTCAAGCCTACACAATATTTTCACCTTGCTGTCAGACGGCCCTTTCAGACGGGGAACTGACGCTGTTATCGGTGCTCTCTTCAACGCCACCAGACTCCATTGACAAAAACAGTAATTTTGCCTCGCAGAACACTCGAGTTGCTGATCTATCGCTGCCTCTATCGGTTAGTTTGTGTGTGTTATTGTGTGACTTCGGTGTTTCAAAGGGTTAGTGCAGACTCACCAAAGTCACACAATAACACACACAAACTAACTGATCGAGGCAGCGATAGATCAGCAACTCTAGTGTTCTGTGAGGTAAAATCACTGTTTTTGTCAATGGAGTCTGGTGGCTTTAAAGAGAGCAGAGATAACGTCTGAAAGGGCTGTCTGACAGCAAGGTAAAGCGTGGAAATGTTCTAAATATAGCACACTTTAATTATGACTTTTGTTATGACATACTATACCTCATGATATTTTTTGACATACTGTACTATGACTTTTTTTTTATTTGACATCCTATAATATGACTTTAAAAAAAACATTTTCACATTCTATACCATGACTTTTTTCCCAATATTTTTCGACATACTATAATATTGATTATTTTATATTTTCCGACATAAGGCTTTTTTCCATTCTTTTCAACATGCCATAGTTAAATGATGAAATATATATATATATATATATATATATATATATATATATATATATTTTTTTTTTTGCTGAGTACATTGCTTAGCTTCGGCGCCATCGACTGCAGGTAATACACTGAATGTTTTGAAGTGAGGTTCTTCTCCATAGTCAAACTATTCCTCTAAAAAAAAGTAGAACAGAATAGAGGACAAAGTTCCTCACAGCCCATGATATATTGTCTCAGCGCTGATACAATCAGCACAGTTGATCCTATTTGGGCCTCTGCTTCTATAAGTCCGGCTGCTCTCGGGGGTCGAGCCCCTCAGAAGGAGAAGTGGATATCCTCTTCTCCTGTTACACTTCCTTCTGCACTGAGCAGATAGTGGACACACACCTCAAATCAAAACAAGCTTCACATTCCTGTGATATTACTCAACCCTTCTGCTCTCGTGCGCTGCAAAGGGTTCTAACTTAAATCCTCCGTGTGCAGAACGACTGGAAACAAAATGTTGCACAACTTCATCAGCGTCATAACAAGCTTCGTCACACTACTATGAATTACACAAGCATGCATAGATTGTTCACTGACACATTTAACCTTTGCCCTTTGTACTTACACCATGAGCGTGTTACAAAACAATGGAGAGCACAGACATTTAGAGATTTAGTCCGTCAGATTTCATTAATCTGTTAAGCAACAAAGCAAAAACCCAGAGAGCTGCAAATATAAATGAGGAGCTAATTTTACAACATCTAAAAACAGCCACCAATTCCTCAACTAATAACTATCACAACATCTATTAATCAGTCAATTATCAATTTGGGTTTTTTTTTCTATAAAACATCAAAAAATATATATTATCATGTATGAAAAAAAGAAAAGTATTAAATCCTCACAACCAGAATCTGGAACCGTTAAAAAATAAATAAAACAATCAATGCATTATCAAAATGAGAATAAAAATCAAGAGTAATGCGTATAAAGTGTAGAAGAAGTGCCACCTAATAGAAAAACAATAAAAGCAAGAAATAAAAAGAATTCTAAATAATAAAGGTTTTGCGGTGAATACACACCTGCCCTCGTTGGACATCCTGGCGTCTCCAGTGCAGGTGAAGTTTTCGATATAACCCCCTGACGAGCAGTTGATCTGGCTCCAATCAGGTTTGCACACATCCAGGAAGTGCGGCCTGAGCCGGCCAATAGAATACTTGGCTATGTCGGTCAGAGACTGGCTCATCGCGGCACCAAACAGGAAGGTGCCGATGGCTTTGTAAACATAGGAAATGTAGCTGCCGAAAGGCGACTTGGATTTGATGCGCTTTAGATAAACTAACAAGCACTCGCCAAAAATCATCTGCAAGTGAGGGAAAGGACACAGAGTTAGAGGTTTACACGGGAATACAGACTCCAAGTGAAAATGAAAGAAGCAACCGAATGAAATCAACACCAGAGCCTGCAGAGATGCAATGAGCTCATCACTCTCTATGTGGCATGTAAAGGAATAGTTCAACGTTTTAGGATTAACACATTTGCCAGCGCTCTCGTGTATGTACGCCACATAGGCTACGCCAGTTAGCTTAGCATAAAGACTGGAAACTGCATTGTTAAACAGATCGGATATATCGGATATAACGTGTTTATTAGTGAACTTTAGAGGTGCTGTACGCAGGTTTATTTTACCTTCAGACAGAGGCTAGCAGTTTCCCCTTGTTTCCAGTGTTTATGCTAAGCTAAGCTAATCAGCTGCTTGGCTATTTAACGGGTGGCATCAGGTTTATTTCCCAATAAGTCGAACTACTCCTTTAAAAAGTAGCATCTTCATAACATTATGGAGGAATGTTCATCAGATGCTAAATAATGAAATATCACAGCAACAGGATGATGTCCACTTGAAATAATAACATTCAGTTTGAGTCTAAAGATCTTAAATGATTAGCTTCCTTTAACTGTGACACGTCAGGAGACAGACTCATGAGTCCGCTCGTGTTTGTTCTTGAGTGCGTTTGTTTCGTTGCGCTGCCAACAGAGAACAGCTCTGTTTACATTCATGAAAACCATAAAACGCTTTAAAGTCTTTCAACGTCTGCTTTACTTTTCCTGCAGCTACACTGTCCACGTTTGACATTTATGACTTGTTTTTAATTATATTTTGAAGATAGGTGTTTGTAAATCTTTGCATGTCTTTAGTAAAAAGGATATTTTCACTGTTTCTAGACTGAACTGAGACGTCTGCAGCATTTTTTTAATTCCATCCTGCATCACCTGACCGAGGTCACGGCTGCGCTGCTGGTGAAGAGTTTCACATCTGTCACAATTACAGACTTTCTGCAAACATTCTTTTTTTTCGCAGCAGCTGCAGAATAAGTTAGTGCTGGTGAGTTTCAAAATAAAAGTCCGCCTCAGGTCAGCTTTCTGTTTTTATCTTCAAACGCTAAGAGTTTGGAAAACATTTTCTACAACATGCGGTTAGCAAATGAACTTAAAGTAGATGTTAGTGGAGCCGTACGCAAGCAATTAAGAACAGGTATACATTATTACGATGGATTATTACGTTGGATGCACGATATGTATAGAAACTGATCAATTATCTGCTAATAATATAAAGTCGAATTGCTTTCAGGTGGCGGTTTGCACCTTTAAAAGTAGGTTTTCGACACAAGCGTGAAAACCTACTTTTAAAAGGTGCAAACCGCCACTTTCAGAGGAAGACTATTTATATTTTCTAGTAATGCATTTAAAAAATGAACTATTTGACTATAAATTTGAAGTCAAATCTGTTGTTTCTGTTGTGTTAGGTTAGAAGAAAGTGAGCCTTCCTTACCCTCAGGTGTGCATAAACTACAGGTTAGAAACTTGTTTTTAAAAGCACACAAATGATCGATTGTCTCGTCGGTATCGGGCCACGAGACGCAGCTAATTATCGGCTGAATAATCCTCATCGTGCATCCTGAATTAACCACAGAATAACGTACTCAGCAGCCTCCGTAAGAGGAAAGAGATGCGTTAAAAAAGGAGATAAAAGTGAAGCAGTACATGACAGAAGTGTGAGCAGACAAACCAGAGTGATGCACTTACAGTGAGTATTGTGACGGGAATCATTACACCTCCTAACAACTGATAGGATATGGTGTCGTCTTTAAGAGGGAACTTGATTGAATCGTCATTACAGAAAAAGCCCCGGCGGAAAGGACTGTGTTGCACAGTGAGTATTACAAACGGGAGTCCAGCTAGCAGAGAAGCAATGAGAGAAAAACAAAAAAAAGAACAAAAAAAAAAAACACAGGTTACAAGAGCATGTCACTGCTGGGCCCCGGACCCCTACCCATGATGCAACACTGCGTGTGCCGCCATGTTAGAGGGTCACACGAAAGTGTTGCGACCTCTGATGGTCAACTTTCAGGAACACCAGCAAATATTAGTGGTTAAAGTGTTAAAAAATAAGACTTTAAAAGCTGGTTAGAAGTTAATAAGAGAAAAGTCAAACATTAGAGCACAAAAGTGACATTTGTGAGCAGGTTACTGAGGAACCCATCGCACGCTGCTCCACGCTGGAGGGTTCTTCTTCATCCTCTTCTTTGTGGGGAACCTCTCACTAAAACTCTCCGCTTCCTTCAGCAGACACGGAGGAGTGAGTTGTTAAAAATGAAGAGCGTTACAGTTTGAGGACGTGACACCACAAAGTGACTTTCTCTCAAAAACCAAGCACTGACGCAGAAGAGCAGCCAGAGGAGCTGTTTTAGGAGGGAGCGCCGCTCTGCAGCACGGCTGTCGCACTAATGAACAACAGCGACACGAAGATTAGCATCAAAAAATAAATGATTGAATTAAAAGATTATTTTCTAGATTTTTTTAAGGAGCTGTTGTTTCGGTCTTTTGGATGAAATTGAGTTTGTGTTTTTTTTTTTGTTGTTTTTTTTTAACCAGGAGATTAAGAATCTCTTTTTCAGAAGAGACCTGGCAAGCAGCATAAATAAAAACACGTACTTAGACAGAAAAAACCCACAAAAGTAGACAAATATGGAAATAAAAGTGAACTCCCATTTCAAAAAAAGAGAAATTTAAATCATTGACGTCTTAAGGAATCTGACTCTAATTCTTTCATTTTGGAATCAAACGTATTTAACAAAATTATTTTTATTTAAATCATTCTGCAATATATTTATATATTTCATGCCAAAAAGGTGCAGAATACACAAAAAGCTTTTTCCCACAATTTCCATAAAAGTGTTAGATTGATGATTAAATAAAAATAATTTTTTTTAAATCAAAAACGTTTATAAATCCTGCAGTAGTCGCAGTAATAAATAATGTGTACGCGACATGATTTAACATTTTATTTTGAAGTTATTGTTTTGAAGTGGACATCCTCCTTCGCCTTGCGATACACACCCGTGCGAGCTGAGGTTGGCGAGCGCCTCACGCCGACACTCGAACCAGTAGCAGCACTAAATAAAAGATCCAGCGCAGGTCAGGTTTCAGGAGCAGGTTCTTGAAGCCGCTCTGAATATTTCACTACATTACGCTCTGGAAATGTGTTTCCCAGCCTCCTCACAGCAGACATGTCGACTTGCCATCGCAGGAAAAGCACAATAGTAATTATAACGGTAATAACGGCTGCTTTGCACGCGGGGGGGGGGGGGGGGCCCGGGGGGGGGGGGGGGGGGGGGGGGGACACTCGTGGGAGAATGGGGAACGTCCT
The DNA here is from genome assembly GCA_943590825.1 of Bovichtus diacanthus. NCBI lineage: Eukaryota > Metazoa > Chordata > Actinopteri > Perciformes > Bovichtidae > Bovichtus > Bovichtus diacanthus. The sequence goes on from CALSBV010011771.1 coordinate 10,478, forward strand.
CATGTGGGACTTGAAAAAAAGTCTGAAAAGTAAAGCTCGATGTAGTAAAAACACACAATATTTATATTTTTTTATTATTTATTTATAGTGTTTTTAGGATTTACGATGACCTCATTTAATGTGGTTTGTATCCTACAAAAAATAAAGTGATTCCAGTGCGTTTACGTGTTTTTTAACGTGTATTTTGCCGATTGTGGCGAAGCCCCCGTCCCGTGCCTACGTGTCGGTGACCCGGCTACACCTGCGCGGGACAAGTCCACATACCTGCCGTGAGTCAGCTCGTTGAGTGACTCCTACTTACGCAGCTAATGGGCAGAGCGAAGCCCACCGTGTAGAGCACCGTGGAGGTGACGGTGCTGTGGTGGAAAGGGTACTTGATGCTTTCGTCCTTACAGAAAA
>CALSBV010011771.1:11276-24769 GCA_943590825.1 Bovichtus diacanthus
AGTCCGTCTCTCAGTCCGTCTCTCAGTATGTTAGTCCGTCTCTCAGTCCGTCTCTCAGCATGTTAGTCTGTCTCTCAGCATGTCAGTCCGTCTCTCAGTCCGTCTCTCAGTCTGTTAGTCCGTCTCTCAGTCTGTTAGTCTGTCTCTCAAAACGCTACAACACTCATTGGCTCCTAATGAAGACATAAATCTTTAAAAACATTACATTTTAAAAGGATTTCCTTAAACTGCCGGGCACGTTACTCAAACAGGAGTAACTAGAGCATTTATTTGGCTCTATTTTCATCTTGAATTTGCCGCTGCAGTGAGTGTTGACATTACTTTGACATGACGTGTGTGTAGGATGGACATGTAACGTCTTTTCAAATCATTTTTAGACAAACAAAACGGCTCATAAAAATAAGCTACATCCGCGTACGTGGACAGCTCGTGTCGGTACGATCGAGTCGATGGTTAGTTTTGGTCCTTTGACCCTGAGCTTCAGAAAATGTGCAACATTGACAGCAGTGACGTCATTACACCAAACAATGACGTCGTCTTTGGGCAGTTTTTCAGCAGGGAGGCTTTTGTTTCGGAACACGTTGGTCTGCATAAGATGAGCACTTCTTACAGATAAGAAACCATAAAGATGACAGATTGATGACGTTTGACAGTTCAAAGTCTGAATGCAACGCTGCGGTTTAGATCTCTGTGTAGCGGGGGAAATGCAGTTTATTCACGCAGACAATGAGCCGTAATGCACATCAACAAGCACACGAAGATGCACAAACGTCCCGTAAACTGCTTTTTAACTCTGCCTGGTGTTTCTGCAGCTGTTGACACCGTCAGCTGTGCCATCCCGAGCTGATCGGCTACAACAGCTGGACATGGCAGGAAGTCGGGACAGAAACACGGCAGGACTTCAAGTCACTTTAAATCTGCAGCAAGTCGACCTGTTACACTTTAACTTGCTCTCATTACCGTGCAGCTTCAAGGACGTCCTTACACAAACACCGGCAGAGAGAAACATGTGGATATTTTAACATAATTACACGCAGACTCATTGACAACCTGCACATTCATTGTGTCAATAAAACAAAGCAAAACCAGCACAAATTAAACCCTCTGCCTGCACGTTATGCTCTGCAGGAAACAAAGAAATCTCTCAGTTCTCACATTATCAGGCCGAACCTTCCGACATGCATGTGCATGTTCAGTCACATGAAGCCGTGCATGACGCTTCCAACAGCCTCAGTCTGAAAACAGATTACTTGGTTATAATCTAATAGTCTGTGCAGACTAATCCAGTTTGTGTCTGCATCAGTCATCCAAACAGCATTATTAAAACATAATTATAATAATAAGTCTGAAACCTCTGAAGTTTAGCAATATTGTCGGACACAAATCTAACAATCTTTGCATGGATTCTGGATTCGTCAACGAGGAAGAAGGACTAAAATAACTTAATTATGGAAAAACCAAAATCAGACAAAGTATTGTTCCAAGCATTTTATACGTTTTGAAACATGTGGAGTCGGCCTGCAAAGAACTAATTACTTCCACTGGTCGAAAAATCTGTTGATTATTTGGTCTACAAAATGTTTTCCTCACATGACGTCATCGAATGTCTTGTTTTGTCCAAAATTCAAAGATATCCAGAGAATTTTGGCTTTTTTTTCCCCCCAATCGAAATAGTCGGTAATTAATTTAAAAGAAACTAATAGATGATTCTTTGCAGCTGTAGTCTAGAGAGGATCATCAAAACATCCTACGAGCACATTTTCTTTTCACAATTTTCACATAGACTTCATCAGATATACCTCAACGTGCATCAATCATTCATAATCAGACTTTAAACGCACCAGAAACACGCGTCTGAGCCGACTCTGCGACACTGAATCCGTGCGAAATCATGAGCATTTCTAGAATGATTTTTAAAAATCCAACTTCGACGTCACTGCACTTTCTGAAAATGTTTTACAATAGAAACTGTGGTTTTAGATGCAAGATATCAACGGTAGTTCACTAAAGCTTTAACCCAGCTGACACATACACTCACAGGGCGTGAGAGTGCGCGCTCCATCATTAATGATTTTAGACTTTGAGACGTGTGGTTACACGTCCAGGAAACTGACGGGGTTTAAAACATCGACACCAGCCTGGACGCTCGTCACTGCTCTCAGCAACACGTTGGATTCATGTGAGAAAACTTGCGTTTAGTTTAAATGAGCAGAAATCCGTCGGGCTGCTCGCTCTTTGGTCTTCGGCTCTTTAGTCAATTTGCTTTTTTTTTTTTCATGCTTGAGTGACTTGTTTTTTAGAAACATCTCTGATAAACACAAGATTTAAAAGTGTCGCGTCTGCAGGATTCTGTGTGGAGAAACTCTGCTCCAGAAACCAGTTTATAGGCGTGTGTGTGGACTTAAAATGCGACTAATGCCAGAATTCAACACATTCACTATAACGTTCACGATGGAAGTCAAGACCATTTAAATATAGCATATTTCACACAACAGGTGGGGATTCAATGTGCAGAGAAAAGAAGGAAAACATACATATACTGGCCTATTACAATATAAAAACATTTACAATATGGTCAAAACATTTAGGATAATAATAATAATAATAATAATAAAAAATGGAGTGAAATAAGGTTTATTATTATTTTAAAAAAAAGGGAATATTAATAATAGCCTAAAATAATTAAGATTTTAAGTTTTTTAGTTTTAAATCTACTTTAAATTTGTTTTAAAAAGACACTGTAGCAGACCTTAGTTAGAGAGAATAAGACCACCATAATTATAACTATTATATTGCATTATTACATATTGTTGCAACCAAGAAAAAGCATAATTTTAATCAATGCTGGAAGGACTTTGGAGTCACACTAATTTGCATACAATAGAAACGAAGAACATTAATTCTTGATTGTAATATAAATATATATATATATATATATATATATATGATATAAATGAAAGATTAGTGGTGCAATTAGGAGGTTAAAATAAAACGATTATCTCACATTCACCACCACTCCCTTCACGTGATGGCAAGCGGTTAAATATCCCACAGTGGGATTATATATCACAACTAATCGGATTACAGCAATAACAGCAGCAACATACAGCCAGAATATCACCAAAAAGCAGGGACATATTTACCGAGGACGAGACATGTGATGTCCAGCAGGACAAAGGGGATTCCTCGGGCCTCGAACATGTTTGCTCTCGTCCGTCTCTGGCTCGACTGGTGGCTCCTCTGTGATCAGCAGCAGCAGGGGGGGGAGGGCCGCCCTCCTCGGGACGTCCCTGCAGCCGCTGCGGGGCTCGTTTCCGAGCAGATGATGCACAAAATATAAGAATTAAAGGGTCAACGCCCTCACACGGAACCGCGAGAGCTCCCTGGCTGCAGGACGGAAATCAACAAGAGCGTATGTTGTTGTTGTTGTTGTTGTTGTCGGGGGGCGGTGAGCTGCAGCAGAGCCGAGAACTCGCGACGTGTGTCATGATAACGCCGGTAAGTAAAACGAACGACCTCTCACGGGAGGGTGTGTGTGTGTGAGTGTGTGTGGACGGACACCTGCCCGGTGCTGTGTCGGTGTGTGTGTGTGGCCGGGGTCCGGTGTGTGTGTGTGTGTGTGGCCCGGGTCCGGTGGTGCACACGAGACGAACCCGGAAAAAAAGAGAAAGATCATTACGCAGCTGCGCGGACCTGCTGCTGCCTTCACGTGCGAGCGGGAATATCGGAAATACGAGTTTCCGATTCGGGAAGAGGGTTACAAATAAAACATTAACATTTTTTGCTTTTATGAATCTTTAGCCTCTCTGGGATAATCTAGTCCAGATGTATCTATTTATCTCGACCTGGTCCAATGTGGTCTAGATGAGAAAAACAAACAAACAGTGAAATCGCCCTTTTTTTTGCATTTTCACAAATAGAAAAAAGGTTTTACAAATGTGGAAGTGGATTTCAGAGTTAAGTCTTTATCTAAAAAGTATAACATGCTTTAACAACAGTAAGAGATGCAATTAACGAAGGATCGGTCATTCAGTAAGTTTCCCTTAACTTCCCTTAACTTTGAGTCATAGTATAGTAGGTCAAAACATATATTTAAAAAAAGTTTAAAAAAGAATCATAGTATAGTATGTCAAAAAATATATTTTTTAAAGTTTAAAAAAGAATCATAGTATAGTATGTCAAAAAATATATTTTTAAAAGTTTAAAAAAGAATCATAGTATAGTATGTCAAAACAAATTCATAGTATAGTATGTAAAAAAAAAAGAAATCATAATATAATGTCAAAAAAAAAAAAAAAAAAATAGTTATAGTATATGTCAGAAAATGTAAAAAATGTAATAAAAAAAAGTCGCATGTCAAAAAAATAAAATAAGTTATAGTATAGTATGTCAAAAAAAAAAATGTAATTAAAAAAAGTCATAGAATAGTATGTAAAAAAATGTGAAAAATAAAAGTTATAGTATGTCAGAAAATGTAAAAAAGGGAATAAAAAATAGTCATAGTATATGTCACAAAAAATAAAAGTCATAGTATAGTATGTAAAAAAACTGTGAAAGGTAAAAGTCATAGTATAGTATGTAAAAAAAATAAAAATCATAGTATGTCAAAAAAAAAAAAAAAGTTACAGTATGTCAGAAAATGTAAAAAATGTAATAAAAAAAAGTCAGATGTCAAAAAAAATGTCGAAAAATGTAATTAAAAAATGTCATAGTATGTCAAAAAATAAAATAAGTCATAGTATAGTATGTCAAAAAATTCAAAAAAAGAAAATGTAATTAAAAAAAGTCATAGTATAGTATGTAAAAAAATGTGAAAGATAAAAGTCATAGTATAGTATGTTAAATATATATTTTTTTAAAGTCATAGTATAGTATGTCCAAAAAGATAAAACTCTAAGTACAACATTAATTTTTTGATGCGTTTTTACTTTTTGTGCAGGAAGCTAGAATGTATTTAAAGCCGGGGATCTACATGTGAAGCCTGATATAATAGAAAGCATGTGTTCCTGCTGTAATGGCCGTGGGATCCAACATTGTGGTTTCAATGGGTTTAAATGGGGACGTTTTAGCTGCACAGTTTATTATGGACTTAGTATAGGAGCTCCCTTGCCAAAATGTAAGCTATGTGCATTAACACAACCAAAATGATCTAGAATAGTTGTTTAAATGTCCCACACTTGATCATGTTGTATCTACCAAGAGTTCACATGTTAAATAAAACAACAGCTCTCAAAACCTTTTGTTTATTTCAAAGGATTTCTGAGGCTAAATTGAAATATAGTACTAAGAAAACACCAAACTCTTACATTCTACGTTATATAAACTTTACTGCCAATGTATACTAATGTCAGTGTGTGTGTGTTAATTACCTGTGATCATTAAACTCACCATGCCATGCACACTTCAGGAACAAAGAGGAAGGTAGGTCATCACAGCTCTCATTGTGATCAGCTCACTGACCCCATCTAGTGGTTTGGAGGTTAAACTACACTAATAAAATACTGAAATATTTCAGGATATTGTGATGAAAACCAACACGTGAGCTCCAAACTTTCAGTAGTATTTAAAAATATGTATTTACGTCATATTCACTTTAATTATGTGTACTAAAACTAATAGTTAATAGGTACGGACATAGTTTAGGTGAATATCTAACAGTGAAACATTTTTAGATCACATTAAAAATCACTTTTATCAAAAGTCAAAGTCAGGATTTTTTAAAAATGAGGAAAAAACATTAACATATTGTGTTTGTGAAATGTTTTCCATATGATTTTTATTTATAACACTGTGTGCATTGAGTTCATAGATATCAAATACTTGATTATGCTCCTTTTTCTCATTATTTACTTTGGGCTCATGGGACGACTGCTTTTTTCCCTAAAATATAATGAAATATATACTTAAAAACAAGTCCTATGTCCCGCCTGTGAGTCTGATAAAGAAACCGTTTAAATTAATTATTTATTTTTGTTCTCTCGTTACCGTCTTTGCCCCGTTTGTCTTGATTGACAGGTGAAGACTTTGGGATTTTAAAAATTGTAATTCTGAAATAGAAAAACAGCCTTCGGGAAAAATGTGAGACACAAAACTAAAAACTAAAAGTAAGCCTGTTGAAATTAAATGAACTCAATAAACTCTGTTCTAGTGCGAATAAGCTCAATAATATAACATTTAACATAATAATGAGCTTTAACAACATGTGTTGGATTATTTCACAATTTCCCTCGTTATATTACACATTCTGTCTATATTCATTTATATGCTTATTTATTTCATAAGGTTTTATTTATTTTCTCAATACTGAGCACAAAAAAGGTTAAATTAAATATATATGTATTATTACATGTATCATGAACTTGCCAAAAAGTAAAAAGTAATAATTTCAATCTTTAAAATATTTGTCTGACATTTCTCCTTAAAACTGGAAAGTACTTGATAATTAATAAGAAAACACAAATAAATGAAACATACTTAATGCACAAATATGTTTTATTCAACTTATTTACATGACGTGAAAAAATAACTTGAAATTTACATTTCAAAGTCATTCAACGCGTTTTCTTTTCAAGGAATGTTTCAGCGAAAAATAATAAAAACAATACTCAAAAAGTGCCTTTTCACATCTTTGGTCGTCCACCAAAAGTGCAGCTCGCTTTGATTTAAGTGCTAAATTTACATTAAAACTAATATAAAGGAGCGACTGAGGCAGTATATTTAAATATCTCTAAACCTTTAACATGTCCAGTTTGTAATAAGATCAATAAAAGATCAATAAGTCTTATTCTGACCAATAATCCTTTCCTTTATATATCCATTATGTGTCCACAAATTAGTCTACATTATGTTTTATCATTTAAAAAATAAACTTTACATATATTTTTGGGCTTTAATACACACGTCTCATATTTCCAAGGCTTATTGAGAAAAATGGTAATTTTACAGACAAAAAAAAAACAAAAATACTGACATTCATAGCATGTTTTTCGGCACCGTTTCATTATAGAGGTGAATGACCCGCACATAATACTGCCTGCATCTGAAATAATAACCATAATACATGGTGGCATTTACGAATTAATAACAAACATAAATAAAGGAATGAATAATTTATAAAAAATATGCTTTACAAGGCCATTCCAGGCTAGTCCTTCATTTCTTATGCACTGACGTGTTGCGCACTGTCCGTCCACTAGGTGGCGCTGTTTCCCTGCACATAGACACCCGCAGGTCGCTCAGGGTTGATCCACAGGAGGCAGCTCCACACACACCTGCCGTGTTTCCTTCCTGCAGTCACGGATGAAGATACAAACTTTAAAGTACAGATGGATGTTTCCGGCAGGACGTCCTGCTCCAGTTGTGTCGATGAATTCCTCAAGTTAGTTTTGATTCGTCTTAATTTTATGTTTCAAGTGCGCCGAGTCCTTGAAAAGTGAAAAAAAAAAAAAAAAAGTCTTCACATTTTTCATTAAAGGAATAGTTTGACATTTTGGGGAAATATTCACTTTCTTGCTGAGCGTTAAAGATTGAAATCACTCTACAGTCAGAACTAAGTTAGCTTAGCTTAGCTTAGCATAACGACTAGAAACAGAGCTACGATTAGCCAAAGGGAACTAAATATTTTCCTTTCTATTTCTTTTGTCACTTTTGGTTTTCGGATTAGAGATGTAACGTGTCCCTGAAGGCAGCTGTTTTCAGGCTCGCCGTTTCCCCTCTTTATGCTAAGCTAAGCTAAGCTAAGCTAATCACCTGCTGGCGCTAGCTCCATATTTAGCGTTCAGACGTCTCATCTGACCCTCGGCAAGGAAGCGGGGTTTCCAAACTGTTGAACTATTCCTTTAAAATCTGCTAAAGTTCAGCTCACATGCGTCACGATTGCAGCCGCCGCGGTGATTTATGACCCGCCCGTCTTTAACGTCCTCATGTCTTCTTGGGGTTTGAGTTCTGCTGCTTCTGTTTGCGGAGGTGCGCTTCGATCTCGTGCCTGAAGAACAGCATCCCCAGCTGGCCGTGCGAGGCCTCGTTCATGGCCTTGGACTGCATGCACATGCGGTACTGGTCCGGAGGGAGCTCATCGGCGCAGTGCTTCTCGTGCCACAGGTGGAACAGGCCGCGTGACGGCGCTCGCACCACCAGCAGGTTGCTATGGAGGTACTTCCTGTACAGGTGGACATCTTCGCCACCCCAGCCTTTGATGTCGATGTCAAAACCTCCTGCAGATAAAAGAGCGTAAAACAAAAACGTATTATAGCATCAAGCTCTTTTGTTTTTCCTTTTTGGAAGCATGTTAATAAAAGTGTCAGCATCCCCAGCTGTAATTATTATTATTATTATTATTATTATTATTATTATTATCTTGCACCACCAGGTATACCCACACAAAGGTTTGGACTTGCACCAGCAGGCTTTATTGCCGCTTGGAGCAATATTGTCGGCCTTTGGAGGAGCCAGAGAAAATCAGTTCCTGCTGCGCAGTTAAAGGTGATGACAGACGCTGCTTTGAAGCGCAGATACTCATAAATACCAAGGACAGGTTTATGAAGTTTGGTGTAAATGTATTATGTAAAGGAAGGAACATAATGGGTAGTTAAATAAAAAAAATAAAATAAAAAAAAAACATTTCTGTTGCTGCAATTCTTTTAAAAATGTATAAATAAAATAAAAAAAAAGAAATAAAATTTTATGAATTCTGTTTTTATTTAAATTTTATTAAATTTAGTGTTATAGTTATTATTTTCTATCTTATTTTATGCATTCTATTTTTTTTTTTACTGTAATTTTATTGTTATCATTCATTGGGTTTTATTTTCCATCTCATGTTATGCATTCTCTTTATTCTACTATTATATTATTTTTATTTTACTATTAAGTCAAGTGGGTTTTATTCTCCGTCTTATTTTCCATTAATTATGCCATTTTTTTATGTCCATTCTACGTCTATTTCTTGTTATTGTAAAGCACTTTGAGCTGCATTTCTTGCATGAACGGAGCTTTACAAATAATGTTTATTATTATTATTCTGATGTAAAAAGGAGCCTTTCAGACGAGCAAACATTCCTGAGCGAGTTATGTCTTCAGCGCTGCTTTAATGCACGTTGATCATGAATCCTGATTAGAGTTTGCAGAGATCACGATCAGCTTCGTCTCCTCGCTGCCTGGTTTGTTGTTTCACGAGGAGGCGTGAGGACATTCTGGACGATGCAAGTTCAAACCTGCATCTTTACACGTAAACCTGAAGCGCTCGTCTGCTTTTGCTCAAACTCTTGTTTCTCTCTGCAGTTTTATTTTTTCCAGTTTTTGAGGTCTGCATGCACATAAACAAAAGAGCTTTTCATCTGTCGGGTCTTATAGTGTCGCCCTGGAGCCTGAGCGTGAAAATGGAGACAAAGACGGAGAGAATAATCAAAAATAAAACTGCACAACAATTAATACATTCACATGTTTTTGCAATTATACATTTGTTTTGTATTTTATAAACCTGGTACTACAAACAGAAAAAAAGAGAAAAAAACCCTCTTACTATAATCAATATTTATACGTGCATATATACATTCATGCATCCAAATAATATTAATATTAATATAACAAATAAACCTACATCCACATATATACATTTACTAAAAGCGGTATTAATTATGCTTAGTAAGGATAACCGGACAAACACATAAATAAATAATAAATAAATATTAATAGTTGTATTATAATATATCTTGTTTGTTTAATCGGCACAAAAACCAAAGTGCAAACCCATAAAGCTAAGCTAAGCTAAGCTACGCTAAGCTAAGCTAAGCCGCTGCTGGCTTTAGCTACATATTTACTTTACCAATTTCATGTAATCATATATAAATATATGCACTCGCATAAAACTCTCAGCAGGAAAGTGAAAAAGGCTTGTTTCCCTAAAACGGAAGGTTTCTGTCCTTGAAGCTTTTTTTAACATTTCAGCACATTTAAATCAGCGCATGTGCATGTGTGTGTGCGTGCACGTGCATGTGTGTGTGTGTGTGTGTGTGTGTGTGTGTCTGGGCCCTAAACAATAAACCACTCTGAATTTCACTGCAGCCTTTAATTGATGTGACTATGGAGGGAAACTAAATTGATTTAAATCTGTTCTGAGAGCCAATATCTCTGAACAAACACACAGCGAGGAGACGCGCTGTGAGATATGCTAATATATGCCGCTGCTGCTGCAGCTCAGGGCTGTTTCCTGCACAGTAATATAATAAAATCTCCTCCCAGTTGAGGAAAGTAATGTAATATTGAATCATTTGTGTTCAGACGTTTTTCAAATCCATTAAGCTACAGCACCATTAACAGAGCAGAAGGAGCTCATTTCCACCCTGCGCAGACAACCAGCCCCCGAGAGCCGCTGCGTGCGAATCCCTGCATCGCCGAGGCGGTTTGATGCAGCGCAAATATTTACCTATGTTGATGAAGTCGGACCTGTACTGGCAGGTCATGCCGAACCCGAAATCCCTCCAGAACCCCGTGTCTTTCTTGATCATCTGCAGAGGAAAGAAGCGCAGAACAGAAAGACATCAGCCGAGCACACGTCCGGGGATGTGGGAGACACTTGGAAACCTCCCCTGCAGAGTATTTGAAAAAGAAACCGGGAGAAGAAGAAGAAAGATTTGATTGGCGCGAGTTACCAGCTGCTGCTCCACAGGCGGGATGTGTTCAGGACTTCCGTAGATCAGAGTCGGGTTGTACTGGCTGAACAACACCGGGTAGAAAACCTTTTTACCTGAGAGGGAGCGAGACAGAGCTGCCATGATTAGCACTATTTTCATAATCGATTCATCTTTTTAAAGTCATTTTTCATGCAAAAATGCTGCATCTCGACTATGAAGATATCTTGCTTCTGCTTCTCTGACATTTAAAGACTTCAGTTTGCACCGTGAGGAACCGGGACAGGCTTTTTATTGAGCGATTAATAGAATAATCCTGAAAATAATCAGCTGTTTCATTGATAATGATGATAACCGTGAGTTGCAGCCTCAGAACGAGACAGTGATTCAACATTTCATAGGTTTCACTTGAGTCCTACTAACAATCCCAGCATTTGGAATTATAATTCAAGATATCTCGTACATTTCTGGTTATGGGTTAGATATCTGAAACTGGGGTTAACAATAAGACCAGACTTTTAGTTATTACTTCTCACAAATGGACTTAAAAAAGACATTTTTACAATTACAGTGCGACTCATAATTCAAGGCATCTCCAAAAAAACATGCACTGCATCTGTGCACATCTGTAAAGTTAACACTGTCAATCTTTCACGTGTCAAAAGGGTGAAAGTCGGTCTCACCGGGCTGCGTGTTGAGCCGGCAGGTGTTGAGGAAGTCGGCGGTGAAGTAGATATCCACGTCGCAGAAGAAGAGCAGCACGTTGCCTCCCTTCCAGGCTCGGGCCCCGACGTCCAGGCCCCGTCCCCGAGAGAAGTCCTCGTCCAGCTGCAGCAGAGTGAAGTTCTTAAAGTTGACTTCCCTGCAGAGAGAAAGAGGGAGAGAGAGAAAGAGGTTACACACACACAGAACTCCATTTTTACATTAAAATACATTTTTGCCACGTTTTTTTTTAAATACTCAAACTCTCCTTAAGTAAAAATGTGGCAGATTTGGAGGATTATAAAGATATTTTCACCTTATTTTTGACATTACAGAGTTCACGTCAATGATTTGAATCAAATCCAAAAGAAAAACTCTTCAGCTTTGATGGATTGAACTTTTATTTCCTGCGCTGAAGTTTTCATTTAAGTATTTAATTCAATGTTAATCGTTTCATTGCCCTTTTTATTGTGCTGTGTTTTCCTTTTCTTTCCTTTTTATAGCACATGCATAGTTGTAACTGTCAATATTTGTACAATACTGTGTGTCGTTATAATCCTGCCAATAAATCAACTCGACTTTGACAGCGAGAGAAAGATGATTTTGAATAAAATTGATGAGAAACAGAAGAAAGCAGAAGTAAGATGCTGATCGAAGATTAATGCGCCTGTTGAAATATCTGAGGAACTGAAGCACGTGAGCTCTTAAATCTCCAAACCCACAGTGCAGCTCAATCTGCAGCCAGTTACTCATTTGTCAGTTTGTTAGGAAACATGTTGCACTAAAAGTACAGCGTGATGTAAACAGAGCAGCCGGCTCCTGCAAGTTGATCCAATCCTTTGGGCCTAAAAGTTATTATTTCAGGGGATACTGTGGCTCAAATGGGGCCTTATTCCTAAATAAATGTGTGTTTAATTAATTTCAGTCAGAGCGCTGGGCCACAATATAATGAAGCTGCTCTGGATCTAGAGGGAACAGATTGCACGGTGCAGTTTTGCCCCTGTTGGGATCATTTAGCCCCAGTAATCCTCTGTTTTCTGCCTTTTACTGCCTTAAGTATTTTGCACCCAGATATTAAAACATAATGAGCTCATAAAGTTCACATTAGCACAACTTTTTTGATTTCATTTTCCTCCTCGAAACACGCCGCTTGCTCCCAACTCATGAAACAAAAAGCTTCAGCTGGAGCCGGAGATTAAGTGCATGACAGCACAACAAAGCGTCTTCAGTCGCTTGTGTGAGAGTGAAGAGAAAACAGCTGGATCCAGATGTACGCAGCTGTGGCCTTTTCCCCCTGAACCATAACAGTTCACACACTGCGAGTGACTAATCCGTTACTCATGCACGCACACACACGCACTCTTGTATAGACTTCAGATAAAGGATACGCAGGAAAAAACTGGTTCACACGTCTGGTGTCCGAGGCAGAACAAACAGGATTGGACGCCCTCCCTCGTGCGCCTGATGTCGGGTGACAACGCACGAGAGCAGGTAACGTTCACAGCTTTGTCAGAGGAAACTGCGACGACCAGAGGAAACGGGGTCTGCTCCTTGTTGCCGGAGGCAGCTTGAATCACACTTCACATATTTGACTGCTGCGTGGATGTGTGTGTGAATAGATTGTGTCGGCACATTTTCTTCATGTTTATCACTGTGCAAAAGTCTTTGTCTCGCGTAAGAGACAACCGTATCTACCAGGAAGAGACTCAAAATGACTACAAAGAGACATAGATCCACTACAATTAGACCAAAACAGCTACAAAGAGACACAAAACAGCTACAAAGAGAAGCAAAACAGCTACAAAGAGAAGCAAAACGGCTACAAAGAGACACAAAACAGCTACAAAGACACAAAACAGCTACAAAGAGACACAAAACAGCTACAAAGAGACATTGAGGAAAGCCTTGGGCGGAAAAGCGTCTGTTTCCTCTGCTGCTGTGCATTATTAAAAGCATTAAATAATCATTTGTGAGTGCTGATGATTTTACTTGCTACTGTCTTTAAAGGGTCGGTATCTATTAAACTTTAAGAGACATTTGAGCTCAGCATGAAAGTTCTTTAGTTTGAGACACAAAGAGACTCACAAAAAACTATGAAAAGGGGCAAAACAAACTACAAAATATCTACAAAGTCACTCAAAATATCTACAAAGTCACTCAAAA
>CALSBV010011773.1:3542-24034 GCA_943590825.1 Bovichtus diacanthus
TTTTTTTAAAAAATTTCTTCAAGGATGTCATTTTATTTAGTTTTATTCTTCTTTTTTTTTTAATTTCTTAAAGGATATCATTTTTATTTAGTTTTATTCTTTTTTTAAAAAAAATGTCTTAAAGGATATAATTTTTATTTAATTTTATTCTTCTTTTGTTTTTAAATTTCTTAAAGGATGTCATTTTTATTTAGTTTTATTCTTCTTTTTTTTTTTTTATTTCTTAAAGGATATCATTTTTATTTAGTTTTATTCTTTTTTTTTAAAAATGTCTTAAAGGATATAATTTTTATTTAATTGTATTATTCTTTTGTTTTTAAATTTCTTAAAGGATATAATTTTTATTTCATTTTATTCTTCTTTTTTTTTAAATTTCTTAAAGGATATCATTTTTATTTAATTTTATTCTTTTTTTTTTTTTAAATGTCTTAAAGGATATCATTTTTAATTTAGTTTTATTCTTTTTTTAAAAAAATGTCTTAAAGGATATAATTTTTATTTAGTTTCCGTTCACGAGTACAAGGCTACTGGTAGTTTGTGTGTTTACGAGGCAAAAAGAGGGAAAAATTGACAACTAGCAAAAAAACAACAACAGCAGCATCAATAAATTAAACTGCAATAAATGCTTGAAAACGTAATTTGACCAAAAACACGAGTGCACATGAGGGTGCAGAGGACACTTGTGGTGCGGCTTCACGGAGCGGTCAGTACCTCGTCCACGATGATGTGCGTCAGGGAGCTCAGGTGTCTGTCGTGCTGCAGCTTCCTCAGCAGGACTCCAGTGGTGCAGTACAGCAGGCGGGTCCACTCCCCGGACTGATTCTCCATCCGGATCTGGTATCCACACAGCGACGACTGAAACACAACGCACCGTGAAACGTATTCATTAAAGCAGCTCATGGTGTATGTGATGTTTCCTACCGAGGCCGATAAAGCATTAAGAGGTCTCTGTAAACGGGAGTTTTCACCCTGGATCCGGGTCCGTCCTCGCAGCCCATCTCCTCGCTGACTCTGCAGGCCAGGCTCATGGCAGAGATCCTGCGGGGCTGCGTCACCACGATGTTGCAGGGCTTCGCCGCTTTGCCTCCGGTCAGCAGCTCCTCCAACAGGAACTGAGGGATCTGCGTACTCTTTCCACTTCCTGTCTCGCCAGCCACCACCACCACCGGGTGGCGCTGCAGAGCCTCCAGGACACGATGCCGGTGTTGGAAGACAGGAAGCTGCTCTCGCTCTGCCTTGAAGGTTCAATTAGTTGTTCAGTTACTGGGGTTCAGTTTATTCAGCTTTAACACTTGTGCATCACTTTTCTTTTCAACCTCAGCTCCTGTAATGAGTCTATAATGAACTGTGTCGCAGGATTTCCTGATCGCAGGAAATTTATGAATATTTGGAAGTTATGATCAGGACTGAAGTTGGTTAAAAGATTTAACTTAGTGTTACTGGAATATATATACAATTTATATATTATTTGAATCATTTTGACGCAGACATTTTTGTCCTCTCAGGACTCTTTTTGAGTTGAAACTAAAAAGGTGTGTTTACCTTCAGCTTGTGGGCCAGGGAGGACTTCTTCAGCTTCATTAAAAGCTCTCTGGCTGCCTCCAGCGCTCCTTCCCTCCTCCCTCTCCTCTCACTCTTGTCCTCCACTTCTTCTCCGCCCTCCCCAACATCAAGACCAGCCAGGTTCTCCCACGACTCCTCAGGCTCTTCATCACCTGCACTGCCCAGACCCGGCTGACCCGGGGCTCCAGACTCCTGCTCTTGGTTCTGGTTCTGCTGCTGTTTGAGTCTGGTCAGCAGCCGGGAGATGAACTGGTCTCTTGGTTTGTTGGCGGCGGTGCGGCTCTCTTCCTGCTGCTGCTGCTCGCTGTCCCTCCACTCCAGCCACACGTCTCTGTAGGTGGGAGGAAGGAGCTGGTGCACGGACTGAGAGCGAGAGGGATGGAGGTTATTAAAGGACGAACGGGGAGGAAACAGGAAGCGTGAGGTCGAGCGGCACCACGTGTATTACCTGCCCCTTAACCAGGTTGTAGAGCGCCAGCGTGGCGGCCAGATGCTGAGCCTGCATGCTGTCCTCCGTCACGATCTTCGGACAAACTTCCAGAACATCTTCTGTCCTCTGAACACGCACCCTGAGGGGTTTGCAAAGACACCAAAATCAATAGAAAACATTTCTAAATGTAGTTTATAAACGAGAGGGTTGAAGAATCTCCGACAGTCCTGCAGCTCGTTTCATCCTTCAATCCGTGCAGCTCACGTTTCGGATATTTTTTGCAGTGATGGAGGAAGTTATCATATCTTTTACTTACTAAAAGTACTAATACCACACTTTACAAATGCATTGACTTGCATATACTGATTGGTAATTTAATTTGTAACAAAACATCATATTTTATCGCTCTGTGTGCAAAAATCTTAATTTTTAAAGTAACTGACAGTAGAATAATTCCCTCTAAATATAGTGGCGTAGACGTATAAAGTGCCACGAAATGTAAATACTCAAGTGAAGTACAAAATGTGTACTTAGGTACAGTATTTGGGTAAATGCATTAAGTTACATTCCACTACTGTATTCTTGTTTCCCTCTCCAGGGAGTCCATGTGTCTGGGAACTAGGTCACACACACACACACACACACACACACACACTTACTTGGATCTCCAGTATTTACCCGCCGGGACCTTGTGGAAAGCCGGCGGCGGACTCTTGGGCAGGTTCTTTCGCACCCAGTCGATGAGGAACTGTTTGGGCGACTTTCCCGTCCAGCTGCGAGCCGTGTAGTCAAAATTGCGAATGTCCTTTGGCTCGTTCTTTTTCACAACTGGAGCTGGAACAAGAGGAAAATGTGAGAAAATGATCAACAAAAAGTCTGTGAGTCTGTGAGTTTGGTTTGAAAGACTTTATTACCCAAAGCTTCGTCGAGGTTTTACCTTCTGCAGCCAAACTGAAGCTTTTATCGAACTGAAAATACAATATGGACAAACAGCGGCTGCACGTAAACTTAAAGCTCTTTGCTGAGGAGTTTATCTGTGTACGTGCCTCATCAACCTGCCAGAGACTGCAGATCTTTTTACACTCAGGCTCACTTACTGTGCATTAACATCTTCCTAAATAAACCCACAAACAATTCCTCATTTATAGCAATCAATGCAGAATGTGTACGAGGTCATGACGCATGTGTTGCAAACTCCCAGGTTTGGCTATGATTAGCTGATTAGCTGATGGACGTTTAGTATATTCAAGCAGCATCTGTTACCGTGGTGCAGCACGTTAAGTTTCATCTTTACTATGTCCTGTAAAACTGTTAGAGCGTGCTTTGTTAAAGTCACTCGTGCAAACCTTTCTCTGCAGGAGGAGCCTTCTCTGGTGGCTCGAAGAAGCTGAAGCTGAGATCCTCGCTGACGGGAAGAATCTTCTTTTCCTTTTGAGGCGCGTCGACCACCTTTATGGCTGGGTTGAACATGGGGTGGGGCTCCAGTTGCTTCATTTCTAGAAACAGGACGTACATATGGTCTATACGAGTCACAGAAAAGGTTTAACATGTGCACGTGTGAGCTGGAGCACGCTCACCTTGCTGTATGATGCGTATCCTGTCCTGTGCCATCCTCTGACCCGCCTTGTCTCCCTTCGTCTTGGCCACAGCCGCCATATCTTTTGCGTCGTACAGTTGAGCAGTAAGCACCAAATACCTGTCGTTCTACACAGAAATAGCACATAGTTACTACACTGCAGCTTCATACCAAAGGAAAAGACAACAACACCTGGGAGCAGGTGGAATTATTCACTTTCTCGCTCTCATATTTGTCTGTTAAACATCAAGTTAGCCTGTTAGCTTAGCTTAGCTTAGCTTAGCAAAGAGACAGAGGAGGGGAAGCAGCTGGCTCTGTGTGAAGGTGAAAACACCTGAATTTAAAGCTCAGCAAGAAAGTAAATCAGCATATTGTGCTAACTATTCCTGTATTTAAAAATACTTTAATTTGACTCACTGGATCAAACTTTTCCTGCAGTTCAGGATTGCGTGTCTTCTTCCCTCCTTCCTCCTTCTCCTCCTCCTCCTCGTCGCTGCTCTTCTCTGCATACCTTAAGATCCAGTCCTTCATGCTTGCAGCTTCATCCTTCTCCGCGGGCTGGCAAACACAAAGTTCAGATTAGGTCGAGAGCTTGCGTCCGTCCGGCCGACAGCACGCGTGTAAAGAGGCACACACACACACACACACACCTTGGTGGTCTCTCTGCGGGTGCTGCTGGGGGCTTTGGGGCTCGGCACTGCGTCTTTCTGCAGAGCGGGCGGCTGGAACTTGGGCCGGCTCTTCTGACTCTCCTCCTGCATCTGCTGGGTGAAACCTTCCGGCAGCTCGTCTGGCAGACACACAATAAAGGAAGAAGTGTGAGCGAGGCTGCAGAGCTATACGGTGGCGACGTGTAGAAGCGCCGACGCTCCGTTACCGTCTTTAAGGTTGAGGCAGAGCCAGTCGAGGGCAGAGTGGAGGTCCCCTCCGTACAGCACGCTGCTCTTCATCGCCTCCTCGATGTATTCTCTCTTAAAGTTGAACTTCTGCAGAGCTGTGTACAGGTCCTGCAAGCACAGCCGAGACAACATGAATACATCTGTGTACGTGTAATAACCGCGTCAGAGTCGGAGGGACGATTCTTTACCAGCAGCTTCTTGTTCGTGAGTCGGCCCGACACCGGCCCTTTGTCCCCGTTCTCCTCCCTGAAGTCATTGATCAGCTTGATGATCCTCTTCTCCAGGTCAGCTTGGATCACAACCTGCGTTAAAGGGTCAAATCCTGCTCATTATGAATGTTTGTCAGTGTGAGAAACACACGACACGGAGCAGCTGAATGAACAACAGACTCTAAATGCAGTTTAAATAATCCACTTACAGTAATCGAGTAGCTTCTTTTGGGTCTTTGCATATATCACAACATATGATGATTGATATACTTTGGATTTTATTTTTATATTAGGCACAGATAGTTTATTCAGGCCTGTTAAAGGGGAAGAGGATCCATTCTTTAATCAGGCCGTGGAACATTATTTTGTTATTATCGTATGTGTTTGTGCTCCATAGTGTGTGATCATGGTATCATAAATAAAAATGAAAACATTTAGATGTGCACTACTGACCTTACCGTGTGTGTAAACAGCACAATACTGTGATAACTTGAACTACAGGAAACTATATTTTATGTTACAGTACTGTACTATTTGAATTATACACAGCACAGTACAGTAATTTGAAGGGCGTTTAAAAGCGAAGCTGTCCTTTTCATTGTTTCATATTCATGTAATATACATGATGCAAAAATAATAATAAACAATGTCTTACATTGATCACCATAAGAGGGTTCCACTGCATATGTTTCGTATATTAATATGTTATAAGCTCGTCAGCAACAGGTTACAGCTGCAACATTTCCTTTGCATAAGAGAGATACAGAATAAAATAAAGTGCACAGTGAAGTTATGAACCAACGACGTACTTTGAGAATCGACTTGTCCGTGACTCCACCTGTGTCGACCTGCGCAGTGTTGGCAAGACTGTAGGTCTTTGGAGCTGGAGGGGGAAAATAAAAACAATATATACGTTATTCTGCTGATCATCATGTTCACGGACATCATTACTCGCTTTAATAAGCTTTATTTTAAGACAAACTAGCATGCAGATAAGGCTTTACCTAGCAATTGTTTATTATAACAGATAAAAATGATGTGAGATAAACTGTGTATTATGAATAAAGTACAGTCCATCACAAGTTACATGTCATGGCACCAAATGAAGAATGCAAGACCTTTGTGGAGCTGCAACCTAAAAGCTTTTTAAGCATAATGAATATGCTGAGGCAGCTTTGAGGCACTACAGTGAGGTCCTGTGTGCACAAAGTGTCACAGTGAAATATGCACAACCCTGCTTTAATATATGTCACACAAATGTTGTTATAGGTTTCACAATCCAGGTCTGTTTTAACTCCCCCTCAATATCGGATCAGCTGAGTCAGTGCCTCAGTTTAAACAGCTTTTAAAGACCTGTACAGACTAACATTTGCATAGCATGCATTTTTTGTTTTAATGTTATTCTTTCACATTTTGTCTCATCTCTATGTTTGACCATTTCTTGAAAATATTTTTTTTCTTGCATTTTTTTCTGGATGATGTTTGTAAATAAAAAACCTATATTGCATGGTGTTGTATTTGTACATCTAAAGTTTGTTAATATTATTGTTAGGCTAAATACAACATCAGGACAGAACACAGCATGTTGTCCAGCTTTGGACAGCTACAAGCTCCAACTACAACCTGCAAAACGACCATATTATCGACACCTTTTCCGCCTTTTTGATGAGCCTGAATCCCCGACACCAGCCAGGTGAGCTCACCTTTTGACTTGTTCTCTTTGGCTGCTTTCGCCGGCTTGTTGCTGGCTGCTTTCTTCGGCTCCTCCGTCACGCAGTTACCCGCCGCAGCAGCATCAGTCCTGCCCGCTGCCGTCGCCGCTGCCGGGGCCGCCGGAGCCGCCGCTTGCGCTGCCGATTTCTTCTTCTTCCCACCCATGAGATCCCCAAAACACTGCCGCTCCGCTGCTCCTCTATTCGGCTACGTGACGCCAAGTCATCGGCAAAGCCCTGAAATGTTGTGGTTATGAATAAAGAGGAAGAAAAAATAACGCGTAATGTGTATTTCTCTCCGTGTTCACGGCGGGTGCCTTTTGGGACAACCCGGCTGCCGTACCGGAAGTAGTACCGGGGAGCAAACCTCGTGTTGTATTGTGGGAAGAAAGTGTGCCCCTAACAATCATGGCGGACGCTTTTGGAGACGGGTTGTTCAGCGTGTTTGATGATGAACAACAAACTACCTCAAGCAAAAAGATACCCGCTTCTCTGACGCCAGAAATCGGGTAAATGCTTGTTTTTGTTTTGCATTGTAAGGTTTGAAATTAGGAGGTTCGAGTGCACAGGGAACCTGAACGTAGCATTAACGGTACTAACGTCAACCAGCTAACTTAGTTAGCTTACGTTAATTAATAAAACCTCAGTTGGACACCTGTTGTGCTGATAAAAGTCAATTTAAATATTGTTTTTACGTTGTTGCTGTTGTGTTATATGTAACGTTTAACCCATTTAGTCGTGACTTAGAAGTTAAACGTTACTAGAGTTTAGCTAGCTTAACAGTTCATGTGACGTTCAAGTGCACGTTAGCTAACAGCAGTTCTATGTGTGTTTTTTGTTATTTTTTTACCAGGAAAGTTCTTACTAAAAATGGCACCGACAAGGATGCTGGTCCGTCTGCTCCTGCGAAGAGGGAGGCAGACAGTGACGGGGGAGAGGAGGTGTTGTTTGGGAAGAAACCTCGACATGAGGCGGTCTCTGCTAACGACCTGAAGTAAGAGGAGTTGCATCTTGTGTGTGCACAGGATGCTAAGCTACTAAGCTAAGCTACTTTCACTTTCATTTTTAGAATAAATATACTGTGCGTTTTCCTTTTAGTTAAATTACACATGAATTAATTTCTTATATTAAATTTTTTTTTTTAAATTTTATTATTTTAATCCAGTAATATAACACTAATAGAGGGCCATTCGTAGTACTTTTAATACTCTTAAGTAGGTTTAGCTGTAACTTTTGTACTTTTACTTCTAATTTTGAATGCAGGATTTTCACCTATTAACACAGCACTTAAGTAAAAGACCTGAGTGTCCTCCACTACTTTAAATAATACAGTCTAATACAACAGCCCTGCAGTAAACATCACCCCATGAAGATTATAATGTTGTTTTTGTTAAAGATAGGTGTTGATTCCAGTCAATGACGTTGAGTGTTTTCGGGGGAAATACTGTCTTTTAGATGCGGCGCGATGTGTTTTAAGTTGCTGTGTGTAACAGGTGTTTTGTTTATTTCCTTCAGTCTTGCAGAATTTATGCCCCAAGTGAAGGTGGAGCAAGTTGAGACTGTAGAAGGATGCTCACACGAGGTAAACAAAGCAACGTACATTGACAGATTCGTGAGAAATAAAAAGAAAGATTTGTCTGATTTCTTTGAAACTTTGATTTTTTTTCCCCTCGCAGGTCGCCCTGCCTGCCAATGATGAATATAAACCTTTGAAACCACGAGTGGGGAAAGCAGCCAAGGTATAACGTGCCTTCAAATCAGCTCTAACTCTTGTCCAGTTACACTAAAATACATTTATCTTGAAGCATTTATTTATTCTTTTGTATGATATATTTTATATTCTGTAAGGTGAAAATAAAAAGCCTAAAAATAATCTTTTCAAACCTATCATTGGCAGAGCTGCAACTAATGATTATTTTCATTATTGATTAATCGACTGATTATTTTCTAGATTTAATCTTTGGTCTATAAAATTTCAGCTCCAATGTGGCGTCTTTAAGCAGAAAAAACTGCCTTTTCTGCCATTTTTCTATGAAAATGTACTTTTAACGATGAATCAACTATCAATAGCTATCAATAATTTTTCTGACGACCAACTAATTTGATAAGTCCACTAATCATTGCAGCTCTAAATAGGAAAAAGTCTTAATTTTGTAACGGCAGCACATACTTGCACGTTATCACACGTTTAACACGGCGTCCTGTATTACTTTATGGGGAGTTAATTTAGATGTTATTGTGCACAAGTGAACCTGATGATAACAGGATTAGTTTCACACCTCGTGCTCGTCCTGCAGGAGTACCCGTTTGTCCTCGACCCGTTCCAGCGCGAGGCCCTCTTGTGCATCGACAACAACGAGTCTGTGCTCGTGTCTGCACACACTTCTGCTGGCAAGACCGTCTGTGCCGAGTGAGTATCTGACTTAATTGTGTTTAAAAAATGAATTACTTACTGTACCGTTGAACTTTGTCTGGAGTCCAAAGTATGCAGTTAAACCCAAACTACAGCTTGTTTTCTTTCAGTGTTTTTGATTCTATTGTTTGTCATTTTTAATGCCGTGGGACTGTTTGCATCGCTGCCTTTTTATCTGTGTTGTGGCACATGTCATCGACTCGTGTCTTAGCATCTGCGTATCGCTGTTTTTTGACTCAAGGATGCAAGATAAAGTGCAGCAAAGTTTTCGTAAGAAAAGTAGTTCAGGTGAAATGTAGTCTGAGTAAAGGTTACTGCGTATGAGGATGTTGATAAAGTTATATGATAGAACTGTTGAATTAAAGAGCACATTAAGGCTGCATGTCAACATATACAGTAGTAATAATAAAGTGTGTTTGTAAAGCACCTTTCATACAAGACATGCAGCTCAAAGTGCTTTACATTTACAACATTTACTACAGAATGAAGACGAGAAACAAATTGACTACAGGTAAGGATAAAGCAAGCCATTTACAAGATCAGCTCATAAAAAGTACACTTTAAAGGCAGAAAAAAGGAGAGTGCATGTAGGTAGTTACTACCTGGGTTAGTAGACCCAGGTTTACAGCAGTTATACTTATCTTTTACTGACAGTTGCATTTAGTTAAATACGGCGGTGTCAATCAATCTCTCACATCCTCTTCTTGCAGATATGCCATCGCTCTGGCCCTGAGAGAGAAGCAGAGAGTGATCTTCACCAGCCCCATCAAAGCGCTGTCCAACCAGAAGTACAGAGAGATGTACGAAGAGTTCCAGGATGTGGGGCTGATGACCGGAGACGTCACCATCAACCCCACCGCCTCCTGCCTCGTCATGACAACGGAGGTAAGAAAAAGCTTCTAATATCGTTATTAAATTTGTCAAATGTCACCTTTTTTATTGCAGGGTAACAAATGTCCTTGTTAGTTTTTATCATATTTCGTCAAACTCACCCTGTTTTTTAAGTCAAGTTTTAGTTTTAGGCAGTTAGTTAAACAAACAAACTATTTTAGTATAGTTTTTATAGCCATTGCACCTTAATATTGCACCTTAATATTGCACCTTACCCCATCTCAGCTCATCTTATTTTAAAATGTTTCTACATGTATATATTGTAAAAAACATTTTGTACATGTTTGTAAATGTTTGCATCTTATACTGTCTCCTACTGTGTATTGCAACTGTTGCACAGCAATTTCCCTTTTTCCCTTAAAGTTCTATCTTATCTTATCAAAAATAATAATAATCTTTCACTAAAGCGCGCCCTGTTGTCGTCATTGTTAACCTTTAACTTCAGTAAGTTACTCCGAGTCCTCCTGACGGCTCATTGTGTGCTGCAGCTGTAATGATGTGGAGCATTGAGAATAAAAAAACTCTCAGATTACTTCGTCTCCTCTTTTTTGGCAATAAAAATAAGAGATATTTGTAATATTTTTCACTTTTTAAACTACATTTAACTCTTGTCTTTCGTTCATCAACACTAATGCATGTTGATATAGTCACAGTTAGTGTTTAATGGTAATCTTAGTCATGTTTTTACATGTTATATATACATATTTAGTGCGAGTGCAGCAGAAGCAGCTCTGAGGTTGTTCTGACACGCTCGATGCTTTTCTCCCAGATCCTGAGGAGCATGTTGTACCGAGGCTCGGAGATCATGAGGGAGGTGGCGTGGGTCGTGTTTGACGAGATCCATTACATGAGAGACTCAGGTGAGGACAGGTCGCTGCAGTGCGGTCACTTGAGGGCATTTATCGTGTTAATTTTCTCGTAATCACAATTTTCTTTTGGGTAGGAACGAATTTCAGACAGTGTTTTCTCCATAGACCTGAAGTCATCCTGCCTAAATCTGAATGAGTAGATATTATTACAAAATAGAGTAAAACAAGATGCATAACTAAAACAAACTTGCTGCGACAGGAATATTCTGTTCATTATGTCTATATCAAGTGTATGTTCGCTCAGATTCTACGTGTCTGAAACGTTGTGGAAAGTAGCCTAAAGAGAAATAAAAAATCTTCTTTTTGTCTGATGATTGAGGAACAGAAGCTCTATCGTGTGAAATTCTTCTTTTTACTCTTTGGGGACTTTTTGTGAATGAAACCTGCTCACAATCTTAGTGGAACACGTGGCCTCGTGTGTCAATGTTAGGATGATGATCGGATGATTAGATCTCATGAACTTGCACTTCCTCGGTGGCGGGTGGCGTTCATCAGGTTGAAACGAGACGGTCACGAGGGTTCGTACAGTCTGTACATGATTCCTGATAATGAGCCATAAAAAAACACACGATAGACTCGACTTTACAAGTCTGTGCAGTTAAAGTTTGGTGCAACAATTGCACAAGTAAATGTCAGAGAAATGTTTCGAGCGATTATAGATTAGATAACAAACCTGCTGCTTGTCACCGTGTATTTCAGAGCGTGGCGTGGTGTGGGAGGAGACCATCATTCTTCTTCCTGACAACGTGCACTACGTCTTCCTCTCAGCCACCATCCCTAATGCCAAGCAGTTTGCTGAGTGGATTTGCCACCTACATAAGCAGGTGGGATGTTCTGGCATATATTATAATCAGAAAGACTTATTGTTTCTCTCTCCGTGTGCGATTTGAGGAGGTGACAATTATCCGTCTGTGTGAAAGCACCAGGATATAATTTCTGGGTTGTTTATTTCTCCCCTTGTTGTGACATAAGTGATGAAGTGTCTCCTGTCTCCTGCAGCCATGCCATGTAGTATACACAGAATACCGTCCCACTCCGCTGCAACACTACATCTTCCCAGCAGGGGGCGATGGACTCCACCTGGTTGTGGATGAGAATGTAAGGACGTTTATTGATGAATTAATCCTAAACAAGACAGACGAGACGTGTTTTCTCTTAACGTCTACATGTGTTTTTGTTTTTCTTCTTCTTCAGGGAGACTTCAGAGAGGACAATTTCAACACGGCCATGCAGGTGCTGAGAGACTCAGGGGATTCTGGGGGCAACGGAGGGGGCAAGTGGGACCCGAGAGGGCGGAAAGGCACAAGAGGTCAGTTTTCAAGAACGTGTAAATGTCTTTTTTTTTAAATTCAGTAATTTCCATCAGAATTGACGTGTACTCACGTGCGTGGTTCCCTCAGGTCCATCCAGCGTGTTCAAGATCGTGAAGATGATCATGGAGAGGAACTTCCAGCCCGTCATCATATTCAGCTTCAGCAAGAAAGAGTGTGAAGCCTACGCTCTGCAGGTGGCCAAGCTGGACTTCAACAGAGGTTTGTGTAGTTGTGCTGCCACTCTGCACACAGGTGCAATAAGCAATCAAAACATAACTTTATTAGTTTACTTTGTAATATGTAGCTATGTGGATCTTTTTACAAGACATGTTTGTGTTAAAATAAACCTTTACATGTAGAGGTTTGCCCGCTTATGGACATAATGGGCAAAAATATTCAATATTTAATTTTTTTTTTAAAGTAATTTTCAGCCAATTGTGACTATTCCTATTCCCTCACTGTGGAGATTTACACGAGTGGTGATTCAGAAAGTAAAGCATGCCTTTGCACCGTAACTCTCTGTGTGAGGGAGCATACACCATATTCTTGCTGGTTTTGTGATGCAGTAAAAGGTTCACGTCAGACCTTTGAACCAGCGGATCGATGGCAGGTTTACGTGTTTTTACCACCAGATAACTGCCATTCTGCGTCTTTGTGACGCTGATTCAGGAGGATGTAGATCAATGATCTTTGTGTTTACGAAGCCAGATTTGTGTTGACAACTTTAATTTGTAGTCTACACAGAGCTGCAACAATTAGCTGATTTTAGTGGATCGACGGAAAACTCATCGGCACATTTATACTCAAATGTTTTAGACATTTTAAAAGTTTTTCTGCTTCTCAAATCTGAGAATTTGATGCTTTTTATTTAACATGCATGTTAGTTAAATTTGGATTATTCACGTCCCCCTGCGCTGTGAGAAATTATAAAACATTTTCACTATTCTCTGACTTTTATTAAAAACATTTTTTAATCAATTAATAGAAAAAAGAATCAGCAGATTAATAGATAATAAAAATAATCATTATTGCAGCCCTAATATTTTCCATTCTTGCACATCTGTCTGCCAGTAATAAAAAAAGTCTTGCTGTTTATCCGTTCAGCAGTAAGTGATCAGCGTCATTAAATCCTTTTATTGTGATTTGTATTAAGATAAAACTTTATTCATCCCGAGGGAAATTGTTGCAATACACAGTAGGAGACAGTATAAGAAAATGTATTGTGTAGTATTATATATGCATTTGATATAAAGTCGCCCTTCGTTTAACAAAGATCATATTTGTGTTTGGCTCCAGAGTCGGTCTCTGCACTGAAATGCCAAAGCAAATACTTTTTTTTTTTTTGTGACAAATTGCTGTGAGTATTAGAGAGGGAGTTGAAATTGGGTAAACGAAACTGCCGGCCAAAATAGGAAACTGTTGGCAAGTGGAGCTGCGTGAATCCTCCCCGCCGAGGGAGACGCATGAATGTGGCTTATTGTGGCCGCACAGCTGGTGCTGCTGTTTGGTCCCGTGGATCAGCGAAGTTGCTTCACGAGGACGAACCTCTGCACAATGGGAGATGATCCAGCAGGAGATTGAGTTTTGGCTCATTTCTACCTGCTTCGGGCTCTTTTGGTGAAACTAAACATACTTGTGAAGTTTGCTTTGGAAGCACTTTCCTCCCTCGTCTTGGTTTGTTTTTCCTGCATTGTGACGTTATTATAAATGAGCAAGTTTGTGTCCATGCTGAACTCTTCCAAAGCTGAAAGCCCTTTTTCTGTCGACGCTGCCAAGTCTTTCATTAATATTTGGGGGAATAAAATGGAAAAACGCTGCCAAAGATAATTTCTCATTTCTATCAGTTTCATGTGTTTTTCAGAATTTGCTTAAACCGACTGATTTTCTAAGAAAATGGTCGGATAATTTCGTAAGAAAAATGTTGAAATAAAACTGATCTTTCCCTCAAATAATCCCCATAACATGTTTAAGTTCTCAGACGTGTGAAGCGGCAACATGTGCCGGGTTTTGTGCCGCAGTTCTTGCCGAAATCCTTACATTTAGAGTTATTTTCCATTCTTTATGTCTGTCATTTACAAACCCATAGAGACCGATTCTGTGGAGCAAACCGGGCGTGTTTGCAGGAAGATTGTTGGTGCGATGAAGTTCTTCTGTGTGTGTGTGTAGGTGGGTTATAATGAGGAGAGGGGGCACGTGGCTCTTCTGGTTTCTGTCATTGTCAACCAGCTACTCCCCCCTCTGTTTATATAAACACTGAAGACAGAGACACCCCCCCCCCCCCCTCTCCCTTCCTGCTTTGTGCTGTGACACATAGTTTCTGGGCAGAGTTAGTGGAATGGCAGATCTGTGTTGGAGTCAGGGGACCGACTGGTGCCGAAACGCATACCGGCTGACCGAGCGCACGGCTGCACCGTCAGTGCATGCACAGCCTGACAGGTGGACGTAGATCCACAGTGACAGGTGGACGTAGATCCACAGTGACAGGTGGACGTAGATCCGCAGTGACAGGTGGACGTAGATCCACATTGTTGGGACGCTGACCTACAGCACTCGTCATGCTTTTATTTTGGAAAAGCACACGTTTCTCTTTCATCGCTTTTGTATATTATCAATATTCCTGCACGTAGATTCACATGCATGTTTACAGTTGATCATAGGAAACAACAAAACTTATTATTACATTATATTCTCATGCATTTTATTCTATCAAGTCAGCTTAAGTATGACCTTAAAGGTTTAACGTACTCGGTCCACATGTTTTGGACTTTGAGGGAAAATGACCTTCTCATAATTTACTATATTTCATTATTTCTGTCCCTTCATCAAAGTTGTGCTTCTCTGATTTTAGCCACTTGACGTTCTTTCTGCTTGAGCAGTGGTTCTCTCTGTGGTTGTGCAGCTAGTTGTTTTCCCACTAATGGGCAGAGCCTGAGGGTGATTAAGTGTGTCCAGTCTGAAGTTTTCATCCACAGCCAAATATTTCATCAATTACTTGTCACACAGTTGAACTCGGTTTGGATATTCATGCTCCACAGAATGCCAGCAATAAAGTAATTACACAAGAGACAGATTTTTTAAAAGTGTGGTGAACCGTAAGCCCAAAAACACTCGATCACACATTTCAAATCGAGCTTTTTCTCTCCCTCGCTGGGTTTCTGCCCGAGCTTGGAGACGAAGAAAGGGTCACATTGTAGAACTCTTCACTCCTCATGACCAGTAAACGGATCTTCATGTGTAGAATTGACGGAGTAACCCTTTAATCCCTGACGAGGCACCCTGAAAACTTCTCACGAGATCGCCATGAAGTCTGCTGTGTGTGGACAGAAGTGTCTTTATGTTTTGTTAAACTTCTGGCCTCTCTTCCACCTCCATCATCAGGACACTTTTCTTTCTGGTCGTGCATAAGAAACCTCACCAGCTCCTTTCCTGAGGTGCAGTCACACACCTCCACCCGCTTTCCTTTTGTCCCACGCTTTATAAAATCTGCACAATTCAGTACCATGAACAGACCCGTTACCCACAATCCCACCCCGCGATTAAACACCCAGTCGCTCACTGTTAAAGTGCTTTATTTTCACTCTGCAATCCCAATTTGAATCCTAAAATCCAGCTCAGGAAAAGTCTCTTTCACTGTCTGCGCTCGAAGCCGGCGTCCAGGGAGAGGAAGTTAATAATAATAATAATAATAATAATAATAATTTGTATGATTGTGCTTGATGATATTAGCTGATTTTAAAGGTTAAAAACACATTTTTTCATTTCTGATTTCTCCAGGAAAAGATTTTGTTCTCACCTGCAGTTTATTATTTATTTATTTAAACTTTAAATGTATTTTGAAGCCGTTCCGACTCTTCCGCGGGTCACCCGGTGCAGGACTCTGAGACTTCTGGCTCGCCGCTCGACTTAAGTGTGTGTTAGTGTGGTTGCAGCCTCCAGGGGCCGCAAGAGGAGCTTTTTCTTTTTTACACTCTTGGCTCTTGATGATCCTGATATATGATATAAAGTGGATGTTCTGCCTCTTGCGTTTGGTTTTACCAGGCCGTGCATTCAGCCTGGCTGAGTTTGCTCTTTACATTGAGTGTGTTTTGTCTGTGGTTTTGCTTTTTGTTATGAAAGCATTAAAACGAGTCCCATTGACACTGAAGTCATTTGACATCAGACTTTGTAGAAGTCCAAGTTTCTGACTAACGGACTCTTGAAGGTTTCCCAGAATGTTTTCATGACTAAAGAAAAACCTGTCTCTAAGTTTCCACAGCAAACAGCGTAATGTGATTAGCACAATAATAAGACACTGATGGCGGTACATGCATAAACCACGGATTACAATAATACAGTGTTTGTTAAACATGTGGCAACATTCAACCGCTTTCCAGTTTGTTTTTGTAATAAAACTTCAGCTTCAATTGAACAGTATGAATGTTTGTTAATACTTAAAAAAAACTATAAGAAATTCTACAAAATAAGATGCATTAAAGTGACCGTTTTGTTGACTTATAAGTGGGAAGTCAAATAAAAATAAAAGCTAGAGTTAACTCTGATGCAGCAGCATCATTTAGCTGCTCGATCTCTGTGCGGTTAAACTTTTCCTGCAAGCAATTCCCTAAAAAAAACAAAAAAAGCTCCCAGTTGTTCCACATCAACCACACACGCCAAGAAGAATTATATTTGAAACAACATTTTGAAATGAGCCGAGTGTGTGAGAGCGTTTGAGGAGCGAAGACACACGGACTCACAATGAGAGAAATGTCTTTGTGCTAATATTTAGGACTTTTTACAGAACAGCTATGAGACGATGTTAAGAAATGTTTGTTTGTTCCAGATGACGAGAAGCGTCTGGTGGAGGAAGTTTTCAGCAACGCAGTGGACTGTCTTTCCGACGAGGACAAGAAGCTCCCTCAGGTGAGGAGGGTTGAACTCTCGCACTCTGGTGATGTGTTCACAACCAACTCGGAGCTGCCACCTCGTAAAAGCCCAGGAAAAAAAAAGCCATTTCCTCCAGAATTGTTTTCTGCAGAAGAGAGTAAAACTACCTTCATGTAAATGACGTGTGCAGGGATTTACATGAAGCTAGTTTTATGTCTTTTATGCAGAAAACACAGAGAGAGGAGACATAAAACAAACATGAAGACTAGATTGTCTAATTGTCTAAGTGGTTTACATGAGTTACTGTAAATTAAACACCAGATTCTCTTGAAAATCAAGCACTTTTCAAGGAGTTTATTCAAATTCAAGCTCACGGACTAACACGAACAACTGTGCTGGTGTTCATAATGTGACCAAAATAGAACAACAGGATTGTGTTTGACTCCGTGTTGACATTACAGGTCATTTAGCTCTTATCCAGAGCGACTTACAGGAACTAGCTGGGACCTGGAGCAGCTCAGGGTTAAGAGTCTTGCTCTGGAGCTCGATGGTGTTGAACTCTCAGCCTTTTTATTTATAAGCACATTAATCAACATTAAGTAAACGCACCAGTGTTAGCCAGCTTTATCATCTTGCATAAACACAAAGACAGGCAGAGCAACACACAACATTCAGTAACAATGTTCTCTATACAGAACTTAATCACAGCATGAAAACATTTCTAAATATTATTCTGGGAGATTCTGATTATTTTTGTTAATTTGATCCTTTTTTGCTGTTTGAACTGAAACAGATATTTCTGTACTCGCGTCAATACAAACATGTTAACTGTTTTTAACAAGTTTTTATTTATAATTTTTTTTATTTTATCATTTTTATGCATTAAAGATGCAACAGAATAAGTAATTTTCTTACTGAGCTTTAAATAATCCTGATCAAAACATACAGTTATATGAACAGCTGCTCAAAGTGTCCATTGATTTCTGAGGGTATAAATTAATTATGTGAAATATTCGCTATTGCATTTTTCATGTGACGATCAAGGCTTTGAGAGTCTGGACATGTTGGCTTTTAAAAAGCTGTAAAGAAATCCAACACTAATCTGCATCTCAACGCTCCGTGTTCCTCAGGTCGAGCATGTGCTGCCGCTGTTGAAGAGGGGGATAGGGATCCACCATGGAGGCCTGCTGCCCATCCTGAAGGAGACCATCGAGATCCTCTTCTCCGAAGGCCTGATCAAGGTCCACTTTTAGATTTAGCGCTCGCCGAGTTCCTGCAATGACTCGATTTGTAATGATGTTCAAGGAATGTGCAGCCTATTGTCTCCAAGTTGGCTTTAATACGCCTGGATTGAAACCGTACGTAGAGAAACTGTACAGAAGTTTAGTGAGATGTTGAGAGTTCATACAAAACTCCAGGCAGCATGTGCTTGTTTACGTACTATTTTTTTTTTTTTTTTTTACAGCTGTTAGCGCTGGATTTTGTGTCCTGCTGCCAATTTTATTTGTCAGTCATTTGCAGTAGCATGCTAACAAATGTAGCAATGTGCCGACAAAATGCAGAGAAGAAGAAGACGAAGAAGGATGTAAACAATGCAGCATTTAAATCTGACGTGCAGGCACTCGCACAGGAGCAGAAGCACGAAAAGTTTTGATAAAAAAAACAACCTTTATTAGTTATAAGGCTTGTAAGTCTGAAGTTATTTTTCTTTTAGAGCTCCAGATTTACCCGTTAATGTTGGATACACAAAGCCTTCTGGTAAAGGGTCAAGATGTTATGTTTATTAGTACTCAAAGGTTGTTGTGCGAGCGGGAGATTCAGCGCTTCACAGATAAATCAGGTTAAACTCTTTTTAACCTGTGAAATGACTCAACGCTGGCTTTTTAAATCTCCTTTCAGGCGCTGTTTGCTACAGAGACGTTCGCCATGGGCATCAACATGCCGGCTCGCACGGTGCTCTTCACCAGCGCACGCAAGTTTGATGGCAAGAATCACCGCTTTGTAAGAACACACGCACACACACACACACACGCATAATAACATTATACAACATAAGGAAATGATCACAAGTGCAGTTTGTTGTGGAACTGCACATATCTGTTGTTGTGAAGATGTGAAAAGTGTGTTTTCTGACAACTAGGCGTCCATCTTTGGAAAAGTTTCTCTGCCTTCTTGAGGGTCAACGAGTAGCCAATCAAATCGTTCGACTCTCCGTAAACTGAGCTGTCTCTTTAAAGCAGCTCTGTCCGTGTAGAGCTGTCACAGCGTGTTGCTCTGAGGCCTGTATAAGGTCTTCAAGTCCTGCAGCTTGCACCGCCACATAAACAGCCACGTTTTGTTTATAAGGGGTGGGTGAGTCTGTGTGTGTGTGTGTGTGTGTGTGCGGAGCTGCCGTCACTTAGAAAGCACCCTTCAGCTTCACTTCATACACATGGATCTGCAGCTCGCACACTAAAGGCTTGAGGAGAATGTGAACGAGAGGGAAACTGCGCTCCAAGAGGTTCATGGGGAACATCTGGTGCCGCCGCCGCTGCCAAAGCTCCACGCAGGCACTCGCTCACACGTCTAAACGCACACGGTTCACATTCCTCTTTCTGATCCTGCAACATCAGCTCATTCCAACACAAAAATAATATGATTTTCTTTAATTCTTGTTAATTTTGGGGATTTTTATTGCTTAAAAACCAGGAGATGTGTTAAATCAGAACCATGTGTGACACAGGGAATAATCCCAGAGGCTTCAGTCTCTTATAGAGATGCACGATATTCTACTTTTACCGATATCTGACATGCCAATATTTTCATTTTCAACTCATTTTGGCTGAATGCCAACAAAGATACACACACATTTGTCCCACGTTATTGCAGAGAACATCAAGTCTCTCCTGTAGTGGAAGTAACATGATTATGTGCGCTCTAAATTAGTGCATATGCTTTCCAGACTGTTGTATAAACTAAACGTGTATAAACTGAATTGATATCGGAGCTCATTATGTGTCTATGCAATCCTTAAAATTGTAAAAAAACAACCAATAACAACCTGGTGATGTGCAAACGAACAGATTGTGTCTTAGTGCGTAAAGTACGAGCAGCTTTGGTCGTTAGAGAAAACGTAGAAACTTTCTTTTAAGTGTGACCGAGGCTGAGAGACTGACAGGCCTGCGTCCTCCAAGTCAGGCTGGAGTATAAAAGGTAGATTTCTTTATGCGAAAATTAACCTCCATCCGGCAGACGTAGTTGCTGCACCCGTTTGCCGTCTGCTGCCTATAATTAAAGCGTCATTTTGGGCTGAAATGTTAATTTGAGGCAGATTCGGATAGATTTAATTTCCAAGCCAACGATGAGCCATCTATCATCGTACGCGTCTTCACTTTCCCCCTCGAGACGATTTCATCATCTACATTTCGATGTTTCCAAAGCAGCTACTTGGCCAAACTGTAATTACAGAAAATATCTCATCTATATTCATTATCACGATGCTTCGCTCCCTCTTTTCCCAGTCTTTGTCAGATGAATAAATATATTTCATGTTCACTTCCCTGTCTTCTTAATGTCTTGTGTGTTTTCATGTGCTCCAGATTACATCAGGTGAGTACATCCAGATGTCCGGGCGAGCCGGCAGGAGAGGAATGGACGACAGGGGAATAGTTATCT
The DNA here is from genome assembly GCA_943590825.1 of Bovichtus diacanthus. Lineage (NCBI taxonomy): Eukaryota > Metazoa > Chordata > Actinopteri > Perciformes > Bovichtidae > Bovichtus > Bovichtus diacanthus. The sequence continues at coordinate 23,935 of CALSBV010011773.1, forward strand.
TCATGGTGGACGAGAAGATGAGTCCATCTGTGGGCAAACAGCTGCTGAAGGTACTGTGCATATGGCTGCGACGGTGCTTTACTTGCGTACAAGTGCAGGT
>CALSBV010011798.1:0-11110 GCA_943590825.1 Bovichtus diacanthus
TGTGGTCATGTGACGTGTGATCATGTGACGTGTGGTCATGTGACGTGGGGTCATGTGACGTGTGGTCATGTGACGTGGGGTCATGTGACGTGGGGTCATGTGACGGCGATGTCACTTTATAATGTGCTCATGAATGAGAGGCGATGCTGCGTTGCCGTGACACCCAGAGGAGACAAAAGAGCGGTTGTGGTGTCGTCGCCAAACCCCCCCCCCCCCCGTACCATCTCTTGCACTGACAAACACACACACACAGATAAACACACACACACACAAACACAGACACACACAGACACACACACAGACACACACACATAAACACAGACACACACACACACACACACACACACACACACACAGACAGACAGACACACAGACACAGACACACACACACACAGATAAACACAGACACAAACACACACACACAGATAAACACAGACACAAACACGCAGACACACACAGACACACACACAGACACACACACAGACACACACACACACAGACAGACACACAGACACACACACACAGACACACACACACACACAGACACACACACACACACACACACACACACACACACACACAAACACACCCCCACAGTGTTTCTGTGGTGGGGATCTCGTCTCCACTTCTTAGTAAAAAGCTGCGTCTTCGTGCTCCGCTGCACTTTTCACTCTCTGACTGAGGAAACTGGGAATTGAAAGCTTTTATTTTTCTCCCTCACGTCACCACTGACTTCCTGTGGCAGCTTTTCAAACTTGACGGTCAAAACTAGACGTAAAGACCGTGACAGCTTCTCAGGTAGGAGACGGCGTCAGACGGCGTGAGACGGCGTCAGACGGCGTGAGACGGCGTGAGACGAGACACTTATACACATAGAGTTTGTTTAGGGTGATAACACTCGTTATCTGTGGAAAATACTAACATGAGCTGCTGGAAACTTAATGTAAAGTCACACTCTCAAGAAATGATTTTGTATTGTTTGTTTTGTACATGGAGAAGCAAACACTACTATGTTGAGGGCTGTCACAGTTACCACTGTGGGAATTACGGCTGCAACTAACGATTGTCTTCATTATCAAATAATCTGCCAATTAATCGTTACAGAAAATAGTGAACATTGTCCCTGCTTCTCAAAGTCCAAGCTGATGTCTTTAAATGTCTGGTTTTGTCACTTTAATATGATATAAAACAGAAAAGCAGCAAATCTCCATATTTGAGAGGATGAAAACAGCATTTTCTGACCTTTTTTGCACAAGAAATTACTCGATTTTCAAAATAATTGGCGATTATTAGTCGATCGGCAAATCTTTGCAGCTCTACTCATGATTTGAGCCGCCTGCATAATAATAATTATGCATGACTGGTATTTTTTTACATTAACATTTAAAAAAAACTGAAGTTCCCCTTTTGAGAAACACCAGCAGACTCCTGAATAATTTCTGTTGCTCTATTTGTCGTGTGGCTCGTTTCTCTCAGTTTTCTGGTCAGCGGATCATGAAGCAGCCACAGTTTAGTGTTAATCAGGCTGCACCTGCACCGTCTGTGGCCCCGTTTCCACATTTAGCCGAGCGGCACAGTCACAGCCGGCGTTCACACGATGCCTCAAAAATACCATTTTATAGAGAAATGCTCCAAGAAACCTGTTGGGTTTTTATTGATGGTGCAGGCTGACGCAGGTAGACAGTAGGCAAACTAAAGAAAATGACTTCCTTCAGGTTTCACTAACAGAGAAGTGTTTTTTTTTTTTATTTTTTTAATGGCAACCACCGTTGTTATTAATTATAACAGTAACATTTGAGTTGAGAACGACTTCCTGTCTCTCACTTCGGTTTCTCACTTCCTGTTCTGCTACAACCCTGACTGACTGAACCGCCTTAAAGGTGTATTTTAGACAAACGAAACTACCTGCTTTATGCCAAAAAACATCGACATTAACTCAAATATTTATGTGTAAATGCACCGTTGTTGCTGTTGTTTGGTGTTGAAAGATAGTAAAAGATAATACAACTTTATTGTCACACCGGCGCAGAACGTTTGTCTTTGTTTCACTAATAAAGACAATAAAGAAAGGACTAAACATAACGCAGTAAAATACATCATTAATGATATATGTGCAGAAGTACTGCAGTAATACACGACATGGAGGCACATGTGTATTACTGCAGCGGATCTTTAAAAAGTCTTTAAAAGGCATTGAATTCATAATCTAAAAAAAGGCTATAATTAGTGTTAAAATGTCTTAAAAATGCTAAGTCGTGGGAAGTAAGATTTTATGACTCGTTTTTTGCTGAGGTTGCATTCCGATATCTAAAAATAGTTGGTAACTGCAGTTGGAAAAGGAGGGAAAATGAAAGTTATTTAAAGGGCGCAGCCGTAGGACGCACGTCATGGGGGCGTTTTGCACGGCTGCATGTAAACGGGAACATTCGTGGAATGTTAATTTTCATTTTTCATTTCATGTCATGTAAACAACTCTGTTGTGTGTTTCAGAGCAGCGCTCTCCGACCTTTGTGCACCGCGGACACACAAAGTGCAAAACATATAATTATTACATATATAATGTAAATGTAATTATTCCATTTTATATTACGCACTTTATTTATATTATTATTACATTATAATATATATAATATAAATACAAATATATATAAATAAATATTTAAAAATAATAATTTTAAAAATTTGACTGCATTATAAAAAAAAATGCAGTGCAGTCCATATAATAGAATATAATACATAAAATATTTACAATAATTATTAGCAACACAAAACATTTTTTATTTTTTTATTTTTTATTTCTCTGCGGCCCGGTACCAAATGATCCACGTCCTGCTCCTGGTCCGCGGACCAGTGGTTGGGGACCCCTGCTTTATGGCACTAATGTTGTTGCCTCATATCCGCTGCTGAAAGCTGCACTTGAACGCACCACGAGGACCAGAATGAACAGGCGGCTGACGGACTCCGACGACCTGAAGAAGTTGGCTCGTGTTTTATTATTCGAGCGATTTGTCAGCGTCACCCATTGTGACGACGCGTTTAACGTGTTAAACGTCTATATCAAACCGCTGCTTCCAGTTTCTATTTTCTTTTTTTGTTGTTCTTGTAAACGGAATATCCTTGTATTTATTTTTTTATTTTGTTTTACTATTTTTATTTCTTTTTTCTTTTCTTTTCTTTTTAAATTTATTATTATTTATTATTTATTATTTATTATTTATCTGACATTTTAAAGAGTAAACAATCTATTAATCTAACACATAATAAACAGATATATATCTATAATTAATTAGTCATTAGTTTCAGCTAGGACTGGGGGTTAAAACGATCTAAAATAAATTCACAATAAAATATTTCAAGATAACAAATTTAAATTTGAGATTTAATTTAATATTTTTAACCTGTTTTCCTCGTACGTCGTTTTCGCTGCTGTTGCGTCTGTAAATCCATGAATAATTATTTTTGAGCGCCACGACCCTCCAATAAAATAACTAACAGCAGCAGCGTTCTGATAATAAATAATCGTTTTAAATAATAATAATTGTCTTAAAATTAGACCTTAATTGGTATTAAAATGTCTGTTTCAAAAGTCCTAAAAAATGCTAAGACATAGTAAAGTAGAAAAGTGAATCAATTTCTCTGATGTTGCAATTGTTAAAATCTCAAAAATATTAATAAATATTATAAATCTTTTTTAGGCATTAAAAAAAGTCTAATCTAAGTTGCCTTAAAAAAAAAAAAAATTCAAAAAATATATAAAATAAATAAATAAAATATTTTTAATATATAAAATAAAATGAAAATATGTAAAATAAAAAAATAATAATAAAAAAAAAACGATTTATTTTTGTATTATATCCCACGTCACTAATGTAAATGTATATGCATTTGGTTACATGTAAAAATGGTAAACCAATAAAAATGTGGTCTCAAAAAAACCTTGTAAATTGAGCATTATTATATCAAATATATATTATATTTAAAAATAAACATTGCGATCGGGTTTTTGGACGTACAGCACAAGATCCAGCCCGACGTAAAAAGAAGAAACGATCCATGAAGCAGCTGGTTGTCCCGACACGGTGCACTGTAGTGCACTCTGAGGAAGTGTGTGTGTGTGTGTGTGTGAGTGTGTGTATGTGTGAATGTGTGTGTGGGGGTGTGTGTGTGTGTGTGTGTGTGTGTGTGTGTGAGTGAGTGAGTGAGTGTGTGTTTTCCATTGTTGCACATGCTCCATTAGAAAAGGGAAGTGATTGTGATGAAATCGGCTGTTTCAGCTAAAATTGTATTTTTTGCATTTCAGCAGACAACTCCCAGTGACAGCAGATTTATTGTTATTATTTATATATATAAATAATAATGTTATTTATTATTACAATGAATAAATGAAGTTTAGATGCATGTAGAGGAGACTCTGACAGTGAACTCCAGGATGAACTGTATTTATACGTGTTCTTTACCAGACTAACGAATGGAACCTGCACCACCGACTGACCTTTCACCTTCTTATTTTCAATCTTTAAACTTTAAGTGATATAGGAACTGAACTTTCTCCTTGTGTTGAACCCATTGTTGGTCCCTTTGGACAAGAACTTCCGCTTAATATAGTGTGAATAACTCTAAATATTCAATACATGTCAAATATTGTGTAGAAAAGTACATTAACATTTACTTTAGTGCTATTTTGAGCTGCTTAAATTGAGTATTTCCATGTTATGCTACTTTATACTTCTACTCCACTACATTTATATGATAACTCTACTTTTCAGATTAAGAATACTAAATATAATCAACAAATATTATGGATTTAGATGAGACTTTATTAGGGGAACAACTACCCAGCAGTATATAAAGTAATTACAAAGAGCTGCAGCTTTAAAGTGATGAACATATTAATGCAGCAATAATTATGATACAATAATATAATATCTGTGATTCTGAAATATACGGTGGCCCTGAGGGTCAAAATACAACAATATTGCAGAAAACACAACATTTTTTGGACATTTTTGGCACTTTAAGTATATTTTGAGTATCTTTATACTGTAGTATTACTACTTTTACTTACTCCATGATTAACTCTTAAGTACTTTAGGATCTAAAGTAGTAAACGCCTACAAAGTATAAGGACCTTCGACATAGCTTTGTAACTTTTAAAGCAAAGCTAATGCTAACTGTTTCATGTAAGTGGATGGAAGATGCTAAAACACTTAGCTTCTTAGCCCGGGAGGTATAGATCAATAAAAACACAGTTTTGACTACAGAGGTAGTTATTATAATAAGCTTTAAAAGTTTTGCATAGAGAAGCTAATGCTAACCGTTCCATGTAAGTGGATGGAAAATGCTAAAAGATTAGCGGCATACTGAAAATAAAACGTTACTTGAGCTGAAAGTTGCTGTTTTTGAACTATGTTTTCTTATAGTTATGATCATTTACAAAGACCGATGTGCATAAATAGGCTCACTGCACTATAATCTACCATAACTTTCTAAACATGTGGCACATCCGTGTTTTACCACCTCGTGCACTATTTTACTTTCTGTCATTTCCGGCCTTTTCTTTCCTTCCATAGGACGAAACGTGTCCACATCGCGAGAACTACTTTTTTATTAAATACAGCACACCCCCCCGTGGTGATAGAACACTATAGTACACATTAAGTATGTTCGTGTGTGTAGATACAAACGTATAAATCTGTCACAGAAGCTTTAAATGTACAAACTAAGGTGGTGCAGTAGATTTGTGTGTAGTCAAGGAGATGACTTCCTGTGTCACCAGGAAGTCATCGATGAACAGGAAACAGGCTGCCAGCCGACCTTTCACCCGTTCCACTTTCTCCTCTCTTTGTTAGCGTCTCTCTCACTTGCACCCGGTGATGATAGCGCTGGGTGGGCCGTCCCCTCCTGGTGGATAAAACCATAAAACGTTTCCTTCCTGAAAACTGGACACGGCTGCTGTTGCATTCAGCAGCAGGCACGACTTTGTATTATTGAGTAAAACCTTTTCAAATTAGTCTTAAAGCGCTAGAAACGATCCGCACTCTCACGGCTGCTTGACGTGAGCACCAGAGGTCGCGTTAGCTCTCGTTGGCTACATTCAAACGGTCATTAGAAGTCGTCTTTTAGAGGCAAAGACACATTTTCTTTTCTCATCTGCTTCATGTGATGACGTGCAGCCTTACCCTAGTGGCCAAACCGTGGAACTACAACTTCTGCGTCAGTCACGTGACGCCACGGGGCCCAAAAAGACTTACATCGAGGAAGAGACGTCTGTAAATCAACTTCCCAGTACGAACACTTGGACTTATTTAAATCATTTAGTTGTAAAAGTTGTAAAATGCGCTGAATCCAAAGTTAATTTCCCTCCAGTCATGTGACCGAGCCGCTTTATTCTCCTTGTCCTTATAAATGCATAATCTAAAGGCTTGTTCTATATATTGGTTATTTTAAAATTAAAAAGAATAAATGGCAATGTAATGCTTATAAATATGATAATAAGCTTTAAAAGTTTAGCATAGAGAAGCTAATGCTAACCGTTCCATGTAAACGAATGGAAAATGCTAAAAGATTAGCGGCATTCTAGAGGAATAGTTGAAAATAAACAGATTTAAGTGGTTTAACCTAGTTTGTCAGTGAGTTGATTAGTCAAGCTTTAGATTTAGTTTATTTCATGGCAACCAAACGTTTAATGATTGAAAATAAAACTCTAATTTAGCTTCTTACAGCCACGTTTCAAGCCTTGTGCACTTTGCGTTGCTCTCTGAGTCTCTGCTGTGTGCAGCGTGAACACAACAGAATGTTTTACATTTAGTTTTTTAAAGCCTGCTGAACGTGTGTGGGCTGCAGGGATTTACCCACAATGCAGCGGTAATCTGAGACCGTCGCACTCTGTCCTGGAAGTGTAGAGCTTAGTGGACGAAGACGGAAGTAGAAACTGACTGTACGTCAAGGACGTCCACGCCAAAGCCTCCTAATGCTGAGCCTGGACAACATCTGACATTTCTGCACAACATTTCTTTCAGTTTAAATTCAGCAAGATGGCGTGAGGTTCCTGTTGTTATGATTCATCCACAGTCACGTGTCTGATTTATTCCCCGCCAGCTTCTTTTTAGTGCGAGAGGCAGAGAAGAAGAAAGAGGATGGAGGGTGAGAGAGGGCAAAGGACATTTACTGTTACATAAGAGTGCTTTCAGCATCTCACTGCACACGTCCTATTTATAACAAACTGCTCACACACACACACACACACCACCCTGTCCTCTGCACACTGTTTAATCACATATTGATTGCAGAGTCCATCCCCGTATCTATCGCTGTGATTTATCTCTTAAATTCAAAATTATCTTTTTTTTCTTATAATATTTTTAAGAAATAAGATTTATTTTACACATTTGCAGATGAAGATGAGGTTACGCTAATATTATTACAGGGTTCCTAAAGATCCTTTAAAAAGTCTTAAAAAGGCGTTAAATTCATTAATACAAACAAGTAAAAGTCTTAAAAATTGTTAGGATTAGTAGGATTTTTATAAATCGTTTTTTTTTTTCTGATGTTGCAATTTCAAATCTCCAAATAACTGGTAACATGTATTTAAAAAATAATAATTTACCAAATGCCTCTTGCATTAGCGTCATGCAGATCTGGATAGCGTAAAAAAATTATGCGTAAAATTGGTCTTAAATTTAATTTTCACGCGGCATTAAAAAGTCTTAAATCTGATTTTTGACTCGTGTGACGAACATCTCCAATAACTGCAGAGCGTTTAGATAAACAGTCAACTCTTAGTGTGTTTTTATCAAAATCCTCAACTTTGGTAGTCTTTTGCTTGTTTGACGTCATAAAATAAGAAGACAGACACTTAAAGTTTCATTCAAAAACCTCAAAAGAAGCTTTAAATGTAAAGAAAGACATTCGGTACAGCTGGAGACGGAAGATGTACGTAAAGATGTAAAAGACGTTTAAAAAAGAGTCACTGCAGGCTCTCTCCTCTGATTGGCTCAGAGGAGTCGGGGCTTTGACCCTGTGTGTGTGTGTGTGTGTGTGTGTGTGTGTGGGTGTGCATTAAATAGATAACTTATAATTTTAATGTTTCTATAAAAGCTGTGCAAAGTGTCTTTGAGAGACTTTGATGTGTTTTGTAAAAGGATGTTTCACATTGTGTTGTTTTAAAATTGTGTTTTTGATTTTGTTATCTAAAGATTTTTTAACTTCGAGTTAGTCACAAAACTCCAGGAGGAGATTTACAGCAGGAGAATGAACGGTAATGTAAATAACGGGGTTATTAACACAGGCTGAATTTAAAGTTTTGTGTTTTACTAGAAAACAGAATTATAAACTCATCTGCTAGAAATGAGAAAAATCAACAATAACTACACTTATGAAGCGCATAAGCACATTTAATTAATTTAATTTAATTTAAATTAATTAAATGGATTTATTTTATTTATTTACTAATTACTTTAGAAATGAGAAAAATCAACAGTTTAGTTGAGCTTTAATTATATTAGTTAATTTAACATTGTCTTTTTCATCGAACAACAACATAAAACCTTCCCTATGACACCCCTCCAAAATAAAAGACTTCTCTCCAAAAAATTATTAATGTCATTAATTCAATTCAGTGTTTAAAGGTTTGGTTTTTAAGCTTAACTTCTCTTGCAAAATTCCCCCAAAATATAATATAATAAAAATAAAAATCCTAAATAAAAAAAATTAATTTTATTATTTTTTTATGTACAATTTGTATACATGTCCTCCACATCGAAAGGAATAAATTAATACTTGGTTGGTTAATTGCCTGTTAATTACACATGTATTTTACACAAACCCTAACGTGCACAAACAATATGCAAATGTTTACCACGTTTTGTTTTGATAAATAAAACTGCAGGAGTTGTTATTGTCACTTCTTATCTTCGAAGGAAAATAAAATGTCACATCTTACATTCTCTCGAGAATAAAACCGTGTGTCTCAATCACATTACTGCATAAATAAAGTCATTCTTTAGTATTTCTGCTGGGTTTTGTCCCATTTTTGAACCTGAAAGTGTCTCTTGAATCTGGTATTAAAGCGTTTCTCTGACTCCTGTCTCTCTGCAGTGGAGGTGAGACAGGCGGCATGACAGAGGAGAAATGTCCCCAGCTGGTGGACTACTTTGTAGTGGCAGGTCTCGACCCTGCGGGGGCCTGGAAGCCCCTGGACGAGGATGGCAAAACCTCCTCCTCCTCCTCCTCCTCTTCTTCTTCCTCGTCCAGCCGAGCGGTGGAGTCGGTGACGGACCTGGCGGTGATCGCCCGGGGCCTCGGGGAGGAAGTGCCGGAGGGCTTCACCTGCATCGAGAAGACGCTGGGCGGACACTCGGCCGAGCTGAGCGCCGGCCTCATCAACAACCCTCACCTGTACCTGTGCTACCGGCGGGGGCGAGACAAGCCGCCCATACTGGACCTCGGGTGAGACTTTCACTTCTCATTCTCTCCGTGCGCTTTGTGTGCCGATGGTTTTAGCCGCGCTCGCAGCTCGGCTGTCGGGTCACGTGTCTCTGAAGTATCTGAACAGCTGTTGGATGGATTGTGAAGAAAGAATAAATGTTTTCCCGACCTGTCTGAGGCTTTGGTTCAGCGATCGTTTCTGTTTTCAGATGGTCCAGTCGTGGTTACCTATTTAACAGCAACTGTGCCTGCCAAGATCATAGTGTGAAGTTTTAACATTATTAACTTATGTCTATTATCACAAATCATTTCCATAACGTTAACTACACTTATGGAGCGCATAAGCACATTTAATTAATTTAATTTAATTTAATTTAATTTAATTTAATTTAATTTATTTATTTATTTTATTTTATTTTATTTTATTTTATTTTATTTACTTTTTTCATCCTTTTTTAAATAAATTTTTCTAGTGAACCAAATTTAAAATTCAATAAAATCCACTGTTATAAACACATGTTTTTTTTGTTTTTTTACTTCAATAAATGCACGAGTCGATGACTAATCGTGTTATATAATCGTGATTTCACTATTGGCTGAAACAATCGTGCAGCTCCACCACTAACTTGCATGAAGCCTTTGCTCAGACAATAATAATACAACAATAATAAAGTTGAATCTAATCTAATAATCCGCGCCTCTCGACTTCGTCCGAGGCAGGAAACACGAGTTTTTATTTTCCAGGTTTAACAGTGAAGACGGTCTTGTTGTTATTCCTTCATGGCACATGGTGTCTGTTTCCCCCATGTGCCTCTTCTCTCCCTTTAGTGACAGCTGAGTTGCACTAAACACATTTATCATTAATATTAAACACACAGACTGCATGATTTACTGCAAATAATTGAAATGAGAAATGAATAGAAAGCATCAGTACCACTGTCACACAGAGAGCAGGTCCGGTGCACGTGATGCATGTTAAAGGTTATATAACACGGAGGATTATGTAACGCTCTCACACACACACACACACACACTCTCTCTCTCTTCTCTATTGTTTCCTTCATGTTTAACTGTTTAATTACTCTGGATTACGCTCGTGTTGGAGGATAATGAGGCGAATCCTCTGACTTTAGATCAGATTACATCTTCTGTGCGTGTCATGTTCACCACATGATTTTGTAAAACAGATTTAGAGAATTCTGGGAGAGGCGGGATTTAAAAGAGCAGACGTTTTCAAACTGTGAGACGAAGATGCTGTTCATTTTCTTAATTTATGATAAAATTATCAGCACTATCAGCGTTTTTTTTAATTTACCCAGTGAGGAAAGTTGGGCAGAAATCTACCTGCTTAAAGTCTCATTTTACTTTGATACAGATTGTTTTATTTATTAGCTATGAAAATGAATCATGTTTAATCTTTATTTAAAGAAATTAATAGAAATTAAGTTTCCAGGATCATTTAAATGCTCGTTTACGCTTCAGCTCACAAACTTTGTCTGAGACGAGCAGCTCCTCCTTCCATCTGCAGCTTCAGAAAAACTATATTTTCTGCAGTTTCTAGATTTATTAGCCCAACGTGGCTTATTACTTGCCCCGGGCAAAACTTATTGTTTGCCCTGAACTATAATGAATCAACGTGAAACTGCTTCATTCACTGTTTTCACTGCTTTGAATGAGGAGAGGA
>CALSBV010011799.1:0-11799 GCA_943590825.1 Bovichtus diacanthus
CAGGGTATATACAGAGTATCTACAGAGTATCTACAGGGTATCTACAGGGTATATACAGAGTATCTACAGAGTATCTACACATTACAGAGGTTTTAGCAGATGTGTGAGTTTAACTTTACCTTTAATTAACTTTTTTTTATTGAGAAGTTTTAAATGTTAAATGTTACAGCTCAGCTCTGACCTTCACTGCTCAGTTTATAGCAGCTAAATCTAAAAATAACACACATATGCACACACATACACACACACACACACACACACACACACACACTCTCACACACACAATAACCTTGGAGAGATTAACGATAATTAATTTGAGAATTAACCCTGACTATATTTTAATCGTAAAGCACATTGTGCTGCATTTCCTGTACGAAAGGTGCTTTACGAATATAAAGTAGTTCAGTATTATTATAATTTATATAATAATAATAATAATAACAATGATCCTGGACACATCTGGTATTATTGCAGTTTAATAAACACCTCGTCATTAATTCACATTAAACATAATTTTTCTTCTGTTGGAGACGATATTGCACGTTCAGACAAGTTACCTGTAACTTTAGAAGTCAGCTGGTCAACAAGCTCAGACTTCAGGTCCTAAAATAAACCTTACGCAACCGCCCCTTACAGTGTCAAGGGCAGTGTCTATTACAGACAGACAGACAGACAGACAGACAAACAGACAGACAGACAGACAGACAGACAGTTAAAACACTTTACGTGTATGAACACAGAATAAACGTTGGAATAATAAAGAAAGACTTTTAAAAAGAGGTGAGTACTTTTCTTATGAAGTCATGTTCTTGTTTTACTCAGTGCTGCTGTCTGTTGTTTGATGTTTCGCATCCTTAGACCTCACAGCTCCATCATGGCGGCAGACATCTTTGAGGATTATTCCGTCTACAGTAACCTAAGTGATGACGAGTTGCTCCAACTTGCCATCGAGCGCAGTCTGTCCGACGCAGCCTGCCACACCGCCAACGCTGTTACTGCCAGCGCACCTCCTCCCCAACCTGACGGCAGCAGCCTGAACACCAAACAACCCAGCCTCAGCTCCCACAATCCACCTGCAAACTACAGCTCCCACAATCCACCTGCAAACTACAGCTCCCACAATCCACCTGCAAACTACAGCTCCCACAATCCACCGCGTGAAGAGCCTCCTGATCCGTATGTGACCTCCCAGTTTTTTTTTGTGTTTATTGTGAGTACTGTATCAAAAGCTTCTTACAAAAGACTTTATTGGTGATTATTGGACTATTGGCACTATTATTCAGGCAGACATACGCTGCCGTTCTAAACTTTGGAAGCAGCTGTTCATGATACTTTTATTCTTTCCTTCAATGGTCACTATTGTGACAGAGATTAAAAATGCATTATTCAGACAGCAAGTATTATTTACATCTGTTGTAAACATGACTTTAGTGGATGTCCCCACAGTGTTGCACGTCAGGGGAGAATACTGTTGATCCCTGTGCTCTGATTGGCTCTTGGGTCAGTCTCTGTGCTCTGATTGGCTGTTGTCTTGGTGTTGTTGTGGCAGGAAGACGTTTGATGGGACCGTCAGTCGCTTCATGACGGGTGCTGGGAAGAGCATGGTGGCGTATCGGCGGGCTGACGGCAGTCTGGTGCACATCGCTCCAGAACCTGCAGAGTGAGTCAAGTTCTGTCTCACCTGTATCACCTGTTTCACCTGTTTCACCTGTCTCACCTGTCTCACCTCTCACCTGTATCACCTGTCTAACCTGTCTCACCTGTATCACCTGTCTCACCTGTCTCACCTGTTTCACCTGTATCACCTGTTTCACCAGTCAGGAGAGACAGGTGGCTGATGGGTATGTTCCCTGCAGGGAGGAGGAGCCTCTGTTCACAGCGATCCGTGTTGGTGATGTGAGCAGAGTGAAAGTGTTGGCGTTGCGTCTGGGAACAAACCTGATGCTGCCGAGTAAGCCGGGTTGGCTCGCCATCCACCAGGCTGCGTGGTACGGCCAGGAAGCCTGTCTGAGAGTACTGCTGTCAGGTAGACACACACACACACTCACACTCACACACACACACACACACTCTCTCACACACACACAAAATGTGTTTTTGTGCTCAGCTCAGCCGGGTATGATCAACAAGCGGACGGAGCACGGTGAGTCAGCGCTGCTGATTGCTGTCAGCAAAGACCAGCTACGATGCGTTCAGGTGCTCCTGGAAAACGGGTCTGATACCGACATCCCAAACTACGACAAAGAGACTCCGCTCTTCAAAGGTATATCTGACTTTTAATGGGACCAACTGATTAGCAAGCCCAACACCTGAACTTAAAGTATCCCATAATACCAACAGAGGTTCACATTAATATAACATATCTTTACACAGACACCTTGATTCTCTGTGTTCTCGGTATACAGATCTTTCAGGGTAAAACTTCATGGAAGAGGTAGGGAGAATATTTCCTTTAATGAACTGTTGTTTCTCTGCAGCCTGTGAGAGGAGCAGTGCTGCGATGGTGGCGGCGTTGTTGAACCGCGGTGCGGCAGTGAACACTCTGTGTATTTGGAGTTGCACCGCCCTGCATGAAGCTGCATGTCGAAACAACGCAGAGATCTGTGAGATGCTGCTGAAGGCCGGAGCCAAACACAACCTCCCCAACATGTACGGCATCACACCACTGTTCACTGCAGCTCAGAGCGGGCAGCTCGCCACCCTGCGCCTCCTCCTCAAACACGGTACGTGAAGGGGATCTCACCAGCTACTGCTAACTGTAGCCGTAGTAGTGTGTAGAATAAAGAGCTACAGGTGAATCTGACATCTACATGTGAAGCCTGAACCCTGAGCCATGAACCCTGAATCCTGAGCCCTGAACTTTGACCCCTTCCCTGTCTCCCTGCAGGTGCAGATATTAACAGCCAGGCAGCTGATGGAGCCACTGCTCTGTATGAAGCTGCTAAAAATGGACACGAAGAAATTGTGGAGTTCCTCCTCTCTCAGAAAGCTGACGCCAACAAACCCGGAAAGACCGGGTTATTACCGCTTCACGTCGCCGCTCAGAAAGGAAGTTACATGTAGGCACATGGACAATTTTATGCCTTATTTTAAGACGGTCTTTGTCCACTGTTACAGAGAGTAAAGAGGCTCACAAGAATCAACAACTATACAGAGCTGAGTGTCATGTTATGGATTATGACCCCTAATAGGGTTCGAGTTAACTCGAATCTTTACACTCCGCCAGCATGTTTTCTCTGCTGCTAAAACAAACAAACCAGTAGTTCAAAATCCACTGCACTTACTCAAAGAAATCACCTAAAGTTGGAACATAAACATCACATGGGGCTGTGGCTCAGGAGCTCGTCCACCGGTCAGTGGGTCAATCCCCGGCCTCCTATGGTCAACTTGTCCAAGTGTCCTTGGGCAAGATACTGAACCCTGAATTGCTCCTGATGGCTGTGTGTGTGTGTGTGTGTGTGTGTGTGTGTGTGTGTGTGTACAGTAGCCTCTGACTCAGTGTGAATGCTGATGTAAAGCGCTTTGAGTGAGTGCAAAACAATGCAGAACATTTACACTTGTATGATAATATAGTTTCAACTTTAAAGTTGGGGGTTCACAAAAACATCTAGAGAAAATGTTCTGTGTACAACACAAAGAAATTCATTCTCAGGATACCCGTAGGTGTTTTTTTATATCCTGACTAATATGCCCAATGAGTTATGTAATATTGAGAGAATGGAAAGCAAACTTGCACCAAACGCAAAAGCCGACCAGATACTGAGCCAGATGTTGGCGTTTCTCCAGAGGAGCTAGTTGATAGACCAACCTGAGGCATCTAATGTGAACCTGAGCAGATGTATGTATATGTGTGTATGTGTGTCCTGTATGTGAGAACACAGAGAGCTCTGTAGTATGTTGGCATCTCCACCAGCTGGCAGCATCAGAATGCTGTGCTCAGGACTTCATTTGTAGTTTATCAGTCAATAAAAAGACCACAAAAAGTTATCGTGTTGGTTTATCCATTATTTGATCCTGTCAAAAAGTCTTCAGTCAAACAAATAGTTTCCCCTTTGTAATTGTTATTATTATGGAGTGCCTGCCAACAGAATTAAATTGAGTCACTGAAAAAATCAATTGTGTGGTCCCTTATTAATATTAAAACAGTAAATATAAACAACCTGATATGTGGATTAGTCTCTCACAGTAATATCAGGAACATCCAAACACTTCAATGAAACGTCTCTTTGAAGAATAGTCAATGTTCTGCATTTATAAAGTTTATAAAGTGCTTTTACACCACAAGTCAACTTTCACCCATTTACACACATTAATACAGCAGAGGATCCATACAAGGTGCCACCTGCTCATCAGGAGAAACCTTCACACACACACATCGGGAGAATGTTTGGCGTTCACACCAAGTTAAAAGTTTCTAAGAGTTGAGGGTTGGAAGTTGGTCTGGTCTAATTCCTGTGATGTTTCTTGTTTCCAGCATCGTCTCCATGTTGATCTCGGCCACCAGTAAGACCAGAGTTCGCCGGGTCGGTATCAGCCCGCTCCACCTGGCGGCTGAGCATAACCGTGACGACGTCCTGGAGGCTCTGATCGAGGCGGGCTTCGATGTCAACACTCAGCTGTCTGAAGAACGGATGAGGCTGTACCAGGACCGCCGCAGCACGGCGCTCTACTTCTCCGTCTTTAACAACAACATCGACGCAGTGCGCATGCTGCTGGCGGCCGGCAGCGACCCAAACCTGGATGCTTTCAGGCCGCTGATGGTGGCGGCGAGGCTGGGCTGCGTCCAGACAGTCACCCTGCTGGTGGAGCACGGGGCCGACATCAACGCCTCCATCCCCACACACCTCACCACTTTCCCCGCTGTCTACATGTTCTCGATGAAGTACCTGCCCATGTTTAAGTACCTGCTGGACCACGGAGGCCACGCCCTACCCTGCTTCAACTGTGTCTACGGTAACCGACCGCATCCACCAATCAAAACCAGGCGATCAGAGAGGGACCAGCCCTACGCTGGCAGATCCGCCGAGCAAACGGGAGGCGTTCAGGTGACATGAGTCTGTTTTACATGTTTAAATATAGAACGAGACAACAGAGTTAAAAGAAAAGTAAACTTTTACCAAAAATGTCCAAAAACTTTTTTAAATTTCAGTTGACCTGAACTTTATTTGACTGCAGATACACACCGTTTAAAAGATGTGACTTCTGTGATTGATTGACAGTTCTCTGATTGATTGACAGTTATGTGATTGATTGACAGTTATCTGATTGATTGACAGTTATGTGATTGATTGACAGTTCTCTGAATGATTGACAGTTCTGTGAGATGATCTCGGCCCCTAGTATCTCCCGTTGGGCGGGGCCAATCATTGACATCCTGTTGGACTATGTTGGTCATGTGACTCTCTGCTCCAGACTGATGGAGCACCTGGACAGTTACTCCGACTGGAGCGTCATTAAGGAAAAAGCAGGTCAGCACAAAACTGATCAGGTAAACAAGTCAGTGGTGTCACTGGTTTGTCCAGTGGTGTCACTGGTTTGTCCAGTGGTGTTACTGGTTTGTCTCATAGTTTCCAGTGTTGTTACTGGTTTGTCTCATATTTTCCAGTGGTGTCACTGGTTTGTCCAGTTGTGTTACTGGTTTGTCTCATAGTTTCCAGTGGTGTCACTGGTTTGTTTTGTGCTCTTTCAGCACCTCCGCGGCCTCTGCTGCATCTCTGCAGGCTGCAGGTCCAGCAGCTGGTTGGACGTCGGCGTCTGAAGAAGTTGCCACTTCCTGGAGGTCTGATCCGCTTCCTGCAGCACCAGGAAGGATCGCTGGACGTTTGCTGAAAGGAATGTTTCTACTCTTCATCCGGTTCCCTGATGGGAGGGAATCATTTAGTGTCGATTACTTGGGCTGCAGACATTTTACACACAACAAAAACATGAACATGAATGAATGTTTCCAGGTGTTTCTGGATGCTCAGCTGGTGTGAATCTGTATATTATTGTGTGAGAATTTAGATTAATTAATAATTTAATTATTAATTTATATTGACACTTAGCAGACAAGCTTTTATTAAGTTTGAACAGAATGTGTATCTTATTTTGTAGGACAATCTTGTGATATTGACATATATATTTAATGATCAGATGGATCAATATTCATGGTCTGCACAAACAGATGATTTCATGTTTTATGGATCATTAATATAATGAGATAATAATGACTCCAGGCTACAATAAAATCATTAAATGTGCTTTGTGTCATATATTATACTGTGTGTGTGTGTGTGTGTGTCCTCATTCTTTTTGCAAGTTCAATCTTCAGAAAAACATTTTGTTATTTTTTTTCTTTTCTTTTAATCTATGGAGTCATGGGAGTGCCATAGAAAATAATAAAAATATTTCCATTAATCTTTTCAGCTTTTTAATGGAAAACTTGTGGTTTTTTTTGTTTAGTTTAGTTTGCTAGGTTTGTTTTCTTTAATAATTAATACTATGATTTAAATATTACTTTATTTACCTAATGATGTAAAGTCATAGAGGGACAACAGCTCGCGCCACATACTCCGATACAGTAGGTGGCGCCGTGCACCTTAAAAATAGCGATTACAACCGCCATAGAAGAAGAAGAAGAAGAAGAAGAACAACAACAAGAAGAAGAAGAACAAGAAGACCTCCTCCTCCTCCTTCCGGAACCGATAGTGCATAAAAAACGAGCCTAGAGCAACATTTTAATTTGAAAGAATCAGCGCGAAGGAAGGTAAGGGCTGAAAATACGAGCTAACTGACTGCTAACGAGCTAACTGTGTAAATAAACAGAGCAAGATGGAGGTTGGCGGTAAACGTCACAGTGTCCGACATTCATTTGACTGCGTCGATAGCGACAGTGAACTGAAGAACTATCTATTAAAACAGAATCAGCAGAACTCTTGACTGGCTTGATACATCACATCCGTTTTATTTGTAATGTTTATACTAGACCACTGGACCACAAGACCACCACCCTTGTGATGGTTGCGTCTGGCACACAGACTGATGGAGGGTGCACTGTGTGGTTATTGATTGTTTTCTTTTCAGTATTGACAATATATTGACCTGATTGTTTTTCCTCATAGTATGGAGGATGCTAAACTTCCATTAGAGGATGGGATGACTTATTGATTATTGACTTTTAGTTTTTTGCAGTATTGATGACATATTGATTATTGATTGTATTCTGTGGCAGAATGGAGGATGATGAACTTCCGTCAGCGGATGGGATGGCTCGGCGTGGCTCTCTACTTGCTGCTCAGTGTCATGGCGGTGTACTACGTCTTTGAGGTTCAGAGCTTCAGTTTGGAGCACGTGCAGAGAGGCGGAGCCGGCCCGTCAGCTCCACCGCTTGCAATCAGCTGGTCACAGAGTGTTGGCGCTCGCCTGCCGCCACTTCCTGTCTGGATGTGGGCGGCGGTCTTCCTTCTGCCGTACCTGCAGCTGTTTCTCTTCCTATTTTCCTGCACAAGAGCCGACCCTCGAGCGGTCGGTTACTGCGTCCTTCCTGTTTGCCTCGCCCTGCTCTGTAGCCGCCACGCCGCCCGCAAGCCGAACAATCAAAGAGGCCCGCCACTCATAGACACGTAGAGGACCAACCAAAGAGGCCCGCCGCTCGGACACGTAGAGGACCAACCAGAGGCCCGCCGCTCAGACACGTAGAGGAGGACCAACCAGAGAGGCCCGCCGCTCATCGACGAACTGAACTGTTTGTGACATCATCTGTGCCTTTGAACCCTTCGCACTCTCTGTAGAGTGGAGGTGGTACTAAGACTGCCCTGAGTATTGTCTTTCAGGAAAAAAAAACAAACAGCTGTCCTAAGCTCCGACTGTCAGGATCAGTTTTTAGAGAACCCTGTGCTGCGTTTGGCTGGAAGATGTTTTGTGTGTTTTTAATATTCAGACCTGACAGCTGCCAGCCAATCACAGTACTTTGTTGTATTTATTAAGATGAGTTAAATGACACAGGCTGGTAACTATTACAACTTTTATTATGACATCAATAAAATGAAAAAAAACCATAACCATGTGAAGTTTTTATGTTTTAGGAGGACACAACTCTCACTCTGACGCTCCAGCCCGTCTGCTGAGGACAGAGAAAGACATGACGGACTTTATCAACAGACACTGAACCTCTCATATCTGCACCCAGAAGGGAAGAATACTAATAATACCACAGTGTAGAAATACCCTAACCTCAAAATATACCTAAAGAAAGAAAAGTCATTATGCAGAATTGTATATAGATATTACATTATTGTATTATTAATTATGCAAGTATCACTAATGTTGCAGCGGCCCCGGGACCCACTAGGGGTTGCCAAATCGTCACGAGGGGTGGCTGCTTTCTTGATTTGAAAAGGTATAAAACTTATTTTTTAAATGTATAGTTGGCCTATATCTCAGCCTTTTTATTCATTTGAGAAGAAAACTAAACAAAAGTTATTTTTAAAGTTTGGATTGTTATTTAAGATATAAAGCTAACCACTGCTGTATTCAGAGCAATAAGAAAACACTGGATTTAAAAGAAGCCTATTTAGTATGTATGATTGTTAGAAATTCAAACAAATGCATAATACAGAGAATTGTATAAAAAAAAAAATGCCCTAAAGTTAATATTCACAGGAAATATTTCAAATCACTTGTTTTAAATAAACTTCCTACAGTTACTGTGCACTTTATCAGCTGTTCTGCATTGAATATAATATGAAATATTAATAAAATACGTCACTTGGTTTAATGAATGATAGAAAATGGATCTTTTTAAAGGATAAAAGTTTGTGGCTTAATCCATAAAAATACATAATTTACCAGTTAATTTATGTTTTATTAAACATCTCAATCTACAAAGTAACAAGTGACTGAAGCTATCAAATAATGCAGTGGCGTGGAAAATGATTATATATTACTCTGTTATAGTGTTTGTGACACACACAGAGTATTTCATCGTTTGTCGTTTTCTCTTGCATTTTTTTTTTTTAATTCTCCCCAAATGTTTGAGATTTTGGTTTGGAAACAGACTAGTCGCTCGCATATATATATATATATATATATATATATATATATATATATATTCTCTTCTGTGTGTCCTCAGGTGTCAGACGTGTCCTCAGGTGTTTCATGTTTTGGATCTTTTAGCTGGAGGTTGTAGTTGAGGGTTTTGAGGCTCATCGTCTCCATCACTATCCTCATCCTCTTCCTCACCTGCATCAGGCAGAACAGATGAATCAGGCACTGTGCACTTTACCTATAATATGTAACTTAAATATTCACTTATCTGTGTAGTTATAATATCTAACATATATTCACTTATCTGTGTAGTTATAAAATCTAACTTATATCTTCACTTATCTGTGTAGTTATAATATCTAAGTTATATATTCACTTATCTGTGTAGTTATAATATATAACTTAGATAAAAGATATCCTGGGTTTGAAGTCGGTACAGTTTGTTTACGTCTGACCACCGTCTATAGTGTGTAAAGTTAGCTGTTAGCCGTTAGCTGCAGATAGCTCACCTTCTGCGCAGACTCCGCTGGGTTTTTCCAGCTCCACCAGCTCGCTGAGGAGTCGTGACACGTTCGCATTCAGCTCGTGAACTCCGTTGATCAGAGAACTCAGATTATTTTCTACTTTAACGCTGATTTTCTCTCTCTGTCCGTCTCTGAACCTCAGTTCTGCTAACACAGCCAACGCCGCCATTTTACTTCAGCCTCCCGTCGTCATCGCGCTGATTTCTTCAGTAGCCCTCGTAAATGTAAGGTTCCAATGAAGTATTTTTTTTCATTGTAGCTCCATCTTTTATAAGGACACCGGAAAAAATTATTGTTGTGTTTGTTTGGATTAGAAACGTAAAATCAAACTGAGAATCAACCTGTGATCAATAACACGACGGATCACTTCACAGTGAGGAGAGGAAAGAAAAAGAAACTTGTTTCCCGGGGGAAACTTGAACGTACCTTAGCGCCACCACAGCTCGCCATCACATCATTAACGGTTATTTTCAACGTTTGCTTTTCCATTACATTAAACTCGGATGTACTTTTATTATTGTACTTTTATTATGATTGATTTACTATTGTTTTGCGTTTTAAATCTCGGTGACCTCTGACCCCTAAATGCCGCCAAATACGATCTGCGGAAGTGAAGCGGAAGTTGTCATCAGCAGCTCGCGGATCAGACTGTGCTGATTATTGATATTTGGTTGTTATTGATCCGGTTATCGGCTGCTTTACAACCGGATCAGACGGTGTGAACACTTTGACTCGGTAAGATAGAGTTTTATTCACGCAGGTAACACACTTAGCATCATTACGGATATATGTTTACTGATGAAGCTAACGGATGAAGCTAACTGATGACCCTAACGTATTCATACAGCCCACTATCACAAATGACATGTTAGTCTCAGGGCGCTTTGCAGGCCTTTAACCCTGGACAGCTATGACCCTCTGTACCTCTGTCCACATAATCGTCTTTTACAGAGGGTCTGTGGACAGAGGTACAGAGGGTCATAGCTGTCCAGGGTTTGGTTACAACTGAGTGGGTTTCTGCACATTCTGACTGAACCCAATCAAAGCTAATCATGAGATGAATGCTGTATTAAGGCTGTCATTATCAACGTCTACATGAATATTGCAGTCACCTACAATAATTACTTTCTGTTTTAAGGACTAAACTCAAAGAATTGACACTATAACAAATACAATTGGCTGTATTTTAAGTGGGGGGTGGTACGCTCTGTATAATAATAATAATATGATTTAATGGTTTGTTTATTGGACTAAATCCAAAGTGGCATCAGCAAGAAAACGACCCGTGTTTCCTTTTGTCCACCCCTCCCTGGAGACGGAGCCCCAGTCACTAAAACCCCCCCAGCGCCAGGGGTCACAGCGGGCTGCTGGAGAGCTGGGTCTAACCTCTGAGGGGGGGTTGAGGTGGCACCTCTAGAGGAACACGTGGTATTACAGGCTGGATGCAGCAGCTAGCTGTTAGCATCATGCTAACTCCAGGAGATATTTCTGCAACACACAGACGTGTTTAACGTCAACACTGACCTCTTCACACTGTCGATAATGTTAGTGTATTTTTTTTATGTTTTAAAGTCCGATTCAACAGATGTGATAGCTGGTTGTTTGTTGTTGTTGGTCTCCATAGTAACAGTGAGGATGTCGGAGGAGCAGACAGTGTCTCTGGTTGATGTTCTGGAGGAAAATGAAGAGTTGGAGGAAGAAGCTTCAGCCGTGTTGGCAGGAAGTGACTCTGATCACTGCTCATACCCTCAGGTGTGTGTGTCTGTGTGTGTGTCTGTGAGTGCTGTATATATGTATTTATATATTTGTATGTATATATATTTCAGGGCTATGTGAAGCGGCAGGCTCTGTACGCCTGCAGCAGCTGCACACCAAAGGGCGGGGAGGCAGCTGGAGTTTGTCTGGCATGCTCCTACAAATGCCACGAAGGTCACGACCTCTTTGAACTCTACACCAAGAGGTCGGCTCTCACTTTTAATACATGTCTGTGATTTATAACCAATTCTAAATACCTGTTAGTTAAACAATGGTGTCCAAGTAACAACAAAATAAATCTTGTACTTCTGTAGGAACTTCCGCTGTGACTGTGGAAACAGGAAGTTCACCGAGCTGCAGTGTAAACTCCACGTTGTGCGTTCACATTTAATTCCATCGAATCTTTGTTCACCATGAAGACAGAAACTTAGACACATTGTCCTCATAAATGTGTGTGTGTGTGTGTGTGTGTGTGTGTGTGTGTGTGTGTGTGTGT
>CALSBV010011805.1:0-22019 GCA_943590825.1 Bovichtus diacanthus
GACCCGACCCCGGATAAGCGGTTGAAGATGGATGGATGGATGGTAAATTTCCCCACTGTGGGACTAATAAAGGATTTCTGATTATTTTGTTTCTCGGGAAGGTTAGAGTTAGGGTTTGTTAATACAGGAAAGGATGTAACTTTTCCTCATGCTCTGTACAAGAGTTGGAGGAAATGGGGATACAAGTACAAATAGCACAAGACAGTGACAGAGACTGACTGACTGATGATTAACGCTGACTTTACTGCAACAGTCTTGAGTTCCGTCTGTTCAGCATGAAATGATAAACTAATAATATATCTATACCTTGTATGGTATGACAAGTCAACAGTCAAACATTTCCTGCCTTTGAAATGGGTTGCTCAATAGTTTTTGCAAAATATAATGTTGAAATGACAAGACAGTCACGAGCTGCAGCGTGTCGTAACTCCTGCATACTTATGTATCGGATGATTACATTTGGGGTTATTATTGTGTTAATGCATAAAAACATCTATAAGAATTACACGATATTTTGCAGAATTCATAAACGTTGTATATGTCCCTTCGGGGTGTCGACAATTTTATACAATGCATTAAAAAGTTAGATAAAAAGTAATTGAACAAAAAATTATAAACACTAAGAACATGCTCAGGTTTTACTTATATTTCTTTTTTCCTTTTATCCTGACTTTGTATGTTTTGAATGATGTAGTCCAGAAAGTAGGACCGCCATGACCTCTCTGGTAGTGATGTAATATGTCGCCTGTGCTTCATCAAGTCGTTATTCATTCTCTATTTTTGGGATTGTGCTTATTCTTGGGTGTGGCTGATTTGTGTTGTTTTTTTTTCTTTTTATTCTTATGTGGATTGCCTCCATGGGCCTCTATGCATCCCCATATGTCACTACTCATTATATTAAACCTCATTTAAGAAATTGATCACTTAAAAACATGCTCTCGCGTTTCCCTAAACCTTTACCCATAGATGTGTTGTGTTTCTGTCTCGATCCCTTTCAGTAGGTCCGTTTTATAGTCCAGTCCTGATGAAACGTGTATTTTTTTTTTTTTGTGAAACTGGAAATTCCCTGCTGTAAATACTAACATTTAAAGCATCACACATGTGTCATTTATTTAGTTCACATAGTGTCTAGTGTTCCTGTTAGTTTCTTCACCCCATGAACAATAAATGTTTTGTCTTGTCCCAATTGTGGCCACTTTTACAAAGATTACAGCCAACACTTGTTATGCTTATTGTATAAGAAGAATAGGGAGGTTTGGACACAATAACATGAACACCATAATAAAATCAAACGGTCATACAGTTAAACAGTTCTTTTTTTTTACATTGTGCACTATACACGTGGCAATATATTGGAATGCAATACAAAACTACAGCTTGAAAAAACAATCATCAAGTTTGCTTCACAGATTTTATGTTGTGTGGTAATGTTTTTATTTCCTATCACTTTGACCTGCAAAACACGAATCACTGACAGACTCTTTTGGGGCTTTTAAGAGTTTCACTGCTACCTCTTAACTTCCAGCAAAGTCTTATTTAGATTCCCATCAATGAAGCTCCTACTCGTCCTACTTTTTGACCCCTTTCTGACAGAATATGCATTTGCTTTGCTGTATCTCAGCAACAGGTATAAACTGTGTTGGTGGTTAGTTGCATGAACACCAGGATGGGTTGAGTCTCCTCCTCCCAATTTGAGGTGAAAGGCGGAACACAAGCAGCCTGATAAAGAGTGAGTGCACCTCTGAGCAGGCAGTGTCTCTCTATCTGAACACCTGAAACATTCAACAGGTAAACTACAGGTGGGCTTTATTCATTTTTAAATCTTATTTAATTTTTATATTAAAAAATGTTTTATTTAAAAAGAAATCGACATTTTCAACATTTTTATAGATTGTTACTGATTTAAATAAAATCACTATGTCGTTATAATTCTATAATAATCATATATTTGCGTCTAATCTCAATTGTGTGTTTTTGCATTTAGGTAACCAAATCAGCCTGTAAATAGGACCAGATCTGCGATATGTGTACCTTCTTACAACCTTTACAGTAATGTCAGTAAAAAAGCACTTTTGATGTTTTACCGTTTCCCAACAGCTACACTATTACAGCAGGGACTTCTGGGAAAACCTCCCGGATGGAGTCCCCGATGAAGGTGGCGGCTCTCCTCCTCGCACTGTGGTGCTGTTGCAGTAAGTAGCCACTTATAAAGTACCATAATAACGAAAGTTTATAGAATCTGCATTTTTTTTTTAATGGAGTTCCGTAATGTCTAGATGTAAGTTTGCGCCTTTTTAGATGCGGAAAATGCGCAACTTTCCTAACAAGTCACGGATAGCCCACTGCTCAGGGGGTTAATGTCTTACATCCTATTTTTGTGTATTGAAAAAATATAACTAATAATCATTTATGTATATTTCAGGTGCTCAACGCGTTGACTACATATCTCCACACCGAGGCAGCACAAATGGAGCAACACGAATCATGCTTTCAGGAACCGGTAAGAGATTGAATCACATGCAAACATGCTTAAATCTGGTTAGAGACCCAGTTTATCTTTAAGAATAACTGTGAACATTATTTTTTAATTCAGCTATGAGACATATTTTGACACATGAATCAAGTAGCCTATATATTGGTTAAGAATGATGAAAAAGAATCTTGTTTTGTAATAGTGATAAATGATGACACGGTTTATCTGAGGAGAAACAAGTGAATGAATGAAGTGGAAGAAGTCATAGTAGTTTTAAATGATTTGTTTCTACACCTGTGACAAAAGGCAACTTCTAATTTAAGACGTGTGAGACATAAATAGTTTCCCCTCTGTCCGCTAATGCACTCCTTTATACAGAAAAGACACATTTTGCATTTACCTGCATTCACCCCCCTACAAGATTTTGCCCTGGAGAAACCCAAGCTGAATCCAAACGACGACACAACTGGAAACCTTGTGTTTCTGGTGTCCGAGACCCTGTCAGTCCCCTGCGATGTGGAGAGAGACTCCACACACGGCAACCAGATCACCTGCTACACCAGGTAGCCTACAGGCCATAGGGGGACTCTTAATTGAATGTACAACACTTTTTTTACAAGTCACTTCATGCTCTTCATATCTAAAATGATTAATTTGTCTATCACAGACCCATGCCGCGTGACCACTATGTTGTCCGTGTCAGTGTGGACGGTGTTCCCATTCCTGACAGCAGTTTGTGCAAAGGCGTGTACAAATCATCCCATTGCAGCTTCTATGTAAGTTTGCAGCTAATGCAACAGAAACGCCTTCATTTAGGAGTTGTCTGATCCTGCAGTCAAGTTCGGGTTTCTGACATTCTCTTTCCGTTCTTACTGTCATGTTTCTCAGACTGTGTGGTATCGCACGCCTACTATCACCTCTCTGAGTCCAGTCACTGGTCCTCCAGGTACGGTTCTTTACCTTATAGCATGCAGTGCATTTACAGAGTCCATTTTTTAAAACTTTATAAATCGAAACCCACTTCAAAATCCCTGCAGGCTCTTTGGTGACAGTGGAAGGACTTATCTTTACTGATGTGTATGGAAGCAACACAGACAAGAGTTCCAATGGCCTCAACGTGAGATTTCTGAGGTATAAAAAATTAAATAAAACTGATTTAATTTCAAAATGTTTATCATACTGTAACACATGCATTAAAGTATATCGTTTTTTGTTTTGTTTTTTAAATGAAGGCAGATTGAACCACTAATAAATGCTAAATAAACTAGTTATAAATATACATACGAGACATATTAAAAAAACGGTTGAAATGATCTCAACCCACTGAAATAAGGTTTTCCGCAGATCCTTAAAAAGTCTTAAAGTGCATTGAATTTATAAATCTAAAAATAAGGCCTAAATTGGTCAATATTTTAAAAGTCTTAAAAATGCAAAGACATGTAAAGTAGGATTTCAGTAATTGTGTTTTTCTGACATTGCGTTGGAAAATCTTAAGATAATTGGCATCATCTATTTGCCTCTCACATTGACGTCATGCAGATCCGAATAGCGGAAAAATTGCACAAAAACTTGCTCTTGTCTTAGATCTAACTTATCTTAGGCTGTAGGAACCCTGGAAATGTATTCACCTATTTTTACAAAAATGTTAGAATGGTAGTTACAGAAGAGGGTTATTTGCTTGCTTGTTAACTACGAAGTTCATTTAAACATTAATATGTATAAACTATATACTCATCATGTAATCAATCAATGAATATGATCTTGTTTTTTGCAGAGCCTACATGGGAGGGATGCCATGCGAGCTGCTTAAAACAGATTCAGATGAACTGTGAGTAGTTTGTTCGGATGTAGATTGCATTTAGAAAGTGAAAACTATATATTCTATAGACAGTAAACCTATTGATCCAAGTTCAGATATGTTTCACAGCAACTTCAGCTGCAGAGAAATCTTTTGTGTGATGAAGTTATGTTGAATAAAACTAATATAATGTGAAAAAATTTAATTATAATAAATGTTTCTGAAATGTTTTCTAAAGATACAACCTAGAACTGAAATCTGAAATTTCTTATTGGGGATACATGAGCTGCAAAATGACGGGGACATATGTTGGTAAGCAAATCACAGCGGAAGTTCACAATTACAGGGAAAAATAAATAAAAAGGTCAAATTTGAAACCATAGAAACTGATTTTTGAATAATTATGTTTCATCTCCAACAGGGCATCACAACTTGAGTTACATTCTCGATGATCAATTTGGAAGGTAAAGCATTGTTAAAACCTTTTGCCCTCATTCCAACTCCAATTTCTACATTTCTTCACATTTTAATGTTAGTTTAAAATCTGGATACATGCACCTTTATGGTTTCAGACACCGAGCTTATTCAACCGTTGAAAGTGCACTTAGACAAACTGAAAAATCCATAGATTTTAAGCTGGAAACCGCTCCTGAAGAGTTAGACATAAACAACTATAACAATATTAATTAATTTCTTTAAAATCTTTAGGAGTTTACCTGACAAGAAACTGTACAGGGTTTCAGCTTTGGGCAAGCTCTCCATGTTTCAGACCTATGCAGGTACGTTAGACAGAAAGACTTGAATGAAGTACTTATTTATTATTCGTTTTAATTCTTATTCCAGTGAAATGTTTGTTACGTCTCTTGTTCAGAGGTGACAGGAGTCTCCCCATCCATGGGCAGTGTCATGGGTGGCACCCTGTTGACCGTCCACGGCCGCTTCTTCGACCAAACCGATTGCCCAGCGCAGGTCGTCGTCGGAGGTAATCAGACTGGGAAACTTTCCAATACCATGACAACTCATTTGCTATTGTTTTCACACAGTACAAAGTGTTCAGCATGAATCAATAGATGAATGCAATGCGTCTCGCCAAAGAACGAAAAAGCCCAACACATTGTTGCGGCCTTAAGTCATGCGACAGTGAGAATCCTTTTCAGCACAAACAGAAATGTGCGCATACTTGGGGACGCGGCAGACAAAAGAAAAACCATAGAGTTGTCGCACGCTAGAGGAAAGGATCTTCTGAAAGCTTTGAGACACAGCAGACCGTGACTAAGGGAGCTGGTGCTTTCATAAGACGTCATGTGTCATTTAACATGTCCTACTTGCAGTTGCAGTTGGTGTCTGACAGTAAAGGGAGTCACTTTTCTTGAGTCAGTGCTTTTTCACACAGTCATCATCAAAATTAAAATCCCTGTTTGAATTGAAAAGTCCAAACATTAAGTAAACCTATACATATAATTAATTCTAGCAGGTTTTTCAGACCTTCATGTCGACATTAGATTCATATATTACTGACGTGTAACTGTATCCAACAAGAGAAATCATAGTACTTGTTAGATAGTCTATTGTGCCTTTACCGCCATGCTTTAAAGTTAAAAAAAAGTTAGGGATTTAATAAAAAGCGTCATAGCTTGCTCAACACAGAAGAAGATGAGATTCTCTTTCCACTTCTACCAGATCGCAGAGCTCACATAATCTATTTTCTTCCTGAATATTCTATCATTTTTTCTCTCAACCTCAATAAAGTATGAAGTGTCACAGCAAAAAATATGCAAAGTAACCTTGAGAAAAACTAGAACACATTATGAGCATAGTGGTTCTCAATCTGTTTTGCCTCTTAAAGCAAAGAAATAAAACATTTTTTAAATAATGTTACTTGTAGCAAGTGTAAGTGTGCTTTGAAACAAAATATCACAAATAAAGTCATGAAATAAGGAAACTGCATTAACTTGAGGTAATGGAACAATTCAACCAAGGTACAAATGGGCTTTTATTTTCAGTCCATTAAATATATCACCCTAAAATGTACAATCGGGCATTTCCCACACATATTCATGTCAGTTGAAAGTCCAGTGAAGTGCGTACAAAGCATATAAAGTTTCAGCAGTTCTGTCAGCTGACGCAGACGTGAGTAGATGATTAGTAAATGTATTGTGCTGTTGTGTTTTTGTGTCTGTTATCGTGAGCTGCTTTCAATCGCTGCTGCTTGATTTCACTACAGGCCAGCCTTGTGAAATACAGAGTGTGTCAGATGGCAGAATCACATGCAGGACCGCCAAACATGAGATGAACAACAACATGACAGTCTGGCCAGGTGAGAACAACAACAACAACAACAACCTCTTGCTGTGCCGTGTCAATATCTGAACAAAGCATTAACATCAACACACTTGATCACTGGAAGAATGTAAAGCATCCTGTCATGTCTGAGCAGTTGTCTCGACGAGATCGGGACTCACCGACCTTGATGTGCTGTGTACTGTAAAAAAGATAACCTTATCTGATCATACATCACACTAAAGAGCTCTCAGAGCCGATGTCTACAGCAGACACAGAGACCGGCTTCTACAACCTTTTGCATCTGGATGATTATGCGGGAAAAAATAGAAATAAGAGGAACTTTAGCAGCTGCTTGAGATCAAACAGTCGGGGCATAAATTCCGTGCTTTTTAAATAATTTCAAGAGTAAGAAGATTCAAAGGTTTTTATTTGCAAACAAGCTTACGTTAATGTTGGATTCTGCGAGCAATGTTTCATAGACCCCCATCTGTTGAATAATCATTTCTGATGCAACAATTAGTTTTACATGCGATT
Organism: Bovichtus diacanthus; assembly: GCA_943590825.1. NCBI lineage: Eukaryota > Metazoa > Chordata > Actinopteri > Perciformes > Bovichtidae > Bovichtus > Bovichtus diacanthus. The sequence goes on from CALSBV010011805.1 coordinate 7,089, forward strand.
ATTCTGTTGATTATTTCCTGATTGATCAATTCATATCTTTGTCTATGACATGTCAGAAAATAGTCAAAATTGGCCATTATAATCAAAGTGACATCTTCAGTCCAAAACCCAAAGATATTCAGATTTACTATCATATATTTCAAAGGAAAACAGCAAATTCTCTTATTTGAGCGGCTGAAATCAATGAGTGTTTAGCATTTTTTGCTTTATTGAAAACATATTATCAAACATTTGGTGTTCAATTTTCTTTTTGTGGGCTCTCACTTTGGTACGCCACCATTTAATTTCCATTTTGTCACACGTGCCTCTTCTAAATCCAGGTGGCAGAGGCTTGAAGATGGAGGTGTGGAGCGCGTCAAGACCCAAAAACCTGCCTGTTATTTGGACCTACAGTAGCAACACAAGTGGATACAGGGCACAGTGGATCGACTCCATGCCCCAGACTTTTCCCAATGAAATGACTTATTTCAGCTCACGATCCAGTGGCTTCTTCAGCCCTCCGGCCAGCGCCAACTACACAATATACCTCAACTGTGATGACAGATGTGAGCTCTACCTCAGCAACTCCAGCCGCCCAGAAGACAAGGTATAACATGACTCACTCTTACTATTATCACCAGAATTATCTACGCTATGTCTCCATTTCAACTAACCCTTTCATGCATAAATTATTCAAAGACAAAGTTATTTTTTTTAATGTTTGTAAAAAAAATCATGCCAATCATTTTTCATTTCAATATATGCTATTTTTAAGGAGATACATACCCGTCCACTGCACAGCACGCCGTGCATTAATGATATAAAAAGTGATTCAAGGAACTCAACATACTGGAGGTCTGAAAAAAACACATGTTTTTAATACATTTACTAAGAGGAAATGGTATGAATACACAAAAGAATAATAAATAAGAAAAAAGGATATTTTTTTCAAACGTTTTTTTTCAGTTCCATTGAATCACTTTTATACCGTTGATGTGTGACGGATGTATTTTCAGTCCCAGAATAGTTTTTACAAAAAATCTATTATTTTCTGAAAGTAAAATGATTGAACAGCTATTCTTGAGTCACTTGGTGCATCTCCTCTTCCCTCTGTCATTCTGGATTTATGATACAACAGCTCCAAAACGACACAGAGATGCAAAGATAATAATCAGATGGAACTGTAGACAACGCTGTGGGGATCCAGCAGCTGTTGTTTGTACTATAACTATACTGTTTCACTGTAGTGGACACCGTGCATGAAAGGGCTAATCCAATATACAAAGGGGAAATGAGATGTTGTATGTCTTATTTCTGTAAGAAAATCCTCACATCTATTCTGCTTGTTTGTTTTTTTCTACAATCTCCACTTCAGGTGAAAATTGCGTACCAGACACGTTACGCCTCAGATTTCACAAAAATGGAATCACAAAAGTCTAAAGTAATGGCTCTGGAGAAAGGGAAACAGTAAGTGGAATGGTCCTAATTTTGTCTAGAAAACTATGAATCATTAATATTCATAGCACACACAGAGGAATGTGTTTCCCTGGATAAATCCTTTCTAAATGATTTTTCCTGAAGCTACTACATGGACCTTCTGCATCAAGATTTTGGCGGTCCAGCGGGTAACAACATTGCCTTGTTCCAAGAGGATAGTCCCTTCACAGAAGACCAGACAGACGATGCTGTCAATGAGGTCCAGAATATCGTGGCTCAATATGACGTATTCGATGAGGAACAGGTAAGTAGTTGCTAAGATGAAGCTTCTGTTAAACACAGCACATGCCAGAATATCTGCTCACCTCACCTTAATAGAAAGGTTGGACATTTTCTTTCCGAGCAAGATGACAATATCGATAGCACGCTCTTATCTGTTCGCTACAACCAGAAGAGGGTTAGCTTAGCTGAACGTAAAGACTGGAAGCAGAGAGTAAAGCCAGCCGACTCTATCCAAGGAAGTCACTGCTCCTACTCAAGAAGTAGTGCAGCACATGACTCTTTTTTTATGCTTCAATTTGTGCTCCTATTCTTTGAACAGAGCTGTATGCTAAGCTAATGAGCTCCAGCCTCATATGGAACATAGAGATCTTAAAGTGGTATCTCTCTGTGAATTTCCCAAAATGTCAAACTACCCATGTAAACAGTGAAATCAAAAAAACTATTTTACACCTTCCAAGCGTCCCTTTGTCATTAACGTCACTAAACGGGTATTCATTTGTAGGCTTGTTAAAATCCACCTTTTAATATTTTCTGTTAAAAGCAGCTAATGACAATTTAGCACGATGTGGTTTCTGTCAGTCCTCTAATAAATTAGGGTGTTTTCTACTACTTTTGAGCTGTTTCTCAACAGACATACCAATGTTCTTCTCACTGCAATACCGCAAGACCTTACTGCATTTTATGCAAATGATGCAGCTTTTCCTGCTATTACAATGCTATGAGCAACCGGGGTTTTGGTAGTCCAGTGCTTTAGTAGTCAGGCTTTCAAATAGAACACCAAAAGGTTGTGAGTTCAACACCAGGCTGCCACCACTGAGCCCCTGAGCAAGACACTTATCCCTGAGTTGCTCCAGGAGACTGTCTCTGTAGTTAGTTACTGTAAGTTGCTCTGGATAAGAGCGTCTGCTAAATGACCTGTAATAATAATGAGTACTGTTGTTCTCTTCATGTGGTTTGTAAAAAGTAGTAGGGAATCACTGAATGAGGTAAAAAGTGAATACAGCAGGTTGAAGGAAGGTGGGTAAAACAAAAACTGTCAAGTATTTTTTCCTCTTCTAAAGGAACGACTTAGTCCTTCACGCTCCTCGCCGTCACTCACTCTCTCTGTTACCCAGGTGGTGACCTTTGACTCCTGGCCCAGCGATGGCGCCGCAGTTACAGTCAAAGAGGTCCAGAAGGTAACTGTCAGCAGCAGCTGTGCCAGCCACCTTTGTGGGAACACCTTCTTCAGCCTGGGCTACGGAGATGCAACTACAGGTAATGTGTTTTACAATTGAAAAAAACAGTGTTGCTTTTGTATCTTGCACATTAATTACCTTAAAATATCACTACTGCATACATCTTCGGTAGCCACAAAAGGACTTAACATGTGAACTCTAGGGCTGCAACTAATGATTATTTTTATTATATAAATAAATTAATCTGCCAATTGTTTTCTAGTTAATTGATCATAATCGTTTGGTTCTTTAAAATGTCAGAAAATAGTGAAAAATGTTCATCCCAGTTTTTTAAAGTCCAAGGTGATGTTTTGTTTTGTCAGTCTAAAGCCCAAAGATATTCACTTTAATATGGTATAAAATGGATGAAAGCAGGAAATCCTCACATTTGAAAGGCTGAAAACAGCATTTTCTGACAATATCGCAGGAAAAAATAGTTTGTGATTATTTTTCTGTCGATCGACCAAATCGATAAATCAATTTTCCGTTGCCGCTCTAATAATGGTAAATGGACTGCATTTATATAGTGCTTTTCCAATCTTTGCGATTTGCCAGCATTCACACACATTCATACAGAGTCAGAGGCTGCTGTACAAGGTGTCACATGCTCATCAGAGATAACCACTCACACACATTCACACACTCACACACACTCACACCGTTCAGTATCTTGCTCAAGGACACTTTGACATACTGACTGCAGAGGCCGGGGATCAAACCACTGACCTCCACAGCCACAGCCACCCCTAATAATCTCTAATCCAAGGAAACCACAGTAGTATATACCAGCCATTGTGTTTGTTCATTAGCTTTGTCTTTTTCTTTTTTAGGACCGATTCCATTCAGTGCCTCAGCAGATGTGGTGGAAGCATCCTTGAACAACCTTTGGTCCATCAAACCCGACACAGTCCAGGTCACCAAACAGGACGATAGCTACACAGTCACATTCGATTCTGACAGAGGTATGAAGAGACAGAAAAGTAGCTCGTCAGGAACAGTTAGTTAAGATAAGATAAGATAGAACTTTATTTATCTTTATAATAGAGGGAAATAGAGTGAAATTGTTGTGCAACAGTTGCAATACACAGTAGGAGACAGTATAACAATTCTAAAATGTACAAATAGTGCAATGAATTTTTTACTATATATATATATATATATATATATAATATATATAATAATAATACATAAGATGAGCTGAGATGGGGGAAGGTGCAATATTCAACAAGGTGAGGTAAGGTGTGGTATTGAGCAAAATAATATAAATAATAAAAATGTACAGAAATTACAATAATTACAAAACCAAACTGAGTATAAATTGAAACTGAGTATGAAGAGGACACTTGCACATGCATCATTATGTAACTATAATACTATATGGTATCTCCGTACCTGATTATATTTGTAGTTTTTAGCAGCCAAAGACCAATAAATGAATTGATAATCTATCTTTTCTTTGGACTGCAGGGGATTTCAAACCTCTTCACTATGAGGTTTTTGGCTCCGACACCAACATCACTGTTGCTGAGGTGACAAAGGGGAGAAGCAACATGAAGACCTTCACTCTGCTCTGGGGGGGCGTCCCTACAAAGCCCATCACCTTCAACGCATCTGAGTCTGAGGTCTGTTGTGTAAAAATGTCTCTCTGTGTCTCTTTGTGCTCAGAGACTGTACCCACAAGCCGTATTATTCTGTGTCATCAGGATGATGTCTGAAAGGCTTAACTTAATATAATGTCTTGAAAAAATGAACCTAATAATTAAAGCTCATTTCATTTTGACGATTATTTTGGACTGAAGTTGTTGCAGACGTGGCAGCCTGTGCTGAGTAGAAATGAAATACTAAAAGTAGAAACAATATTAAAAGCCTCTCGAGGTAAATCTGTCATTTGTGATATTGGGCTTTATGGAAACCAGCTCGACGACTAACATCTGGTTTGTGACGTGAACAGGTGCAGTCGGCTGTGGAGGACATGATGACAGCCGAGTGTCCCGAAGATATCCTGACCACTGAAGGGACTGATGTCAAGTACTTCAAAGACTTTGAAAAGGACAACTCTCAGGTGAGTGAGGACCAGACCAGGCACCGATTTGGTACTGAATGAAGCACAAAGCACTTATATGTTGACTTCATACCTTGATATACTCACAAATAAAAGCATTTCCTGTGTCCCTGCTTTTCAAAAACTGGCTTTTTTTTCTTAAAACGGCCCTTTCACTTCTTTGAATCACATCATAGACCTTAAATCTTTGGAGAGCATTTGATTTTGTTTTTGGATTCTCACCGTTATTCCTTGCACTCCCCAGTTCGATCGCGCTAATGAAGGCACTCCAGTGAAGAACTCTGCTTTCTGTGGCCTCTGGTCGCTGAAGAACGCAGAGGTTCTTTTCAAGGACAGTTACACCAAAGAGTCTGGTGGCAGCTACGGAGCGGTTTCATTGGACAAGCATCCCTCGGTAAAACACACCACTGCTTTATTTATTGTTGTTAGAATGTATACCGTAAAAAGAACTCTTAATTTTTCAGCATTCATTCCCCCCTGTTCCTTTCCTTGCAGCTTTGCTTTGCATACAAGGGAATGTTGAAAGATGAAGTTGGTATGAAGTTCACTTACCGCGACAGCCAAGGCGAAACCAAGACACAGACCGCAAAGATCACCACTCTCTTCACTAAGGGCCACAAGTCAGTGGACACCACAACGTTCTTTGCATTTGTCAGATATATGCGAACTCCTCAGCAAAGTTGCATCTTTAACTGTGATTATTCTCTCAACAGATGGTGTTACAAATGCCTGGACCTGGAGAGTTCCCTGCAGAATGATTACATTGGAAGCAGATACACTCTGCAAGAGTTTTACCTCTACAAAGACGTCTCAGGTGCAGATTTCTATGTGGATGCCGTTCACATCGGAAAGAGTCCCACCACAAATGAGGAAAATGGTACAAAAGTAACGAGTAGTTTGTAACGATTCAACGCTGTGAAGCATGTGATTAACTTCCTTTGTATTCAGTTTGATGTGTAACAGTAGGGCTGTGCAGGTACCGCTCACTAACACCAAGACCTGGTTGTTCAGCTGTTTATTTTATTCCTCTGGATTGTTTTTTTGTTTTTTTTTCAAAGCTGTTCCCAACACGAGGAGGCCTCCGCCCTTTGAGAGCTCTGGTAGTTCCTTCGAGGTGATCGCTGTTACCAAAGACACATCAACTGCTTCTCAGATCAGCTACCAGATCAAAGCCGCACCAGTCGAATGTGCCTTTGATTTCCCACTGCTGGGAGTTGGCTTCCAGGAGGTAACGGATGAATTGGATTTCTGTAACAATGTCATGTTAAAGACTATCACTTGCACTGGACTGTCCCTCCAGATTAGGTTAATTTTAGAGCTGGTGAAACCCAAATTGGGCAAAGATGTGGAGCTTAGGGTGACGCTGAAGTGAAGTAAGAAGGGCAACCACCTGTCAGTTAATCAGACACTCCTCAAAACATAAACCTCCTCACTTGAGCCTCAGTATTCTCTAATTGGACAATATTCTCACAAATTGTCACTAACACACGTTAGTGTTTTTAGCTGATAAGATCCTAACTTCTTGGTGAAAAAAAACAGTGTTGAGTTATATAAACGAGAGAAGATGGGGGCTTTTACATTTACTTTACAGTCAGAGTTTCTTGGAGCAACAATGTGGACTCTTAATATGCCTGGTGTGTGTTTCTTGGGAAATAAAATCCACACAAAGGAAGGGCCGGGGCCAGAGTCTTTCAGCTGTGGTGCAACTGTACTAAACTGACCAGGGCCTCTTCAATAAAATAGACAAAAAGGCAATACAAGCATTTAGAAAGTTGTAGGATTTATCCTGATATCCTTCAAAAAGCAAAATCAAAGGAAAGACAGGGACAAAAACAGGTGTCAGATTTAAAGGAACAGCTTCAGCAGTGTGACTCATAAAAACAGCCCATGGCCATGTGGCATAATTTACAGTACAGAGGCGCCACAATCATCCCGTGTGTGTCTCATACCTCGACATGCTGCACACTCATCACTTGCAACAGATTGCGGCGGAAGTGATGAGCGACTACTGTATAAGGACTGGCACAGAAAAGTGTGACTGCAGGGTGTCTGTTGTAATATTTGTTCCAAATCAATCTGACGCTAATCAGATGCCTCCTTCTGCGGTTTGTGTAATGGTTTTAAAACCTTTTGCGGCAGACGTTAAGTTTTTTTAATTTATCCAAAGACAGGTGTTTTTCTAACTAAGCTGATTTCTTCCATGTTTATTATTGTTGGGTATATTAGGAGTGGGGGGGAATCCGTTCATGAAAGAATCAAGATTCTTATCTTCTAAGATTCTGAAACGATTGCTTCAGTCTAGACATACTGTACGGTGGCGTCCTATTTAGTATTGTGAGAAGAGCCTTGTGGATTAGAAAAATTTTCTTTTTGTATCCTTTTCTTTTCTTCCCTCCAATCTCATAGATGTCCAACAGCAGCGAGGACACGGCTGAGTTCAGGGAAGGAGCAGCCACCGTCAGCATCATTCGCCTTCACAGAGCCACCCCTCCTCTGAACGGCACCTTTGATGTGGAGATTTACGGAGGCCGAGCTGAAGGTAGCTCGGACAGGGCACGTGTAGTATTTGCATTGTACCAACTCTTTACTGTCCAGGCTAAATGCACGTTGTTCCACAGATAGGATCACCAACAAGATTGTGACCCATCACTGGCTTTAGAGCTGCTTGTATGCCGGCGTCGCTATCGCAGTGCTGAGAAGCTAACATTGGCACAAAGCGGTCTGCAGGAGATGTTTGGGAAGTTTCCAAGGCTCCTTGATTCACACGCAATCACTCCTCCTGTCAGCTGCTGTACTGAGGAAAAGCATATTGTACACAAAACAGAGAGAAAGAGAGCTTGAGCAATGGCGAAGTGGATGTTGAAATATCGATACTTGGATATTTTTGACAACTTGAAACAGCTGCGCTTCCCGTTGACTCTTCTCTCCGACAGATAGTTGACACACGCACACAACGCTATTTATCTTCAAATGAAAATCTACTATTTTTACGACCTCAATGCTCTGTTAATTTTTTGTATCAAAAATGGTATCGATGATATCGATACTTTTCAAAGCATTGTTTTTCGAAGTTGGAAAGTCCAGTATTGTGACAGCACAATACAAACACAAAAGTACCAGCACCTCAAAATTGCACTTAAGTACAGTACTTGAGTAAATGTACTTGGTTGTGTCCCGCCAACTGTCTGCGTCTACATACCATCATAGACCATCACGCAGTACAACACGGTTGCTCTTGCAGGGAGGTTTCTTAACACAATCGGTGGTTGTTTTTTCAGGTCTGTCGGTGGACATCAGTGACGAGGACCTGAAGTACGCGCTGCAGGGGATCGCAGGGATGGGTCAGGTCAGCGTCACAAGGCAGGGAAGCTGCCGAAGCCCCCGGTGGAGGGTCGAGTGGCTCACTCAACCCGGAGACCAGCCTCTGATGCAGGTCAGGCTCCACTTCGTGTGTCATCATTGTTTCATCGATTTAAGTTTTAATCTCGAAGATCTGTGAATAGATAGTGACTTAATCTTCAAGATTGTTACTTAAATATAAATACCTTTGTCACTAACGAATTATCTCCATTGCTCAGCTCAACTTAACTTTATTTATATGGTGCCTTTAAAACCTACGTACAGCCCAAAGTGCTTCATAAAGCAAGGCTGAAACGACACAGACAACAAAAAAAGAAATGGACAACAATAGATAATTTTTGCAAGACTGAAAATGACAACATTAGAATATAATGTCAGTAAAATAAACACCAGGGATGAAAATAATGTTAAAGACAAAGATTCGAGTTGAAAGACAAAGGCGACAACTTTACTCCAAGATTGTATTTGCAGAAGTAGCATCAATCATAGTAATAATATGACATAAATATTCAACAGATACGTGTGCGTGCTACATGTTCTCATAACACGAGCCGGTTTTGGCTCATCTGTCCTTACATTCTGTCAGAGCTTGATATCATTTCAAAATGCTATGATCTTGTCTGTTGATGTCAGCTGATCGGTGCCGCATAGCTCTGTTTGTTTTTTATTGTAATCATATTTCATATATATGTATCTGTGAGCCGATGCGCTCACACAGGGAAACCACAGGGGGAGAAATGAGACAGGGAGCGTTCTGTACAAGAGTGAGACAGTTTATTAGAGGCGGCTTGGACGTTCTTCCCGTCTCCGTCTCCGTCTCTGTCCCTGTCCCCGTCTCGGTCTCGGTCTCGGTCTCCGTCTCCGTCTCCTTCCGTCCGCTCGGTCTCTCCACCATGAGCCCAGCCTACTGCAAGACAGAACCAGGTCATCGGCGTGTTTTTATTGTGCGACTAATTACCTGATTCCATCCAGCTGCCTGGCCTCCAGCTGAGCCACTCCCATCTCCTCCCTAGCAGCCAACCTCCACACCCCACTGCCACAGTATCTATGTGTATTTTTGTTTTATTAATCCATGTTTCTTTGAATTACTGTCCACTGTATAGGCCTATAGCTTCTTGATCTCTGTTGTCACCTGTTTTACTTCTGTTGTTTGTTTTTATAATATGTGTACACATCAAAACTCAAGCTGAACTAATGCATTTAGTAACAGCAGCAGCAGTAATATTACTATAAGTAGTAGTAATACATTTTTTGCAGTATTTACTGAATGTCTTCTGTTCCAACTGTTCCTACAGATATACTGTAAAGAGAGTCTTGAGTCCTGATTGAGATTTATTCTCATTACAGGTCAACGACTCGTCGGCTGTTGGCAACAACGTAGTTGTTTCCGCAAATGAGAAGAAAAAGGGAGGATTGTTGAAGCGAAGCCTGACAGGAGATTACTTTCGTGTCTGGGAACCCAAACCACAGGTACAACCATGATTCCAAAAGGCCATTATGTGTCTGTCACATGCTGTCGTGGGCCACTACTGATTAGTGTGTTCGCTTACTATAAATCCTGTAGAGCAAGTCCTATTTTAGTCTGTAGCGTTGCATAATGCAACTGAGCTGTGTTCGTATATCGTGTGCCTCCAGGCAGGATTCAATTCCCATGATTACATGCTCCCAGATAATTGCTTTTGTATTGAAAAAAAAGTTCTGTTGTTCAGTTGTTCTGTTGTTGTGACTGGCAGTAATTTCACATGTTTTGATGAGGGCTTTTGTGATGCTGTTTCCAGGTGGAGGTTTACATCAACGGCATTCCCTCAAAGTGTTCTGGTGACTGTGGGTTTGAATGGTCTGACGACAAGACTCCAGTTGTGACTGGGATCAGCCCATCTCAAGGTAGATGTGTTCATGCGGCACAAAGCGTTATTGGTTATTGATTGATTCTGCTAAACTCTCAGAGACATTTCAAATCAAATCATGCAAAAATCCTTCTTGTTGTGTACATGCACTGTGATAACATGTCCAACCTGTCGCCAGGAAAACTATACTGCTGAACTGGAAAAAAGTATTTTTTTTATTTTGTTATTATTATTTATTGTTACTTTTCTCTGTCCTTCTATGTTTTGTAACTTAATCACATCTGTTGTTACCTTTGTGTTTGTTAGTATTTCTAAATTGTCTATATGTGTATGCAGGAATTGGTGAATGGGGGGGGGTAAAAAAGGCTTCGCTATAAATTATTTAATGAGTAAATATTCAATATATAATTCAGTATATAATAAAAACACTTACTGAATAACTGACAAAAATCCCAAAAAATTTGTGAATTGTCAGCTTTTGTAGAAAAACTAAATACACTTCCGGCTTCCTGTACATATCCTACATGGTGATAGATGGTGATGGTGGTGAGTGTCGTATCTAACATTTAATATCGCTGACTTTTCCAGGATCTAATGGCCTGGGGACTCTTTTGACCGTCACTGGAACTGGCTTCAGCAGTGAAAACGCCTCCGTCATGGTGGGAGAGACCCACTGCCATGTTGAACAGGTCGACGGTGAGTGAAAGTCGTTTTTATGAAAACTATATCTTGTTGTTAAAATGAGATGGCTGTTTATTAAATAGCAGAAGGAGTTTAACCAGAGTTGGTCAATTCTATTGCAGCTACCTCTCAGGTGTGCCGACTTGGCAGCGCTGGTGCCGGTACTTACCCCGTGTTCGTCAGCTTCCCCTCTCTGGGTACGTCGCGCTCCGCGGGAGGCAGCGTCTTCCACTTCACATACCAGCTCATCGTTTCCTCTTTCTCCCCCCTCTCTGGAAGTCTGGCAGGTAAGTGTCAGTGTTACTATTTATCACAAAAATCTAAAGCAGAATCACTCTCTATAATACAAGAGTAATTAACCACCGTCTTCTGTTGTGCTTTTCTTCTTAGGAGGCACAGTGCTGACAGTTAGAGGTTTCGGCTTCAGCCAGGAAACCAGAGTTACTGTCGGCAGTGACGAGTGCACCGTGGTTCATGGCAGTGACACTGAGCTGAAATGCAGAACGCCATCAGTAAGTGTGCAAATGACAAATGACTGTAATATTTTCCTGAATTACCGAACAACTCTGCAGCTGCAGTACACTAACCACTTACTAAACACTTGTATTTGTCAGTAAAACTGCTAAAACCTCAGTGTGCAAAACCTTATTTATTACTCTTGTAGAATAACTTAGGTAACTCACTAATTTGATTTTGATATAGAGCAAATTACATTTTCCAGCTACTTTAAAGCGAGCCTGTTTACACATGTCTACCGAACAGCAGTCACTGTGGCCACCAGTGGCAATTACAGTAATGGCACACAACAAAACATAGTGTTGAACCATAAAGTCAGAAAACTGGCTCAGTGATATCGGCTATACAACATCAGATATAACATTACTAACTTTAGCCCCCATGCGCTACTGCTCATACCAGACCAAGTATTGTAAGAAGTGTTTTTTCATGTGTAAGTGGAAGATTGTGCTGTTTCATCTCTCAAAAGTCATGCTGTTGTCGTTACAAATACTTTGAACATTTTCAAGCCTTGTAAAGAGCCTGCGCTCTAAATAGGGAACTTATTTGACTTATTTCATAATAAATAAACGCTTATATGACTTATTTCAGGGGACCGCAGGACCACAGACCGTCACAGTGATGGTGGGAAACATGAGTCAGACAGCCAGTAGCTCCTTCACCTACGATCACAACCTTACGTCTCAGATCACAGGCCTGAGTCCTCGCCATACCACTGTGATTGGTGAGTTGAGAGTCATTTTTGGGGGGCTTTATAAACTATATTCATGCATTTGGTCACCTTGCAGCAAAGGTAGGATCATCATAAAGCATTACTGAGAAGTTGAATGGGGAGGATCTGTCTTGTCCTGAAAGGTTCATTGAAATCGTATCTGTCGAGTGAACGCAATGGACACGATAGAAAAGTGTGGTGGTCAGGCTTTCAAGTAGATCACCAGAAGTTTGTGAGTTTAATACCAGGCTGCCACCATCGAGCTCCTGAGCAAGACACTGAACCCTGAGCTGCTCCAGGAGACTGTCTCTGTAGTTAGTTACTGTGAGTCGCTCTGGATAAGAGCGTCTGCTAAATGACCTGTAATATAGTAAAGTCTGCTTTCTCTTTTTTTTATGGAAAGAAAAGGATTCAATATTTATTCAGTGTGTTTCAATGCCACAAATGCTCATAGCATTTCCCATCTTACTCAGTTATCTGTCAGTATTGTACGTTTGTAATCAGTTCTATGAAAAAAAGTGTTTTATTAAAAATGTCATTGTCAACAACATTATTTTTCTCCTATGTTATAAAACCAGATAAATAGCAGGTTTCTATTAACATAAGGGCTCTTCCTCTTAATTTTATTTATATTTTCAAACAAACCTGATATGCTTCTATTGTTAACAATCAACAATCAATCTCATCTTTATACTTTATATGTGTGACATATATCACTGTCACCTCATTAGTTTTGCTCTTCTGTCCTGTAATGTTGACGAGCAGGTTTTCTCGGTTTTTGCCCTTCGCAATTACTAAGAATAATAGATTACTGAGAATCTTGGCATGAGAGAACCACCAGGTCTTCCATGTGATTATAGTTAATACCACAGCAGCATCCACGTAACAAGAATGTCTGTTAATCTGTTGGACAATCGGTGGCCTTTCTTGAAAATAAAGGGGAATTAACAAAGTGCCAATTATCTTGACACTTGACAGAAGCTCCTCTGTGGAAAAAGATCTGCTGACGTTTTCTTTGAAAATGTCTTTTGTGTAGGACATGAAGTTCTCACCGTCCTGGGCTCCAACCTGGGAGGCCAAGACAATGACAGCATGGTGCTGGTGGGCTGGAGGGAGTGTGTGACAGTCAAGTGGACGGCGACGAATATCACCTGTCGTCTCCCTGTGCTGCCGCCTGGCATGTACGAGGTGGCTGTACAGATTGGAAACAATGGCTACTCCCAGACAAGGTACGGCTACCATGAAAGACATTTTCCCACGTGCAACAGTTCACGTGTTACATACACGTTAAAGGCGTCACGGAGCGTTTGTTTAAGAGTTACATGTAAGTAATCTGAATATAGGGATTTTTTTAATCAAAAACTTTACATTGTACAAAATGTCCTGGGATGTTTTTAGATTTCAAAACATGCAGGGCAAAAAAATTCAGGCGTACGTATGTTCAAAACAGTAACATAAAAGTTCATGTAAATGTTGCTGATTTGACTAATGTGTTATTGAAAACGCACAATAAATGTACAATGATATGATCATTCTTGCACACCCTAAACATTACACAGTGTGCTGTAACGTTTTTTTAACGTTTAATTAAAAAGGGTTAGGCTGACCAGATCCGACTATGTTTACATAGTTAATGCCTAATGTTACCACTTTGCCAGGTGAATCCTCCCTATCCTACTTATATTTTTGTATTACAACTAATGAAACACTTTAAAATATATCCACAAAAGGCAGTTATTAAAACAGATAATATTCGGCTCCAGAGGAACCCTCCCTCCTATAATCAACTCTATTCGCTCAATGGAGAAAATCATTTTCATTCTTGGACTCCAAAAGTAGGGATAAGAATAATGGGATTGTTATAAACATTTAGACATTTAACAATTGGTCTTATATGTTTTTTTGTCTGAACCATTTTATATGAAATATGAAGTGACCTGTGCTTTTCTTTTTAGTCTTTTTTTTCTTTTCCCTGTTTTTGCTGTAATGTCCCAGAATTCACCTGTTTTTCCCGTTTCATAGCAACGGCGTGAACACCACCATTGTATACATCCTGGAAGTCCACAGCATCTCCCCACTGCTCGGCTCCTTGATGGGAGGAACCAGGCTGACTGTTTCTGGATCTGGTTTCAGCAGCAACACCTCCGACAACAAAGTCTCCTTAGGTATGCAATATGAGCGCCAGCTATTTAAAATGGACTTATCACCCCAGCTATAATCTCTGCCAACAAACCATTCAACATCTGGTGGTGAACAAACAACAAATCACAAATACTGGTTGAGCGGGAAACAACAGTAGCAGGGCTCCTACTGTAGCTGGTGGTAATCTACCGTGAAATAAGGAAAGGCAGTACTATAATGCAACTGCTTGAGGTTGATGTTTTCACACATGTTTTGTGGCGTGACAGGAGGAGTTGAGTGTGACGTGCAGGCCGCCTCAGAGAGTGAGCTGCAGTGTGTCATGCATTCGGAAGAGAAGACTCACATCGTCACCAATCAGGGATCCCACCGAAGTAGGTTTCCATGTCGATCCTTTTTGAAGGTGTCAAATTAAATCTGAGCACAACACAAAGAGGATGCGGTGACTGAAAAAGGAAGCTGTCACCCGAAGATTAAATGTGACTGCGCTAAGAAACTGTTTCAATGACAACGTGTTTCAAAACCAGTTTGACCTCCATTTTTTCATAATTAGCCATATTTAGAATAGGATTTGCAAGGTATTTTAATTACACGTCGCTTAACACTTTAGACAATGAACACTTACCGTGTTCAGTCTAACTTTATGTGTCTCTGTGTGTGTGTGTGTGTGTGTGTGTGTGTGTGTGTGTGTGTGTGTGT
>CALSBV010011805.1:26367-42643 GCA_943590825.1 Bovichtus diacanthus
CACGTCCCCAGAGCCAGCCTTTGCCGCCCAGGTCTGGTCCGTCGAGGGACAGGTTATCAATAACAATTAAACAGCGTTGGTGTATTCGGCATGTTATTACGACTGAGACAACTTAAAGTAAAACCCCAAAAGACGAATCACATCAAATATTAAACTCGCAGGTCTAGAATCAAAAGCTTTGGTTCGGATAAATAAATACATTCATTTTCTTTCAAAACCTCTATCGCTCTTTATATTGCAAAATGTATTTCAGCTGCTCTATTCGCAGAACAATTTATCATTTTCTTGCACGGTGGTGCTTGTCACTGTGCGTAGGTATTTTAATATTTTGACACATGTCTTGTTGTTGTTGTTGTTGTCTGTAACTTTGTATGCTACTGTCTTAGCCCTTGTAAAAGAGATCGTAGATCTCAGTGGGTCTTACCTGGTTAAATATGGGTTTAATGAGAAAACAAATCGCTTTTACTGTAAAAGAACATAAAAACAACAAAATAAATAGAGCCTAAAGAAAGAAACGGAACAAGGTGCAATACACAAGTTGATACATAAGTGTCTCTGAAGCCGTTCTGAATAAACAAATATACAAGTCATTATTAAAAACATGCATAAAACATAAAACTCAGAAAGAAAATCTTTGTTGTCATCTACGATATACATATATTTTAATTAATTACATTTACTTACAAGTACCTACACTGCATACTGTATTTGCCCAAGAGAAAAATAAAATATATTTAAATGAAATAGAAAGAAATGGATGATGATAATGCTAGTTATAAAGAAGGGTGGGCTACCTACTTTAAGTATAGTCCTCAACTAAAAAAGAAAAAGAAATTGTCCTTGTAGAGATATCCGGTCTTAGAAAATGTTATTTATCTTTCATAGTGAAGCTTACTGTTTCACTGGTGTTTTTCCCGGCACTTCCTCTTTTTGTGGCTTTTCTCTTCATCCTCGCGTTCCTTGTTGTCTTTGCTGCTGTAATGCAATTGAAGTTTAATATGTTCTTCCTGCTTCATCTGTGACTCAGGCAGCTTTGGTGGCGGCGCCCTGCTGTCGGTGCAGGGTTCTGGGTTTGACCCGAACGTCTCAACCGTGACGATCTGCGGGGAGGAGTGCGACGTTCACAGAGGAATGTCTTCATCGTCCCGTCTGCACTGCCTGTCTCCATCCATCAACGGTAAGTTCGGTGTACGTTATTTCACCGGGATGATCCACTCAGATCAAACAAAACAACAACGAGACAATTAAATCACGTCAAGCAGGCGGCGCAGTTTGTTGCTCTGACGTACTGTCACGATATCACGATGGGTGTCCTCCATCCTCCGTCTGAAGTAGCAGGACCATTCTACCCTTAAATTGTAAATTTAAACATTTTTGAATGTCAAAAACAGTGATTTTGTAATGTTTTTTTTAAAAATCATTTAGACAGAATCATTTATCATTTAGACAGAAAAAAATATTTCTAAAGAATATCAAAAGGATAAAGATTATGCAGCCAAACAGGCTTTAATGAGACAACAATAAACAAGAATGTGAATACAGATAAAAACAAGAATATTTGATAGACTGTACATTCCTATTGGTGATGGGGGATGTGGCTCTCCCCACTTCTAAAAATCCTTTGTCTTGTCTCAACAGTTTCAGTTTGATTTCCTCACTAAGTGGCTGTCCAGCAACCAAAACCCAAATAAGAAAAGAGTTGAGAAAAATGTTGACAAACTCCTCTGACTTGCCTTCCGTTTCTACCCTGAGCGCACAGCAACAAGCTGAATTCTGCCTCGTCTGCCTCTATAGATATATTATACAATATACACTGTGGGTTGTGGTGGTGGTGGTAGTCTAGTGGTCTAGTTAAAGTAATGTTTATCAGGCTTTCAAATAGAACTCCAGAAGTGTGTGTGTGTATGTATGTATGTATGTATGTAACCCACGCTATTGTAAATCCCAGAAGGACAAAGCCATCAACATTTCTTCAGTTTTTTTCTCAGTGCTTTAAAAGCTCTAATGGAGACAGACTTTGTCTACTAGGAATGTTGACTGCCTTTCATCGCAGGAGGAAGCGTCAGGCATGTCAAATACGACAATGACTTGTGAAGGAAGATAAGACATCTTATCTCAGCGCTCGTTATCTCAGAGCAAGCATCTTGACTCTTGTTGTTGTTCCACGTGTTGCTGCTCTCAGGCAATCAGTCGCTGGTGAGCTGCACGGTTGCTGTCATTAACCAGCTGGATGGCGTCAACATATCTAATGGCTACACCTACACATCTCAGTTGACTCCGGTGATCACTGAGGTTTCTCCACGCAGAGGAGGCACCGCTGGAGGCACCCGGCTCACTATCAGCGGCTCCGGTTTCAGGTGCAGTAAAGGAAGAAACTGCACAATGTAGAGCCGCACCCACGTTATGGACCACTGGTTAAGAATGAAGCACTCTACTTAGACAACACAATCTCTTTTGTTCCATGGGACGTCTTTGCTTTCATAATGCGAAAACGTTGCTTGGCTTTTGGCACAGAGTGCGATATATACGAAACAAATACTTTTGATATAATGATTTTTGTTCGCATTTCCACATATATTCCTTATCATTAGTGACAAGAATAAAGCTTCCATCCAAAATGAGACAACTTGTACAGACCATTAACAACACATTATATAATGAACAGCAGGCAACAGTATATCGATAATTATATATTAAATATCATAGTTTTAATAGTTTCTATATCGAGATACCATAGAAAGACATAAATGATACAATGGCATACCATACTTTAACATAATATACCTCCATACAGTAATATACCATTTATTTTTGAAAGTACAGTATGTAACAGTATATTTTATATATTTATAGTTTTAGTATATGACATTATATTACTGATTGTAGTAATATAATATATAATAAAATAATAAAAGAATATAACATAATATTATGTTGCATAATAATATAGGGTATATTATATGTTATTGTATATAAGTAGTATGTTATGGTATGTTAAAGTAAAGTTTATTATATTGTATTATTTTATAATATATTATATTACATTACATTATATTATAGAATATTACATTATATTATAGTATGTTACATAACATTATATTATAATATATTACATTATATTATATTATATTACATTACATTACATTATATTATAGAATATTACATTATATTATAGTATATTACAGTACATTATATTATATTACATTAGCTTATATTATAGTATATTACAGTACATTATATTATAATATATTACATTACATTACATTATATTATATTATATTATATTATATTATATGGCACAGTTTATTGTTGTCCAGCATCCTGTTCACTCACTTCCCCACCTTACAGCACCAACATGAATGAAGTCAATGTGACCATCGCAGGCTCTGTGTGTGACGTTCAATCCACCAACAACACACACATCATCTGTGTGACGAACTCTCAGCGACAGTCTCAGGAAGCCAAAGTCAAAGTCAGCATCGGAGATCGAGGCATCGCCAAGATGGTAAGAGAGGAAAGTCCGTGACTTTAACAACACAATGTCCCTTCTGTTTCACATGAAATGAGGCTGATTTCATATCTTTTTTGTACATGTTTGTGGTAATCCAGTACTTGTGTCTTTCTTCAGGATAATGCAGATTTCTTCTACATTGATGTGTGGTCGTCCAGGTTCACGTGGGGCGGTCTGTCTCCACCTGAGAAGGGCTCGTTTTCCGTCATCACTAAAGGCCAGACCATCCTGCTGGACACCAGCACCCCTGTGCTGAAAATGCTCCTCATTCAAGGTACAAAAACAACTTTATTATGGGTGTTTTGGACATTTTTGCATATGGACATTGTGTATTTGTAATGATTAGTTATTAATTTTTTCTATTCACCTGTGTTTTTCTTTTTTCTCATTATCCAGTTACTTCCAAGACTTAAAAAAGGGAAATATATTTTAAATACAACTTTTTGGTGTCAACGTTTGTACGATCACGAGAGAAGTTGTTGATTTTTTCATAACACAGACAAGCTTTTTTTTTTAATTCAGTTTTGTATTGAGGTAACTGATGCCAATAGGATAATATAATAAAATTAAATCATATTTGTTAAATCAGATATCACATACACTCTTCACTTAACTTTTTTTTGCTAGCAGTATTGAGTTTGGAACTTGCTGTTTCTTTTTGCTCAGGCGGGGCGTTGGTGTTTGACGAAGCGGACATCGAGCTGCAGGCAGAAAACATCCTGATCACAGACGGTGGACGGCTCGAAATCGGCCAGAAGGGGGCGCCATTCCAGCACAAAGCCATCATCACGCTTCATGGAAACCTGCGCTCATCTGAACTTCCTGTTTACGGAACTAAGACGCTGGGTGTCAGAGAGGGAATACTGGACCTTCATGGTACGAACACACACAAACATATTCAAACAAACTTTAACGGGGAAACTTGCAGCTTGGCTCTGTCTGAAGAAAGAAATCTGCCTACCAACAGTTCAAATCAGCTCCACCTCAAACCAATTAACACATAATGCATCAGCGATAATATAATATATACACACTATGGAACGGGCCGTTCGGCATAATGAGTACTTTTAGAAACCTTTGTTACTTTAGTATATGTTGCTGATAATACTTATGTATTTAAACTTAAATAATATTTTGACTTGTAACAAATTATTTTGACTTCTTCCACCACTGAATTTCAGTCATCTGCGTTAAGCAACAGTGAACTGAAATAGTTGTGACCCAAATGTTCCAAAACTCCCTGATTACATGTCATCATGTCACGTTCTGGTAAGGTGACAGAGTCATTTGAGTCGTGTGACCTGAAGGGAAGTTATTATTATTAGAGACACCTCCCCTGCCCCCCTCAGGTGCAAGCCATAGTTGACAACCTGTTTCTCCAGGTATTCCAGTTCCTGTTCCCTGGACCCACCTGGCCCAGACGGCGACCACAGGCTCCGTCACGCTGACTCTGATGAAGGCGGTGACATGGAATGTTGGAGATGAAATTGTCATTGCGTCCACAGGCAACAGGTACAGTCTCGATGCATGTCGAAGCAGAAACCAATGTTGTTTATACACTGATTACCTCAAAAGTCAAAACCCAGTGACTACATATTAGATTAAAATTACATTAAGACAAGAAACTGACTTTTTGACATCTTAGTTTCCAGTACAAAATGTATTACGCAATAGAAATGTGTAACTTTTGTACAAAATAACAGATGTGAGAACCAATCTGCACTGACTGCACTCCCAGTCCCAGCTCGAGATAGAGAACTTAAAAATGTTCTCCCACTAGAAAAAGTAGTCCTACTTGTAAACTTAGGTGAAATCCATCCACCATGAAGAAGCAGTTTGACGGTAAACCATCAACTAAAAGGGCAACGTAAAGTATATTTGCCTGCATTTTAATTAAAATAGTATTTACTATCATAGTAAAAACATTTCTACATGTAAATTGATGTCAAAATATGTTGGCAGTTTTATTAGGTAGCTAGTTAAGGTAAACAATCTCTGAAAGTTATCTTCTCGTCACAAAATTCATTTGGGAAAAATTTTTTTCAAATGTGTGTACACTTGCTGTCAGTTTGTCACGATCAGCCAGGTTTCTGTTTCTGTCTGGCATTGTGCACTTTGAACGCTTGGAGATCGGAAGTTTGAAATTTCAACCGTGAAAATGACGATCTTCGAGTTGTCTGTAAGGCAGTTACAGATAATTTACCCACTTCTTCCTGTTTCCTGTACTTGAAAAATAAATGTTGACGCTCCAACATCTTAGAAATGACTTTGTAATAACGCATAAAGATGGTGGAACAACGTAACACCAGATCAATTAGTCCTGCTAAAAGGTAACTAGCCTAGTTTAGCAGATTAGCAGTAACTTCATTAGGTTTGGAGATTTCATGTGATCAAGTTACCTTTAAATCAGATAATTAATAATCAGCGTTGAAAAAGCATAAAATGAAGGTTTTACAACTTCTAAATGCCTTAAAACTTCAAACCCTTTTCCCTCAACATCACTGTTTCTGTATTTCTGTTTTATGAGAACATAAACACACACACACAGACACAGACACAGACCTCTAGGCTGATGTGTGACAGGTTGTTTCATAACAGTGTGTTTCATAACCCCCCCCCCAAGGCAATATGTCACTGACATTTACAAAAACCTATAACGTAACCTAATCCAGTAAAGTTCTCAACAGTGCAGTGCAGCACAAAATAAGCACTCCTTAAAGAGAAATGCGTGAAGAAATAACTAACCTTCCTTTCAGATATAAAAAAAATTAATTCTAACTCTCACACCATGAATATAATTAAATGATTATTCATTTTGTTCAGTTTTAACATATTCTGTCATAAGGTGGATGGCTTCACACACTTAATGTTAAGTCCCTTTTTCAAAGCTTTGGGGGTCCAATCATATTTACTGTATCTTGTGTAGGCAGTAATATCACAATGTTCTGGAGCTGCAGGTAGAAATCCTTTATTACTGTTTCCAGGCACAGCCAGAAGGAGAACGAGGTGAGGATTATCGCCGCCATGTCCGCCGACGGCAAGACTCTAACCCTGACCAAAGCGCTCCAGTACACTCACATCGGGGTGACCGTCACGCTGCCCGATGGTACAGTGTTTGAGGGCCGAGCCGAGGTGGGCCTCCTCACCAGGAACATCTTGATACGAGGCTCCCAACACGAAGAATGGGAGGATACGATCGAAGCCTGCCCCGACGGCTTCAACACAGGTACTGCTTTTTTAGCTTTTTCCGATTTAATTCGACACTAAAAGCTGCATAAAGAATGAAGAGACATAACGCGGCTGTGAAGTCAAATATATTCGACAGCAACTCACCGATATCAACAATATCTGTGTTCTAGATATTTTCCAGTTGGTTTAGAAAGGGTTTTCTAGAATGATTTTGTGTTTTCGTAGACTGATCTGTCAGATGAAAACATGAAAACTTAACTTAACTGAGTGTTGTCTGCTCGAGCCCTACTTCATTTGTACCTGTTACATTGTTTTACTTGTTTTTGACCTAATCACAGCATCATGCATGTTAGCATAGGCGTATGCAGTATTAACATCCCTCTGTCCCTGTGCTGCAGGTGAATTCGCCACCCAAACCTGTTTCCAAGGACGATTCGGAGAGGAGATTGGCAGCGATCAGTTCGGAGGCTGCATCATGTTTCACGCAGCCACTCCAGGCAAGAATCTTGCCGTCGGCAGACTGGAATACGTTGAGGTAAGACGCCTTCACGCTTCCTCTGCCGAAACTTTTTTTTTCTTCACAGCTTATTATAATGATCAGATGACGGCTGTTTTTTCTAAATCTCCTCATCTTCACACTAACACTTTATGCTTTTTATGCCACAGGTGTTCCATGCAGGACAGGCCTTCAGGCTGGGACGTTACCCCATCCACTGGCATCTGATGGGAGACATCGACTTCAAGTCATACGTGCGCGGTTGTGCCATCCATCAGACCTTCAACAGGGCTGTAACGATCCACAACACCCACAATCTGCTGGTGGAGCACAACGTCATCTACGACATCAGGGGTGGGGCCTTCTTCATCGAGGACGGCATTGAGACGGGGAACATCCTGCAGTACAACCTGGCTGTGTTTGTCAAACAGAGCACCAGCCTGCTGAACGATGACGTCACTCCCGCCGCCTACTGGGTAACTAATCCCAACAACATCATCCGCCACAATGCCGCAGCAGGGGGCACGCATTTCGGCTTCTGGTACCGCATGCACAATCACCCAGACGGCCCGTCCTATGACGGGAACATCTGCCAGAAGAGGGTTCCCCTCGGGGAGTTTTACAACAACACCGTGCACTCTCAGGGCTGGTTCGGCATTTGGATCTTCGCCGACTACTTCCCCATGAAGGACGGAGGCTGCCGCTCCACAACACCGGAGCCAGCCGTCTTTCGCTCCCTCATCACCTGGAACTGTGAGAAAGGTGCCGAGTGGGTCAACGTGGGCGCCGTGCAGTTCACCGGCTTCATCATGGCCAACAATGAGAAAGCCGGTATCGAAGCCAAGCGCATCATTCCGTGGGCCGTGAGCAGCTTTGGCGAGGAAGGAGGGGCGACGATGTCTAACAGCACCATCGTGGGCTATGTGGACGAGCTGGGACTGGGAGATGACTACTGCACGCACCGAGGTGTCATCGCGCCACTGGACGATGGCCTGAGTGTCCTTAACACTAAGTTCATCAACTTCAACCGGAACTCTTGCGCAGCCATCGGGGTAGCCTCGATCGACGGGACGTGTATCGATCGTTGTGGCGGCTGGTCGGTCAGGTTTTCTGGTATTCAGTACTTCAACTCACCCAACAAGGCTGGCTTCAGGTGGGAGCACGAGGTGCAGCTGGTGGACACTGATGGCTCGCTCACAGGTAATCAGTCTTTAGTCTCTTACTGTTCTTTTTATTACATTTATTTAAGCATTGCACATATTTCTCACTTAGTCATATTATGTTCAGTCTGTTATTTAACTGTTGTACAACCGTTCCAAACTACGTCTTTACTCAGTCCCTCGATCCATTGGGGTTTTTTTTAAATTATTTTTATTACAGTTTTTTCTCAATCACTTTGGATTTTTTGAAACAGTCCTTTAAACTGTGAGCGCACAACTTTTTCATCACAAACTATTGCAGGTCTGCCAAAGCCGCAGCAGTAACACATTTCATTCATGCTTCAAATCCTAGTTATTGTGTCACTAAATCGGCCAATGTCACCGAAAGGAGAAGTTGTTTTGTCATCGTGTGAAAAGTTCCGATGTGGGTCAAAAAATTTCGATGTTGTTTCACCATCATGGCGGTCAGCCCAGGAAATATTTCTGATATACAAATATTGTGTGTTGAGTTTTCAGATATACAGTTCAAAGTTTACTGGCAAAGTCTAATACTTTACAGTACTGTAGTACACAGTCCAATGTGTTGCAGGTACTTTCAACACAAAATGTACCTTTGATCTTTCATGTCAACTCATTTACAGTGAAACATGACAAAAAAAAAAACGAAAAACAGCAAAATTAAGGAAACCTGCGGTAGTTCAGTAAAAAAAAAAAAAACGACACATTGTTCCTCCTCATAGTACGTAACACCATGGCGTAGATATTTATGGGATGTACTACCAGTATGTCTCATGGATGTTGGTAATTGAATGGAACATTTTTGCATGTGATGGCTGTAACGATGAAAGAATGTTTAAAAGTTGTGAAGACAATTTCACTGATAATGAACTCGTCCGTTTTGAGCAGCAAGCCATGTGCAAAGTGGTTCTTGTGCAACTTGTAGACAATTGTACTCACTCTTTTGTGGCAAAACACGTGCAAGTTGCTTGAACGAATGAGCAAATAAATTATGTTGTGAACAGCAAAACTCATTGTTCAGAGATTTGAACTTATTGTTTCGAAGAAAGAAAGTAATGGAGGAAAAACTGTAAAGGATAGATCTGGTGCTATTTTGTGTTTTTCTTATTGTCAACAAATCCCATGAAGGAGCCACAACCAGCAACACTTCCCCTCCTGAGCTGTAACAGGCAACGCTAAGTCTCAGGGCTCAGCCATCCATGCGTCCAACTAAACTCCATGTCACCCGTGTTTCCAGGAACCATCAACAACAAGGTCGTGCCTATGAGCCCCTTGCTGGACCCTGCTCACTGTTCTCAGAATGCCGCTTGGAGCGTGGCTTTCCCCGGCGCTGTGTGCGACCACACCATCAGCTTCCATCGCTTGTCGTTCAACAACCCATCGCCGACGTCTCTGAAAGCCAAGGATGTCATCTTAACCAACTCACATGGTATTAAAATACACAGACTACTTTTATTTCAGTTTGTTTGTTGAAGAAGTAGTCATTTATCCGCACTCTTGACTGACCTCTACTGGGGATTAGTGGGAAATGCAGTCGGAGGTGTTTAAAAAAAACTAAACTAAACTCATTTGGTCAGTCCATTTCTCCGCCTCATATCGAAATTGACAAATTGAATTGAATGTCAATGTGAATTTTAGTGATCTATATGACGTGATCACTATTCTGTGCAATATTTATTCATTTTACTTATCTATTATTATTTTTATTGTTGCTATTGTTATTTTTGTATTACTGTGTGCATTTTCCCTTCATTTAATCCTCACTTAATTTTAGTGTCCACTTATTTTATTGCATTCTTTTTACCTTTCTGCTGTGACCATGTAAACTTCCCCGCTGTGGGACTAATAAAGGGTTTCTGATTCTGATTCGCTGTATAGATACGTTGTTTTTGAACTCTCTATTACAGGCTCCAGTGCGGTTCCCTATTTGAAGAAGAGAATGACTCATAAGCTGGGCTGGATGGCCATGCTGCCCTCTAAACAAATGTACAACTGGTTCTTTAACGATATGGATCAGATCACCAACATCACTTACGATGCGAAATACTACGGCTTCAAGGTACGTGGAAGATCCTTCACATGATGTGATGCAAGCAAACAATACTGTAACTATACCTCTCAGACCAGCGTTCTGCCTATTGCCAGTGTACTGACGTTGTTTGCTTGTACTCCCCCCCCCCCCCCCCCCCCCCCCACACACACACACACACACACACACACACACACACACACACACACACACACACACAGACAGATGAGTATTTGATCATCAACCACAACTTCAACCAGAGTCCAGACAGATTCCGGATCATCGATGAGAGGAACGGCTCGTCCTCGCCACTGACCTTCAGCAACAACATGAACGGAGACTGGTACTTCAACGAAAGCTCCAACAACCTCTACTACATCGGTTAGACACATGTTAATATGGATCTGTTGTCAAAATATTATGGTTCTTTAACATTGACTGATTGTAGCTTCTTCATTATGAGGATTTGCTGTTTTTCTAAGATTGTAAATTGAATACTTTCTGGGTTTGGGACTGCTGGTCAGACAACACAAGATGTCACGTGAGCTGCTTTGAACCTGTGATGGCCATTTTTCACTATTTTTGCCCCTCATATATTTGGCAGCACGACTTTCATCATATTCAGGGTGTTTGTCTTTAAAGACGAGAATCTGTTTAATCTGTTGACATATTCAGCAGTTTTTCTGTTCTTCAAGAAAACAGCAAGCTCACACACATTACATATAATATAATGGTTTATATGGAAAAGTAGTTAAACTTGCCTTTATATCGCCATTATTTTTATTAGCATAGTTATTGTTATTGGTCTAAATCCACATCTTTCTGAAAAAAACATCAGTTTCTTATGTGCTGTGTGGATTATTTGCCTCGTGATGACCTCAGGCTGGAGTTCATAGTTTGTCCTCTAGAATTATTTACAACTAAATCGCACAGAAACATTCGGTGATTTTAGTCGTTTGACATCGTGTTGTGTCTGCAGTCTCTGGGAGAACGAGCCAGCGCAGGCGTCGTGACAGTGTTGACCGATCCATGATGGACTCTGCGGTGAACTTCAGGGTCTACCGCTGCTTCCACCCCAACTGCATTGCCCCAACACCACCACCCCCGGCCACAGTCCCCCCCTTACCCACCCACCGGCCTGACGACTTCATGTACGTAGAACCCGTCACTGCAACATATTGTTCATGACCAGGAAGTAACTCGATCAAACTCTCTAGCTATATATTCTAGCAGTAGTGATTATTAATAGCCAAATGTACTGAAGTAAGTGTTAAAAGTAAGAGTACTCGTTTTGCTGTCATCGTGTTGGAGTTGGTCGTGGTGATTTTAAATACTTAAATTAAGTGTTGGGCAGTTTAATCTGCAAAAAGCTCCATTTTTAAAAACATGACATCACTGTTTATAAGTGAGTTTGCTGTGCAATTTGAATATTTCATGATGATGATGATTTTCATTTACATTTTATAGAAATATGAGCGTCTGTATCTTCAAACAAGACGACATTCAGACAGGTCCCAGCACTGGAGTAAAAAAAAAAATCTTTTTCACTTTAAAAAAAAAAAAATGTTTTAAAAGCAACATATGTTTAGAATCAAAAATAGGAAAGTGAACCACTATCTACAGCTGTCAGGAAAATGTAGTGGAGTAAAAATACAATAATTGTCTCTGAAATGCAGTGGAATCGAGGTGTAAAGTAGAAGAAAATGGTGTCTCAAGAGGCCCATAGAGTAGCACAGTAAAATGTAAAGAAACCGCTCTACCACACGAGCAGTAACCCGCAAGAAAAGTGACAACATATTTTATTTCTAAAGTATATAATATAATCTATAAACGCTAAAATGTTCTTTGTTTGTGTGTATTTCTCTGTAGTCGGTGGTCTGATGCCGCTTTCTGGACAAATTCAACTGAAAATAACTTCACGGCACCAGCAGAGGGCGCTGACGTGGTCATCCCAGCAGGTAAGGTCGAGAAGAAGAACACACAAAAAAGTCTTGAATTAACTAAAGGAAAGGACAAATCATGTAGTAAATGCTCATTATGTTCACCAAGCAATCCGTTTGAACCTGATTTTATATTAGCATGCCGTTACATTCGAATACCTTTGCATCCCTGTGCAACATCAGGGAAGTGGGTGGTGTTGGACAGCGACACTCCTCCCCTCAACAAGCTGACGGTCATGGGAGTCCTGGAGGTCCCCGACCACATGAACAGCTCGTCCTCCAGACCGGCTCGGGCTGTGCCTGAATACAGCACTGTGGTGCTAGACGCCGTCTACATCTCCATCCAGGTCAGTGTCATCTCGTTAAGTTTATATCTCACTTTAACTTTCCACATGGTCTAAAACAAGTTTTTGTTCCTTACGCATGAAATAACTCTCTGAGATGCTCTGAGCAGATCCTCTCTATTGACCCCTTTGTATCTAAAGAACAATAAGTTTCCTTTAAATAGCTCTTCTCTGTCATCTTTTCACTTATTTAAGAAATGTTTTGTTTTCTTTAAACAGAATGTTTTCAGTAATGCCATCACTGTTCTTCTCACTATTTAGAGATGGAGCATTGTTCGACTGACTGTGTCTACTTTGTCTAGTGTTTTTTTCTTCTTAGTTATTTAGTTTGTTGTTTGTTTTCTCATCGCTGTGTTGTATTACACTGTTCATCGTACTGTTCTCATCTCCATTGTCTTCAAAACGAGATCATACACCTCAGGGGGTTTATACTGATGTAATGCATTCCTATATGATACTGAATACTAGTGTTATAAAGTGCTAACCTTACATGTATCTTATGTATCCTCGAGAGAATGTCAGTGTATGTCTCCACCAGACAGTTGTTCGATATTAACAGTGAACCCTGACTGAACAGAGAAAAAGGAGTGTCACCTACTTAACATTAAAATAAATATTTTTCCGTGTTAGTATTATTGAGGTAAAAGCGGCAATACAGGGTAAAAATGCTCTGTTACAAGTTAAAGTGTAATTCTATTTTGTATAGAAGGACATACATTTATCAGGATTATTCATTGATTTAGGAACAACACATTTTTATTTCATTTTCACATCTAAATCAACAGAGCACTTCTTTCACTCCCATGTTGTGCTACACTCTTGCTAATGTACAAATCTTTGCATAAAAATATGACTGATCTCCAGAGCATCTCCTGTTGTAGACGCAAAATATACGTAACATTTTACCAAAACCTTCTCCCCAAAATGAAATCAACAGAGCAAAGCTTTCACGTTCACGTCGTGCTACGTCAACACAGTCGATCGTGTTCATTTCACTCTTTGGAAGCCAAAATTGTAACCATGATAAATAATTGATTAATTGTGCTGCTGGGTAGATTCCCCTAGAATAACACAGTATGATTTATTAGTTGATTTATATTTTGAATTAATAATCTGTATATGCACAGTAACTATAGCTGTCAAATAAATGCAGTGGGGGAAAAATGGAAATACTCAAATAAAATACATCAAAATTACAATACTTGACTAAAAAAATTTTTTTTAAAAAAGTATTTGTTTACATCCCAGCACAATCAACAGATAATCTAAGTAAAAGGCGCTCACAGTACTTCCCACACAGTTGTAACAGGATGTTCAGTGGCTGATGTTTGCGCCTCCTGCTGTTTCAGGGCGGCAGGCTGATTGCAGGATGGGACGACGAGCCGTTCAGAGGTCAGCTGCACATCCGACTGAGGGGGAACCACCGCACGCCGGACTGGCCTCTGCCCAACGGGCCCAACCAGGGGTCCAAAGTGCTGGGTAAGAAGGCAGCGTCCAAATCACATTCACCTGAAATAATATATAAGATATTTGCTACTGTAACAGAAATGCTCGTGCAACTTGTTAGTGTATTTAAAAATATATATATCTACATACTGTATATGTTGACCCCTTCCAAATACATTTTTAAAAAAATAATAATAATCATGAAAAGTGCTACAGGTTTACATGAAATGTAAAAACTTTTTTTTCTCATCATATTTCCCTACAAATTAAATGGGTTGTTTTTACGAATAGCTTGTAATATATTGAATCCATGTTACTGTAATGTCAATGAAAACATAAAAAAAAAAAAAAAACGCTCTAAACATTAGCTAACAATGATGTTGCGGCCCCCCGCAGTAACTTGGAGGGCCCCCTAGGGTTTGACTGTTGAAGACCCATGATGTAAAGAATTATATGAAAAAAATTAGATGAATGCTAACGAGAGGGAGAGGGGACAGAAAAAGTGCAACAAAAAAAAGATAAACTAAAAAAATAAGAGGGGGGTGGTCTAACACGACAACAACAAATAATAATAATAAATATCAGAGTAGCTAAGAAACCAAGTGGAGTTCACATACTGGATTCCTACAAGTCTAAAACACTCATATTATTCATGCATTTTATAAATAAATACCCCCAATGAAGTTAACATTTCTATCCCAACCTTTTCACATTGTGTGATCATTTCATCAAATGACTGAGCTCCGTGAAAAGGACATTGAACTGTCGATGCTCCGTTTGTGAACGTCCCACTCACCACACCAAATAAATGAAGCCGCAAGATTAATAATCCCGGCCCAGAGGGATGCTCCGTACGCTTGTCACATGTTTCAGGAGTGACCCGCTGTGTGTTTTGCTGCACCGCAGGTGTGTTTGGGACACTGGATCTCTACGGACTGCCTCACAACGTCTACCACACCAAGCTGGCTGCCCCTGCTGACGCTGGGTCCAGCACTCTGAATCTGTCGCAGTCTGTCGACTGGCAGGTCAGTGCGCTTTCTTATTACTTCTAACTCAGCGTTTGTGTATTGAAGTTAATTTAGAGTAAAAATACAACTTCTGCGAGAGCTAGTGCTCAGTGTTTACGTGCCTGCGTGTGTGTCTGTTGTGCGTGCAGGTTGGAGACGAGGTCGTCATCTCCACCACCAGCTGCAGCGCGTGGGAGACGGAAAAACATAACATCACGGCCGTGTCAGCAGACGGCCGCATCCTGACCCTGAACCAGCCTTTGACCCACACTCACATCGGTCAGTTTAACGTCTTTCTCTAGAGCCGCAATATTATGTGAAACATACATAAACCATTGTTGACTTTTAGGTTTGAATTCAAATCCATGTTGCTACTTATATTCAGCATGTACTCACATTATTAACGTTTTTACTTTTACTATTACACTTCATGAAGTTTATGTGATGGATCTAGTTTGACAGCTTTAATAGATAGTATGTTGTGGTGTGCATTTTTATTGTATTATATTGAAATCAATGGTGGAATATAGTAGTACAAGTACATTTATTGAAGTACTTCTGAGCATTTCAATTTTCAGCTATTTTATACTTCTACTCCATTACATCCAAGAGGGAAATGTTGTAGTTTTTACTCCACTACATTTACTTTAGCAACAAGTGTGCAGATTCAGATTAATAATACAATATATAATTAACAACTAACTTATGATGTAATATTAGAGGTTGAGATCAGACTTTATTGATCCATTTATGGCATTCACAAGCTACCCAGCAGTATATAGTAAAAGAAAATAAGCCCCACCTTTACTATCTGCAACTTTAAAGTGATGAGCGCATTAATGCGTCACTAAATATAATTCAATAATATAATATACAATGTTCTGAAATGGGACCTTCTGCATAAGGAGTGCTTTTACTTTTGATACTGTTGAAGTATCCGTGTCACAAATATGGATTGAAGCAGAATATTTTGTTGGATAAGAAAATGTTTAGAATTTTGGAAATTATTACATCTATCTTTCTTCCATACATTTTGACTTTTGAACGTAGGACTGACTGAGACAATAACAGAGGCCTGAACTGAGCACCGTGTGTGTGTGTGTGTGTGTGTGTGTGTGTGTGTGTGTGTGTGTGTG
>CALSBV010011805.1:43043-80100 GCA_943590825.1 Bovichtus diacanthus
CACACACACACACACACACACACACACACACACACACACACACACACTAGGACTAAGGACTACATGGCTACGTTCATATAGTCAACTTTGAATGTGAAGGCTACACACTAAAGTGCTTTGGATTAAAGAGTTATTTTAGTTGTATGTATGTTAAAATATAAAATTCACTGGATATTCATAACTTTGGATTTGATGGATGTTTCAGTTTTATTACAATTTATTTTTTTTGTTTACACGTGTGCAAAAAAATTTGGTCAAATAAAAAAATAAAAAACTTTATAATATAAATTGCTGTTCGTGCTCTTTTATTTTTTGTGAGATAAACACGCTCTTTAAATACATATGATGCCCTAGTTATTAATTATGCTTGTACCATTTTTGCATATTTTCAATAGAATAAAATAAAATAGGTGTGTTTTGGCCCGTGGCCCACCATTCAGTTTCAGTTTTGGTCTAACTGGATCAATGTGGTGTCTGTAGTTTACTACTACAGTAAAAAGTATCTTATCAATTTATAAAATGCAAAATTAATATATATATGGTTTTCTGTCGCAAAGGTTTCAGCAGAAGACTCGTACATTCAGGGTTGTGCTTTCCACGACGGCTTCTCTCCAGCCATCGGCGTGTTCGGGACCGAGGGAATGAGCGTAGACGATAACGTCGTCCACCACACTGTGGGAGAAGGTGAACACTTGTCTGTCAAAACGCTTTACAAATGCTTTGCGACTTACACATGGTGCCAGATTATCCAAATTGAATACCGAGATTAATTGAATTGAAACCATTTTCTCCCACACTCTCCTGCAGGTATCAGAATTTGGGGCGACAAGATAGCAGTGAGGAGGAACCTGGTGATGATGACACTGTGGCCTGGATCATACCAGGACAGAGAGGAGCCCTTCAACTACGCCTGGAACGCTGCCATCGAGGTCCGTCCTCTCAACAAAAAAAAAATACAAGATGAGACAGTTACACTCTAAAAAAAATCTGCTGCTGCATTTATGATCCGTGCTGTTCTCCCAGGTCAACGAGGGGACCAATGTTGTACTGCAGCATAACATCGTGGCAGGTTACGAGAGAGTCGCTTATCGCGTCGATGGTGAACCGTGTCCAGGTGACAGGAAATGGAGCCAAGCACAAATTGAATGAGAGCGGTCACGTCCGATTGTATTTCATAAAATCTTGAGAAAGATGCAGTCCTCAAAGAGGTTTCTTTTGCTCTGTGACTTCTGCAGGTTATTTGAATGATAACGAGAAGTGGGTCCACAACGAGGCACACGGCGGGTTGTTCGGAGTCTATATGAACAGAGACGGTTTGCCCGGCTGCAGCCTCATCCAGGGCTTCTTCGTCTGGAAGAGCTTCGACTACGCCGTCTACTTCCAGGTTCCAACACTCACCTCCTTCTGTTTCTGAGACTTACCTTCATTGATGTCCTCAATTCATTCAATGTTCTGACTTGATTTGACCTCGAGGTCAAGAGATGTAAAGGATCAGGAAAAGTACAAACTCATGTACAACAATAGAGACCCGCTGTGATCCAGTCAACAGGACTTTCATTTGCCACTTTTAAAGTAAACCTGAAACAGTGTCAGGATCAAAGAGTATTTTATTAATCTGGGACTCTTTCCAGCAAATTTGCTACATGAGATCATTCGCCTTTTCCCGTGTTCTGACATGTTTCACGTTATACTTGCATGGCATGAGCCTGCAAAAGCCTTGCAGAACTGCAATGTGTGTTTCAGCAAATAGGGGACTCTTTGGGGTTTCTGAGGATGGGAGAAAATAACAACAGTTTCTTCTCTCTTTTTAAGATGCGTTATGCATTTGTACGTTTATGAATTTATGGGAGTGATGCATCTGATCTGGTCTTGATATCAGTGTGTTTTGTTCACTTAACAGGCAAATATATGTTTTATGTTTAGAAATCTTGAGGAAGTAAAGACCAGGAGCCACGCGATTAAAAGTATAGAAGTCTAGATCTTTCTCAAGAAATGACAACAGATCAACACCTTCCTCTTCCTTTTCCTCTCCCCTCACAGGTCGTCATGAGTGTCATTATTGCCAACGTGACCCTGGTGGACAACGGGCTGGGCATCATGCCTATCATCTATGCCCCTCCTTCTCTCTCCCACGCATACGTCAATAAAGCTGTACATGTTCAGGTGAGCGTGGGCTTATGTTGGTTCACACATTCTTCGTTTTTACTTTCCGCTCATATTTATCACATTTAGCTATTTACTTTGCAGCAGTGACTTTCATATTGGCAGATTTCATATTCCTCACACTCATCTTTTCCCAGAATGCCTTGATTGTTGGCAGCAGCCCGAGCTTCAACTGTTCAGCCACTTTGCCCAGCAGTGACTTTAATATGGCCAACAGCCAGGACCATCGAGCCCCGAGACCTCTCACAGGTACAGTACCAGCACACCACGTATCACTGCTACAAAGTAGATGGAGGGTTTTGATTTAGGATACCGTGACATATTCATTTATTAGGCTGAGAAAAGTGGCATACAGGATTGCAACAGGCTTTTTTAAATCCCCCATGTGTAAGTCTGTCAGCTCACGTCCTGCTGATAACTCAGAACATCTGGACTTAACAAAGATCTTGAATAAATCAGAAAATATGTTCTAATTGTGTCCTTTTCATTTCACTTAGCCGACCAAGAATTTGACGCTATTGAGAAGTGTTGTTGCGCGTAAATGCAGGCTGGTAAAACTGAAAACAATCCTTATTTTGTGACTGTTTTCACTCTGCACAGGGGGCCGATCAGGAATCTGTTGGCCGTCTTTCGCGTCTGGCCACAACACGGCTCCAAAGAAACCGCATCATATCAACATGAACTACAATGCCATCAAAGGACTGATGACAGTCAACGGTGAGTTCCGGCTCTGACGTTTGGGAGTAGGAGGGATGTTCTCTGCAGATCACATTCCTT
Organism: Bovichtus diacanthus; assembly: GCA_943590825.1. Classification (NCBI taxonomy): domain Eukaryota; kingdom Metazoa; phylum Chordata; class Actinopteri; order Perciformes; family Bovichtidae; genus Bovichtus; species Bovichtus diacanthus. Next base: position 45,984 of record CALSBV010011805.1, read on the forward strand.
ATTCGCCATTTCTCTTGCTTCCTCTCCAGACACGACATTCGTCGGTTTCCGAGACGTCTGCTCCGGCGAGACAAATTTCATGTTCATCACCAACCCGCTCAACGAGGACCTGCAGCACCCCGTGCAGGTCTCGGACATAACGATGATTGACAGCACAGAGGAGGCCAGAGTCTTCGTCCACAGGGCCGATGTGAGGTAAATCATTGCACATCCTCAGATACCAGGTTGGCAAAATCTACCAAGCAATTTCCATGAGAAAAGAATGGATCATATTGGAGACACTTTATGAAAAAGATGCACCGTGATAAGTCTACAGCGCAATGACAACAGCGGAGATCGTTTTCAGAGGAACATAGAAAAAATATTTGGTTTTAGTCTTAAAGAATGATCATAAAATGTCAAAGCAGTGTTTCCTTTACGACAAGTATGACGAAGCTTGTCAACGGCCTTTTTTTCCACGACTAAGACGAGAGGATGACAAGACGTCCTTACACACGCATCACTGAGCACAGTCAGGAGGACTGCAACCTGTTTTTGCATCAGAAAATGATCAGATAAAATCCTGTGACATAAGTTTCACTAAAATGACAAAATAATTGTTTTTTGGCCAGACTTGATTGACTGAAATGTTCAATATGATCTGATGATTTCAAAAAAGGACATTTGACACAGGACTAAGATTAGGACTAAATAAAAAGTAGCTGACAAAGTTAAGAGAGAAACATTATGACTAAAAGTTTACTAAAATATGATGACCTTTCGTCGACTAAAGCTGGAAGCTTTGAGTTGTCATTGACTAATGTAAACATCACTTACATGTGACTAAAACTAATAAGCATTTTCGTCTAAATAGTAAGACTAAATCTAAAAATAGCTGGCCAAATGAACACCGCTTCAAAGTTGTAAAAATTAAATGTTAACTTCCAGATGTTTATTTTCTGTTTCCTTTCACTCTTGAGAGTTAGTCAGAGTCTGCTGTCATCAAAGACACATTTATTAATTGTTGCTATTTAAATTCGGGATTTAAACGGAAGAAAAAAAACAAGTAGATCTATTCATAAAACATTTGAAACAACCCATATAAGATTCAGATGACGTCTTTCTGCTGTTTTGTGCATGAAGAAAATGTGTTTTTTGCTTCAGTAAAGCGAACCCATCTGACTGCGTGGACATGGACTGCGATGCGAAGAAGAAGACCCTGTTGAAGGACTTGGACGGCTCCTTCCTGGGTGCAGTGGGAGCTGTGGTGCCTCAGTCTGAGTATGAGTGGGGAGGTGATCCCAGGAGAGGGTTGGGAGACGACCGCATCCCAAAAGTCATGCTCACTTTCCCCAACGGCAGCCGCATCCCTGTGGACCAGATCGCTCCACGCAAAGGTAACTAGACCGATGGAGGGAAAATAGATCCATGAAGTCATCGACTAAACAGTAGTTGGTAATGAAAGAAAAGACATGAAAATGAAAACGACAGGTCGCTTGAAGTAAATCTTTGCTTGTTTGCTTTTCTAATTTGTAATTTAATAACAAAACTTTACTGGTAATTATAGTAAAACAAATTCAGCTATTATCCACGTTCAAGTCACTGCATGTGGTTTCATTTTTTGCCTTTATTATTGTGCCAAATAAATGTTTCTACATTTATTTTAACAAACTGCATTTTTTTTTTTTATTCATGGTTCAGTATGAGCACTGCAAGTACAACTTAATGCATTAGTTCATTGCTTTTATGAGTCAAAAGTTTGATAGTTAAAGATCAGAGACAGTAGAAGACACATGATTGAATCTCTACCTTTACTGTCCTGTGTGACCCCTCTGCTGACGAGTACATCAGGAAATAAACTAATTTTCAAACATGTCGTGTTCTTGTCCGTAGGCGTGATCAGGGCAAACTGCACCTACATGAGTTCGTGGCAGAGCTACAAGTGTTTCGGGCTGAACTACAGGATGCTGGCGATTGAGAGTCTGGACGCTGACACAGAGACCAGACGTCTGTCCCCCGTCGCTGTGCTCGGAGACGGGTTTGTGGATCTGATCAACGGTGGGTTGCGTCCCATAGTTCTGATGGGATTAAAACCCAGAAAAAATTAGTTAAAAGAACAGAAAGGAATGTGGCTTTGATTCAGTCGCGTGTCTCTGCGTCCAGGTCCCCAGGATCACGGTTGGTGTTCGGGCTACACCTGCCAGAAGAGAGTGTCTCTGTTCCACAGCATCGTGGCCACCGGCCACTCCTTCGACGTCTTCTTCTCCAGCGTCAGCCCTCAGAAGCTTCGCCTCATGATACTCAACGCTGATCCGTCTGAGGTCAGTGCACAGCCGGGAGTATACTGTCAGCAGCAGATGCAATAATGTTTTTTAGTTAGACTTCTTTAAATGTGACAATATTGTTTTCACTGACGCACCTTCTGTTTTTTCATGTGTGCAGAGCATCATGGTGTCCATTTTCTACTCCAAGCCGCAGCGGTTGGATGTGTACGTTAATAACATTCTGATTGCTCCGACTAACGTTAAGTGGAACGCTGACAAGAGCGATTACACCCTAAAGAAGCCCACCCATCCAGGTACTCACTCACACAGTACATATAGTATAATCTTATTATGTACACATTTTGTTTCTTTCTTTGTATTCTATACGTTGCTTGTTTGTTTGTCTGTCTCAAACTCGGAACAGCTGAAGCATCAAAGTTTTAAGCTACCGATGTCTGTTTTCCAAATTGGACAAATATTCATTAATGTGAATGATTTTACAATCTTCTTTTTTATTTATTTTTTTTATGGGTTGCTGGTGGTAACATTTGTATGTGTGATAAGGGTGTTTGTGAAAATGTTTTTTTAATTTACATTCTGAAAATTAAATAAACATATGTGAATAATAGCAATAAAAGAATATATTGTGGGTATTATGACAGAAATAGAAAACCAAACTTGTACTACTGTCTAGATTGACACATATTTCCTGCACCGGCACTTTTTTTGATGCATTCCTTTCTTTTTACTGCATTAAGAAAACTTTTTTACAATCTGAAAAGATACTTTAAAGGTTTAAGGCCATTGGCCACTGAGAAATCTTTATACAAAACTTTTTCAAAGCATACCACACATTTTATATATTTGCAGTTGATCTTGACGATGCGGTTATTTTTTCAATTTCATCCTTCGACAGAGATTGCGGATTTGTCTGAGCTCTGACGAATAATCAAGGGCTGCCTAATTTTCCACATTTAAAGGAACAATACAACAATAATCAATAAGGGTGAAAGTCATGTTTTGTCTTGGATGAATCATGTGTGATAGAGAAGACGTAGGTAAAACAAACTGAGGCTTAAGTTGAATCCAGCGTGTTTATCTTTTCCTTCGTCCCTCCAGGTCAATACACCCCTCTGCTGAATGCCACTGTGGGCGACAACTACTTCGACCAGGACTACAAGATGCTGAAGGTCGTGGTGAGAGGCTCCCAACCGGTGGAGATCCGAACCGCCCCGGTTCTCTTCCTCTCCTTCGAGCTGCCCGCCATGACCGAGGACGAGTTCTTTGGAGACAGCCTGATCCAAAACCTCGCTTTGTTCCTCAAAGTTCCCCCAAATATGATCCGGGTCACCAATATCATCCGGGAGGATGGAAGCGCTCGGCGCAGGAAGAGATCCACGGGCCTGAAGGTAGAGGTGGAGATCAAGAAACCTCCCGTCCAGCAAACCACCAACTCCACCAACGGTTAGTGGAAGTCTCATTTCTGTGCTGATGTTTTCACTTTTTTCGTATTTACAGACTGGTTTAATGTCTAATATGTGAACATTGGCATGTAAAGCCGGTAACATCTCTCTGTTCCCTTTGTCTCCACAGATGACGAAGACTTTACGTTGTTGAAGAGCATCGCTGATGATCTGGGTCAGGCAGCCGTTTCCGGAAACCTCAGTCAGTCCATCGGCTTCAACGTCTCTTCCATGGGTGTCATTCCGCCACCGCCTCCATCATCTGACCCCGACTGGAATGAGGTGAACGTTGAGACTGAATCATAACAACATCTGCAGAGTAAAAAAAATTCCTTGTCAGAGTTTTACTCGAGTGCTCACTGGTTCTGTGGTTTTCTGCTTTTAAATCTCAGGAGGCCACAGGAGAAGTGACGCGGGAGGAGCCGACGGTGAGCTACGTGTCCAGCGTCAACGACCTGCTGCTGATGGAGGAGCCCATAGCCGGGGTGTTTGTGGGTCCTCTGTACCAGCAGCCCAGGCTCATGGCTGTGGATGAGCAGGTGAGGCAATGATGCATCTGCAAACATCAGTCCTCACTGCACAGCTGACATGAACAGCAGCTCATTGGATATTATTATTCCGTAGTATTCAGTGAAAACGCCGACCGTGAACCATCCTGGTTTGATTCCAGCTGGGGCCTTTTGTTGCATCTCATCCCTCATTTCCTGTCATCTCTCTACTATTTACTATCTAGTAAAAGCATAAAATAACCCCGACAAATACTAATTATTAGAAACACATTGGGTTTATAGGTGGTTTGTCCACTTATTTGAGGGATTATTGGAATGATAATGAGTAGAGTTGCTTGTCGGCTCAACTATTCCATCCTCCTGTTCTTGGTTACTTAGTCAGTACTGACTATTTTATTTATTTTTGATTCAGCGTGGGAATTTCAATTTCCCATTGCTATAGGCTGTGTCCCTGATTATTTTTTGCAAACCTAATACAATGCAAAAAAGCGATTCACTCCATTTTCTCTCTTTTTTGTCTCCTCTTCAACTTTGTTACCATTTTTATGTGCAATAAATATCTTATTGTGGATCAAACTAACTTGACTACAAACATAAAACTCTTTAACTTTAGAATAAATGTGGAGTCATCAGGTTTGAGCTCCCACCATAATAACATGGTACAGATTATACTCTGGAAAAGTGAAGGAGACACACAGGATTTAACGTTCTGTTGAAGTAGCTTCTGTCTGTAAACGCTGACCTGTGCTGTTGTCTGCAGGGTAACTGTGTCTCTGTGGGAGTGACGACTCTCACTGTAACAGCCAGCCTGAAGGACTCCAGTGGGAACAGAGTGGGCGGGCTGGAAGGAAACACCACCATCCTGTTCAGCACTTGCTGGGCAAACTTCACAGACCTGTCCATCCTAAACAGCGGTACGTCTGCGTCATGCTTTCTGCATCAAACCCCGAGAAACATTTACTCACCTACTTATAAACTCTGGGATTCTTGAAGGTTTTTATTCCCCATTTTAATTTACCTTTATTTGAAACAGTTAAAAAGTCCTATTGTCGTTACAATTACCTAGATACAATACAAACAACATAAACACGCTAAGACTATGAATAATGTCCAGAAAAATAATGACGAACATATGAACTGTATTGTCCCCTGAGATGAAATCGGGCTTTTTCAGCAAATAGAGATGAAATAATTCACTGACAGAGAAGAACTTGTAATAACTGGTTACTTGTTTCAGTCATTTCTCAAGCAAAAATAACCAAGTATTCTCTGATTCCAGCTTCTCAAACATGAGGATTTGCACTTTTTTCTCTATTTCACATCATTGTTAATTAAACATCTTTGTGTTTTTTTCAACTGTTGATCAGGCAAAAGGAGAAATGTAAAGACGAAAGAGTTGCATTATGACACTTCGTTAATATTCACTTTTCTGCTTCATGTGAATGTTTCTAATTAGTGGGTGCCAGAGGTGTCGGGATACACCGGCACTGACTGAAAAATTAGATATTGATATCATGTTAATAATACACAAATGATAATATTGTGTAAATAATCTAACACCTCTCATATAATTTCCGTTTCTTTCTTTTTGTATGTTTTTTGTACAGTTATGGTTACAGACTCTCTCCGCCTCCCTGCACTCGTATTTTGAGTTTAATTAATTTGGCAAAAAAAATACAAAACGCACAACACACAAAGTTAATGATGAATTTGACTGATAGCAATATTATTAAAACATTTTCAATTTTCCTATAGATATTGTTGTAATATCCTCATCATTAATTATTTTGGCCACAATAGTTATGTAGTGAAAATATAATATCATTACAGCCGTAGTGGGTGTCTTAGTTTTAGTCTGCAGATTTATTTCTTCATTTCATACACTTCCTTTAATATGCTTGTCCTCGCTGAGCCAATGTCCAGTTATATATTTCCTTGCCGTTACCAAAAGAATATTTACCGAGTTTCCACAATCTTCAGGAAACACTCCCTGGACTGCATTCTCATGTTTATTTTAGAATACCTCAAAATATTATTTAAAGTTTTTCTTTTTAATAAAAAGGAAAACTTTACTGCAGAAGTTCAATCACCGCAATAATGCTCCGTCCTCTCCCTGCAGGTGAGAACCTGACCATGGTCTTCACTCTGAAACAATGGGGCGCAGAGTCACAAGCCTTCTCTGTCAAAAACACTCCACCCACCCAGGCCCCGTCGACCAACTGCAACGTCACTGCCCCGTCCACAGACAAACCCTCCACCGATGAGAGCATCTTTGGCTCCAGCGCCGCCGTGACAGCCTACAGTCTGTGTCTGGTCAGCGTCATCTACGCCGTGGCCTGCTGCACCGACGGCATCCCCATATGTTAGGGAGTTCTGTGAAGTTAAGGGGATACCTCACATTCATTCTTTTTCCTGTGGTCAATTGTTATTAGTATTTAAACTAAATTGTTGGGATGGGGTTAAAATAACATATATTATAAGTAAAATGCAAAGCATCCTCCGCTCTGTAAAGACTTTATTTGTTGTCGTATTATGTGTAAATGTCTGTTTGATATGATTACACTCCAGGTGTTCTTTAGGTGCAATAGGTGCTTAACTCTGTAACAAGATGAAGGAATACATGATGTACGCATTTTGTTGATGATTGTTTTGAAACTATATTCTCTTTTTAATACATTCTATTTTTTTTTTTTAAATGAATAAACACATCTTTATTGCATCGGTGTTTTTCTTCATTAATCCAGCTCATCTTGTCCCGCTGAGTGTGACTCTGTCCATGGTGCTGAAGGAAGCTGATTGGCTCAATGTTTCCTCTTTTTTGCACCAGGGCAATACGTTCACGCCTCGCTAGAGGGCATGAGACTCCGCGCTCACCCCTGAATTCATCCTCCACCGAGGCGTAGTTGAGGTGCTATTTTAAGTCTTGCTTGAACGGTACAAAAAAACACTTCTAAAATGGAGACAAAAAAAAAAAAAGTCCAAATGAAAAGCCATTTTGTTTTTCTTGTGTGGAAACTAAAAGCGAGTGCAGCAGAAGTTGACGACCGTCCTTTCAACGCACATCTGCCTCCCCGGGAGGGAGGGGACGGCCGACAGAGGAACAATTAGTTTTACAGCCTTAATTTGCGCCCTCTATTTAGCCAGAACGATAACAGTACAATGTGGGCGTGTTCTCGCCCCCTTTCTTTTTTTTTTTCTTTTTCTTTTTTTTTTGTGTTTTGCACCGCCTGTCTTCCGGAGCTCTTTGCGGAGCAGCCACTTGCTGCAGAGTGGATGCAGAGTTCAGCTCCGGCTTTGCCCGTGGTCCCCCCCCCCCCCACCGGCCACAGCTCACAGGCTCCGGCTCTTCAGCACGAGACCAGAGGATGGATCTCTATCACTTCGCTTTTCTCTGCGGGGCTCTGCTGTTTGTTTGGGGAATCCCCTGTTTTCACACTCTTGCTATTTTCCCTCCTGCTGCCCCGAAGAGCAGCAAGTTGTCGAGGGTTTTTGATGGACAAGAAGCCTCTAAGTATTTCAAGGAGTTTCACGCGCCGCCATCCATCGACAGAAACAATAAAGCAACATCTAAAGACTCCATTGAGCCGCATGACTACATGCTGTCTATTTACAAGACCTTCTCCACCGCGGAGAGACTGGGACTCAACGCCAGTTTCTTCCGGTCCTCTAAAGCTGCAAACACTATTGCAAGTTTTGTGGACAGTGGACAAGGTATGTGGAGCTTAACTGTGTGTGTGTGTGTGTGTGTAGGATTGATTGAACACCCATGACTCATATTTATAATCCCAGATTAATTCAGTGCAAACAATAGTGGGATTTTTCAGATTCCACTTTTCTGTGGTATGCACATGGTCTCTGTGAGAATGCATCTCACCATGCTGTTTTAATGCTTTCCACAGATGACCTCCCACTCTCCCCTCTGAGGACACAGCAGTATCTGTTCGACGTCTCAACGCTCTCCAAAAAGGCGGAGGTCCTGGGAGCCGAGCTCAGGATATACACCAAAGTGTCTGGGAATTTCAGGATGTCGGAAACAGAGCCCGTCGACATCCAGCTCCTCTCCTGCCACGACCGGCAGCTGCTCAACTCCAAAACACTGGACTTGCAGGAGTCCCAAAGGCCGAAGTGGGACGTGTTGGACGTGTGGGAAATATTCAAAGAGCAGCAGCACCTGAGCCAGGGGAAGCACTTCTGCCTGGAGCTCAGGGCCATGCTGGACAACCCAGAGAGGGAGATGGACCTGCACCTTCTGGGCTTGCACAGGCACGGCAGGCCTCAGCAAAAGAAGGCCATTTTAGTGGTGTTCACCAGGTCTAAAAAGAGGCAGACCCTCTTCAGTGAGAGGAGAGAGGGGAGAGCCTTGCTGGGTCTGGAGAGGAAGGCCAAAGAGAGGGGCCCTGGTGCCAAAGCCAGCAGGAGAAGGAGGACGGCTGCGTCTAAAACCCGCCACGGGAAGAGACACGGCAAGAAGTCTAAATCCAGGTGCAGCAAGAAGCCGCTGCACGTGAACTTCAGAGATCTGGGCTGGGACGACTGGATCATCGCCCCGCTGGACTATGAAGCGTACCACTGCGAGGGGGTGTGTGACTTCCCCTTGCGCTCCCACCTGGAGCCCACCAACCACGCCATCATCCAGACTCTGATGAATTCAATGAACCCCAGCAACATGCCGCCCAGCTGCTGCGCCCCCTCCAAACTCAGCCCCATCAGCATCCTCTACATCGACTCAGGAAACAATGTGGTGTACAAACAGTACGAGGACATGGTGGTGGAGTCCTGTGGCTGTAGGTAGTAGCTCTGGCTTCACTTGTACAGCCTCTGTGTTCGTCTGGCTCTCTGGTTAGTGGGAATCGAACAGCATTACGGTCTGTGTGGTGACAAGGCTGCACCTGAAATAAGGAAAACTTTATTTGTTTGGCAAAAAAAAACGTAGTGATGCAGTTCCTAACCATGAACCCAACACGGTCATGTTTAATACCTCAAACATTTGTTTTCCTTTTTTGTCTTCCGGCCACTGCAGTGACTGCATATTCATGCATAAATGATAAGGTAAACTTATATCTTATCATATTAGCTCTATATCTTCTGTGTCTACAAATCCAGAAAAGGTTTAAAAAGAATAGTTCATCATATTGGCAAATACACTTATCCACCTTCTTGGAGAGAGTTAGATGAGAAGATTGATACCACTCATCTGTCTGTACGGTCAATGTGAAGCTACAGCCAGCAGCTGGTTAGCTTAGCTTAGCATAAACACTGGAAACAGCTAGCATGGCTCTGTCCAAAAACGTAGCAAAATCCTGCTAAAAACCAAATCCATTTGTAAACTTCGATTTTTGTTGATGTTTAAAGCTGCTGCTCGGCAGATTCTTTTACCTCTGGACAGAGCCAGGCTAGCAGTTTCCCCCCGTTTCCAGTCTTTATGCTAAGCTACACAGCTTCATATTTACCGTACGGACACGAGAGTGGTACTTATCTTCTCAAGTAACTCGCAACAAGGAGGAAATCATTTCCAAAAATGTTTAACTACTCCTTTAAAGAAGACACATTAAATATTCCCCATTTAAAGAAAATTAATATTTTAATCTTCTAAATTGATTGCCAATGCAACAAAAGAAACAATTGCTGCCACTTCCCATCCTTTTACCACCCCCTGATTGGCCCGTGGGACACAAGCACTATGTTAGACTTTCATGGACTGCTAGTTCTAGGAAAAGTTACACAAATATGAACATTTAATATATGTGATGTTAGATTTGACTTTAGTTCATTTTCAAAAGAACGTCCTGCAGTAAAAGCAATCCAGGCCCAATGTAAACCAGAGAATACAACAATGCAATCGTCCTTGATAACTTAATGTCCAAATTCATTACAAGGTTCTAGTGTTCACAGTGAATCTGTTTTCATTTAAGACATTGATAACACTTTTGTGGCCTGTTTCTTCTGCTACTTTAGAAAAAAACTGAACGATAACCTTCAGGTGAACCATTTTTTCCCATAATGGATGTCCTGAGTGACTTCTCTGCCAGGAGGAAAAAGCAGATCTTCAGCACTTGACAAGGCCTACGACTCAGGGAACGTCCTCGAGCGCTGGAGACAATTTGAAGTCCTTTTGTTCAGATTGAACCACCGTCAGTGCATTTCCACCAATGTACTGTGCAGGGTTTCTCGCCAGTTTACTCGTTCGTTGAGGAGATACATAATTTTGTCTGTGATGCACTGATGTTCAAAGGTACCATGTGTAAATATTTAGAAATAATAATTTATGTTCTATGAATAAGTTATTTCATTTTTTTTATTGTCCGCTTCGTTCCGCTACAACTTTCACACGGCATGAGTCACACATCTGGATGTTCAGGTTTAAATAAACACATATGGGTAATGTTTTGGAAACGAAAAGCGACAGCTATGTTCTGCTCACAGACTGTGAAATATAGTTGTATTATCAGTGTTTTTGTTGCATATATACATAGGAAATAATTATTCACCAAACACAAAAACATTATCTGTGTTTGGCAAACTCCTTTTCTTAGGCTATACTGTTGTTTAAAACATTAGTAGCAGATTTTAGCTTATTATATTTTGTTCTGCATTATTTACTGGAATCTGAAAATAATATATTCTACTGATTGATACTGACTGTCTGTACGATGAATGGATAATTCAGTGTCGTCTCTTTGCTCTCCTGCATCAAACCTTATTACAGCAGAAAATGAATTGATAATGTATTTTTTAAATAAAATAATCAGTAAAATTCTTTAACCAAATTAATCTATTCTTATAAACTGTGTGAACTGTAAGATGTGTAGTAACAGGCAAATTAAAATATTTTGAACTTAAAACTTGTTGAAGCGTGGAATTTACTAATTTTTAAAAAAACAAAACATTTTTACCACCGTTTATTACTGCTAATACTACTATTAGTTATGGTGCTTGTTTTAATTTTACCGTGTCACAATGTCATATTTTTTTTTTCACTCTTCCTGGTCTTAATTGCAGACCAGTACGTTATTAACCAAGTCATCAACAGCCTCTATAGGGTCAAATTATTATTAATATTATTATTATTATGATTACGTCAGAATATTTGGTGGAGTGTAGCTTTACATTTTTAAGTGCTCAATCAAGACGTCAGTTCACTTTTTATTGTCCTGCTTGAAATTTAGTAGCATAACAAAAAAACAAAAGACACATCAAAAGAAACTCCTGCATTGGTCTCATACATATCCATTAAACATGAAGCTAGAGCCAGTAGATAGCTTAGCTTAGCATAAAGACTAGGAACAGAGGGAAACAGCTAGCCTGGCTGTCAAAATCTACCTACCAGCAGCTCTAAAGTTCACTTATGTTTACCTTAATGTTTAAGTTCAAAAAGTGGAAAAACGCACAAATGGCAACTTGTTGTTTGTTTTTACACTCTTTTGTACGGATCATACCAGATCCAAGGTGTTAAAGACTTTAGTGCAGCTGCTAGGTTCATGTTACTTTTGGACAGAGCCAGCTGTTTCCCTGTGTTTCCAGTATTTATGTGAATTTCTTTGCCTTAATAATAATTTTATTTAAAAAAAAATTCTTACCACTGCTTCTCAACTGTAGTTGACCAGTCTAACCCCCTTTTTCTTTAAATATGAGTTAAATATTTAGAGGGTTATTTTTTGTTGTTGGTTACTTTAAGACCTGTGAAAAAGTGGCATCTTTTGCCGGCATGTGATTTTTTAAATATTATATTTTGTTGTAATTTCGTATCACATATATACAGTGACAATTTCATATCTATATATATATATTTTTTTTTATGAAGTAGTTTGAACTACTTTTTCTTAGTAGCTTTAGTCAACCAAACTTCTCTGTAGGGTAGCTTTGCTGTAGTTCAACTTCTTCCAGTGTTAAGTAATTGGTAGTTTGCTATGCTTTACGATGCTTTCAAAGTAGCTTCCCCAACATTCCCAAAACGTCCAGCGTTTACATTTCTTTAAGGGTTGGAAAGTATCAGCTGTGCCTTTTGCCCGACATCTGAACATGTTTGAATGTGTGGACTGCTGTTGTTGACCTTTAGTTGTTAAAGGTACACCTCACCCTGTGATTGATCAATATAAATAAAGTGGTCAGCAGCTTATAGACTCATTAGTTTTCCTCTCCGGAGTTAAAGGGACGAGCAGGGTGAGTGACAGTTTGCAGGGTGAAAAGAGGGTCAGCAGACAAGTCGCCATCTTCCCTGGGTGGCCTGTGTTTCTGTGTGTGACAAACAAATTGGTGTGCAGATGTAGTGACTGACCCCCCTTCAGTCTAGAGCCACATTGGGTCCCGTGCCCCGCAGACAATGGCAGTGGAGGACCTCAACATCAGATTAAGCCTGCCTTTTCCTCACTGGGGTCAAAGGTCAAGTGGGGCATTGTCTCTGGGTGCTGTGGACATTAAACAACGTACACGTCCCCTTAGAAAAAAGGGTGGCAATCAAGAGGGGAGGGAGTGGGGGAAGGAATGTGTGTGATGGTCTGTGAGGGCCTCGCTGTCACTCCACCAAACAACAAGGTGAGATATAAAAAAGGGGCGGCCGGTTTGAAGCAGCTGCTCTGAACAGCCAGCGGAGGACAAAAGACTGGAATGTACTGTCTCTTTAGTGTCGTACGGAGGCGTCTCACTGTGGCAGATTTGCTGTGACATGGAGAAAAAATATTTGCAGGGGAAACAAAGCCGGGTGTAAATCCAGCGCAGGATTCAACAGTTGTTATCAGAGAGAAGGGGGGATAACTGGGAGCTCATGTTTTTCTGTTTTCTTGCCGAGTTTTTCTCTGATGTTAAATGTTTCACACATGTCCAGAGTGCAGTCAAGAGGAAAATAAGTGTAAGAGGGGATAAGGAGTGAGCGCAGGGACCGTGATCTGGAACAAGATAGTTCACAACATGTGATGTGTGTCCAAGAAAATCTCAAGACAGTCACAGCAGAAAAAAGAAAGAAAACTTTCCCATGAAGTATTTACCCAGTATAACTCAACACGTGTCTCCTTTGTTTTCTTTAAGTCACAGGCAAAAGTGATGTGTTGTCAACTGGCCCTCTGTGTTTGCTCCGGTGAACGCAGCCTGTTGGAGGCTTCAGAGTGGAACTCCTCTCCGTGGAGTCAGATGGCAGCAGGCTCAAAGCCCCCTGACTGACATACGAGGGAAGTGACTCGTGACTCCTTCTGTTAGTTGAGTAAACTTCAGTGACTTTTTATTTGTCTTCTTTGCTGCAGGTTTTTCACTTTTCAAGTTTTGCCTTCCTCTGATTTCCAGTATGCTTTTGATTTTTTAGATGTCTAGGTTCAAACTGAGTTAAATGTGATAAAAAAAAGAAAAAAAAGTAGACATTTATAATATTTAATCAATGTTTCAACAGCTGTTTTGCGTCTATAATAACTAGACTAGTAGAAGGAAAACATCCAAAATACACATTTAGGTGTTTATTTGACTAACTTTGCCTATTTGTGATTGTAGATTCATCCTAAATTGAACAAAACTTTAGCATCGGATCATGCCTCATTTGCATATTTTAAGATAACATTTCAGAAAACTTGTAGTACAAAAAAATGATTGTCTCAATGTAAGTCGACAACTGGCGAAGTGTCATGGTGATATCTATTAGTTCAAAGTTTCTGTTCGAGAAATGTATGCACATTAGCACACATTCAAATGAGAAAGTGTCTCATTTGCATATTTAAACACAACATTTCAGAAAACTTAAAGCAGGTCCTAAATACCTGTTGAAAATCAATTTCATACAATCTATGGTTGAAATATAGTTGTAGAAATGCTGTCGAAGCAACAGAAAAACTTTGACTATTCATCAAATCATCATTAATGTTGAAGCTGGTTTAGGTGGAACTTATTAAATACTTTACTGTCTTTGGATCCTTTTAAGATCCATATGGACAGTAAAAGTAAATAATACACTCACTTGCCAGTTAAGTGGTAATCTAATTCCTGTTTTAAATAAATCCTGTCTTCATTAAGGTGTTGATTCAGCTTTATAATTATTTTGGAGGATGCAGTTTGCGGTGCTGTTGAACAGAAAGGTGTTTCTGTTATTTACCGTTGTTGATATGAATAAGGTGGACACAATAATAGAAACACCTGTTCAAATGTAAAAGTAGCCTGGGATTTAGAAGACAGTCTAAATTCAATTAAACCTTGTCTCAGTTTGGATTAAATAAATAAAACATTTTAAAATGTACAGTAGAAATACTGGACCTTGAATCTTACAGGCTCAACAGTGAGCCACAAAATATTTGTAAAAGCCATTTGTTGATTTCAGCAGTAAAGATTTTGAAACATAAACAATTCAGAATTGCTGTTGTGTGTGTGTGTGTTTTTCTTGAGGCCATAATAAATGAAATGGGGCTTTTGTCACTGAGCTACTCTTTACTCTCGTACTTTGATTCTCTGGACATTTCACTCAGACGTGATTGACGTTGGAGATGCTCGGCGATCTCCCTGCCTGTGTGCTGACCAGCTCAGACTTAGAAGAGAAGAGGGATTACACAGTTGAGTGAGAAAGCAAAGTGATGATGATGATGATGATGAGGAGGAGGAGGAGGAGGAGGAGGAGGAGGTCAGACAGGTGAGTCCTCTGTGGGTCACTGCTGCTGACAAACAGTGTCTTCTTAAATGTCACTTGGAACACCAGAAGCCCTCTCAGGGTTTGGATTTCTGTCTTCGTTGTGGTGATATTATATCAGCACACATCACAGGCAAAAGACATACATACAGATCCAGGTTTACGTAAGTTGTCACTGTGTCCCTCACATTATGTCCTAGTAGTTTGCTTCATCTGCAGTATACCCTATTTACTTAATCTAACAGTGTCAGACTCTGTGTTTAAGCCATCCTAGGAGCAGTGGGCAGCTACTATACAGCGCCTGGGGAGCAGTGTGGGGGTCCGTGCCCAGGAGGCGAACTGGCACCTCTCCGGCTACTTGCTCCGTTCAGGGACTTGAACCGGTGACCCTCTGGTTCCCAAGCCAAGGTGTCCCCATGGACTGAGCTCCTGCCTGCTGAACTAACTATAAAGGCCGCTTTCTCAAAATGAGTATTTTTCTCTTCACTGTAGCAGCACTAACACACCAAACTTTTCCTGTTTCATTCTTATCCATATTGTGAAGGTTTTTACAGAGGGGTTTGTTCATATAGCATTCAAAGCCAGATTTATATTACATTATATTTAAAAACATGGTGAATTTGTTTTTTGTTTTATAGTTGTTGACAGTATTTTCTGAATAATGGAGTGATGTACAAAATTCCCTCTGGAAAAATGTTTGAATCTAATATTTTAACAAAATGAAAGTTTAAATCCGGCTTTATCCAATGTTCAGATTTCTGTTACGGAAACGTTTGCAAATTTGTACATATTTAATAAGATAATGCTTCCTTTGTAAATTTAAACATAACTATTACAAAAACTTTGGAAACACATGGTGATATCTATTAGTTACACTGTTTTCCCCATTCACCTGTAGTGTATCTCCTCACACTGTGATGCTGGAAAGCCCCTGCCTTTTACAAAAATGTGAAACTTGACAAATACAAGTGTTTTTCCAAAATGTCCTTGCAGCTGATGGCACTGCTGCTCATAATCTGTAGTCATTAGAATCAGCTGTGAGGACTTCCCCCATGCCTGTCTTTTGCACTGCAGAATTTTTGGGACTAAATAGAACGTATAAAAAGCGATCAAGTGATTTTTGGCCTGCATGTCGGCATGTGTAGGTGTATTTAATCAGTTCACTACAAACTGAAAACACAGTTAGTTTTTGGACTTGACTGGTGACACTTATCCATTTCAATCTGTAGAAACTACACCCCCCCCCCACTTCCATCAGTTGGATGACTGACAGTTGTGCTGCTCCTCACCAAAATGTGCAAGATTCGAGATCCACCATAAACATCTGGTAAAAATGTCTCATAACACTAGAAACTGCAATTCTTTACCTTTTGTTGCTGAAACATGTTTAGAAGGTTACAAAAGTGCAGAAAACATATTTAGCTGTTTTCTAGCATGTTTGGTCAGTTATACCTGCACTTTTCTTTCCTTTTAAGTTCAAAGAAAGGAATTAGATTTCACTTGTTAAAAGTCATAGGGCAATAATTCCTCTCTTCCCCGTCTGAACCCTCATATCTGTCCCTTTGTGTGTCTTGTTTCCCCTCGCTGTAACCTCTCTATCTCTATCTGAACACATGTACTGTACTGTGGATACACATGTTATGTTTCTGCACTTTGAACAAGATCCCCTGGTCCTGTTCCCATACTTGATCTCGCTGGTCTCGTACAGATTGTGGCCCCGGGTGAAGGTTTCATGAGAGGGCAGCCGGGGCAGATCCACATTTTTCCAACATCTTAAAAACGAACATTATCCACAACACCTCATAATGGTTAAGTTTTATAGGGACGGGAAAAGTCCTGATAACATTCCTTCTTCTCCGATGCACTTGAGGAGAACAGCTAGAAGAGGTGTCTGTGTGTGTCTGTGTGTGTGTGTGTGTGTGTGTGTGTGTGTGTGTGTGTGTGTGAGAGTGAGAGTGAGAGTGAGAGAGAGAGAGAGAGAGAGAGAGATTCTATGACAGAAAGCAGGAGAAGGAGACAGATTAACAGTTAAATTAAGAAACAAATGTAAATAAATACATTTTAGGTTAAGTAGTTACAGTTCATCCTAAAAGGGACATGAATATCTTTACCAAATGTCTTGAAAAATTAATTTAAAAGCTGTTGAGATATTTTTTGACGAATAGCCAGAAATGTCAGAAGATTGCCAAAGTCATTAGGATTTTAACGTTTTATTCTACGACATAGAATACGTCAGTACATACCCCACCCATGTGTCTTTAAAACTGCAGTTGCTAACAATTGGCTAAATGAGACTGCTAAACGCCATCACGCTGAAGACGAGTCCACGTTTAGCTCAGTGACGGTGACGTGAAGTCATGTGACCGTGGTGTAGTGAGTTTACAGCATAACGTTAGCTTTTTACTGCTGGCGATTGCATTTCAAAAATCATTAAAGTGGTGTTAATATGTGGAGATTATCCTGCTGAACAAAACGTGTAAGTATCATAAACGTTTGTTTGCCACAGTGTTTATTTCCTGCATGAATCCAAAAGGGAAATTCCCATTGGCTTTTTGTTGGGGGAACCGGTGCGATGCTAACTTCGGCCTATAATAGGTTGGCCTATAAAAATATGTCATCCCTGCAGCACTCTATTGTAGACTGAGGATAAAAAATGTCCCTTTAATGAGGCCGATGCCACCGGTGGAAAGTCAAGAAAAACAAAGTGAGAGTAAGGCCATGAAATTGGAAGAAAAACATAGCTGCAGAGAAATAAAGTGTGCGTGTGTGTGTGTGCTCCCTGTTTCTGCCCCATCACTCAGGCCTTTCTGGCAGCAGAACAAACCGGGCAGAGTTACTTTTTTCACGGGTGTTCCCTCTCTCTCCTCTCCGCAGCCTTTTACTGTCACACAGGGATCAGAATGATGAGGACACGCAGAACATGCAGATGTTTGCAATAGGCTCTAATATGAACTCTCTCATGCGGGCGCACCTGGCTCTGATTTGTCTGAGATAGAGCATGTAGCGTGTGCACTTGACATCAGTTTTTTATGTGTGCAGAAAGATACTTAAAGGAAAGAGAGAAGAGGAGGAGGAGGAAGAGGAAGGGGGTGGGGGTGGGGGGTTGTAAGTAAAAACAGAGCAACTGTCGCTCACATGCCCGACACAGAATGATAATCAGGGCCCGGGCCGCTTTTGTACATGAGCAGCTTTGATTCTGGGTGACAGTGCTGGTAGTGTTGTTTTACAGTCAGTCTGCAGTTGGAAATAAAAACCAGACGAGGTGGGCTGCGCAGCCAAAATCAGTCCCCCCGGTAATTAAAAGTGCCTGCTGAGAGCTCTTTACTACACGCAGCCAGATCACTGATCATCACTGGCCGATCACATCAAAAGGAAATGACACAGGACACAAGGCGAGCCATTAGTGAGTCGATTTCCCCAGAAAGATCACAGGCAGTCATTGGTCGGTTGATTACCTACAGATTGTCTGTTCTTTCTCCACCTTTCCACCCGCAGGGAGACACAGTGAAACTTACTTTTAAAAACCTTTTTCTTTGGTAAAACTCCATAGAGGTCAACTACTTAACGCATTTGCATCACCAAATCTCCAATATTTCGATTTTTCTTTTTTTGTTGAGTCATTTTAAGCTTCATGACTTCTGTCAAACAGCGACCTCTGTGGCCACAAGTGGTAACCACAGGATGAAGGCACATTGACTTTGCCTTCATTTCCCAAGCAAAAATGTTGTATTCTGGGAAAATATCCTGATTTGCTTTCTGGCGGAGAGTTAGATGAGAGGTTTGATTCGACTCTCAGGTCTGTCGGTAAATTTTAAGCTACAGCCAGCAGCCAATCAGCTTGGCATAAAGACTGGAAACAGAGGGAAACAGCTAGCCTCTGTCTAAAGGTAGCAGAATGTTCCTACCATCGCCTCTAAAGCTCACTTCTGAACACGTTATCTTGTTTGTGTAAAAAGGACCATTTGCCAAAGCTAAGACAGAAGGTAGCATTTATTCATGCTAAACTTCAGTGACTTCAAGAATAACAAGTTCAATTTACTTACAAAATACAAATGCTGCCTGTTACAAGAAGGCTTGCTGACTTTTAATTTCTCAGAAACTTGCCAATTTAAAAAGTAAATTGTACAAAAAATAACATGGAAAACTGGTATTTTGTGATTTTTAAACCTTTTCAAAATCCATTTTTGGAAGTTGTGAATCGATTCAAAATCTTAGAAGATAAGAATCCCCCCCATCTCTAGTATTGTAGTAGAGGAAACCTAAAGAGAATATCATTAGTTACTACTAGTTACTACTACAAGTAGGTGCATTAATGAAGAAGAAACACTTGAAATTCAAGCCTTTTTAAATGAATTTTTACCTCCTTACAAACTTTGAAGCCTATTGTGTTTTACATGCAGAATCCACCTTCTTCATCTTGCTCTTCTTCAGACATCAGGGATGCTCTGAGTTGCTGAAGGCTGGACATTTTTGAACACCTTGTTAAATGAGTTGCAGGTGCAATCAGCAAGACAACACCACGTTCAAACCTCGGCACAAATCGCCCTCCCTACTCTAATTTATTCCCCTTAAAGAAATACGGGGGCGAGTGGCGTTTGGGGCAGACAGAGAGGGGGAGCTGAGTCTTTGGGTCAATAAAAATCAAAAAAAAAGTTATTGACTTTGAAGCCCTTTGCCATTTGAGGGAAACCTGAACTGGGCCAATTGTGGCGAGTCGCTCTGGTTGAGGCCGGAGAGGAAATGCAGTGTGACACTAACAGGCTGAAGGAGGAAGTGTTGATGGACTGAATTAAACAAGGGGGGGTAGGTGGGTTTGTGGGGGCATGACATTAATGTTTTCCATTGACAAGACGGAAAAGCCCCGCTGCTATGCCACACACACACACACACACACACACACACACTGACAGAGAGTCATAAACTCATGCATTTATTCACAGGGAACATTCACTCGGAGCCGGCAGCGGGGGCACTTTCCCATGCATACTTTAAGGAAAACATACACAAACATTTGCTTTAAACTGAAGCTTGAAGTCTGATTGAAAGGTGAAAGAGTCATCCAATGAACATTAACCAAACTGCTCTGGAACAGTTTCCCAGAGCAGTTTGATTTAAGACTAAAAATGAACATCAGTCACCTGGATTGAAAGAAAATAATAAAGATTTAAACATATTTCAGGCTACTGTGACTCAGGGGTACACAAGCTGTCTGTTTCCAATTATGGCTTTTAAGCAGTTTGAGGAAATGTGTGGTTACTTCAAGAGGAAATATTTTACATGTCATAGATGTAATAGAGGAGCATTGTACTTTGTATAAACTGCTGGATCTGGGTTTTTTTTTTTCTGCACACAGATTTTGAAACACTTTGTGAAAACAAAGAAGGAGTGCAGGGAGTGTTGATGGAAAAACAAGCAGACGCTGAACTGTACAAGAAGCACAAATAGGTTCAAATGAGGATTTTCGCCTTAAAATGTTTATGTATTCAACAAAAAAGGCCCCAAAGTGACGCAGAATAGCTGCAGCAGTAAGAATCCTCAAAACAGCATTGAGGAGTGCACAGGCCAAAGCTTCAAACAGAAACTAATATAAATATGCATTATTTCTGTATAATGAGGAAATACGTTGATTTATTGAATTCCCAGCAGAAGTTAGAGGCTGTGCAGAGTGTAGTTAAAACATAACACCAGTCTAAACAAAGCATACAGTAAACTGGCATAGAAATCACAATTACAGTTACAGTACTCATTACTGATTAGCTAATACAGAAGGCTGACACCTGGCTAACAAGTACACATTACAAACAAGAAATAGACCATGAGAAGTTCAAAGACTACTCTAAACATTTAAATTGCTTCACAACTCACATTGGGGGTGAAACTTGGAAAATCCTCTCATTCGGGCTATATATAATCAAAGAATACATTTATTTACGGGAGCACCAGAAAACAGAAGGTCTTGTACCGTACAGAAAGCAAAGTGTTTTCCGAAAACAGGATGCCTGAATCTGTGGATTGACTGATTAAGTTATATCATATTCATATTCTGGCTTTGTATCTGTTTTTCTCCTGTACATTGTAGCCGTTTATTTCCTCCATGTGTGATGAATAACGACCTGCTATTGTAGTCGACATGACTCTCATTGTGATTGGGATTTTACTGAACAGACTTGTTTTTCATCCTTCCTCACTCCCTCCAACTTTATCAGCGTGAGCGCGGTGATGAAAGCCTGTTTTGATCTGTAAGCCACTTTTCATATCTGGATTTGGGAGGCACATGGCATGGGAGAGGTCAGCATTTCTGGGCATTAACAACAAGTCAGACAGACCTCCCACCACGCGTGCATTCATCTAATAAAGCAGGTTTACTCGAGGTCCTTCACTCTTCATCCCTTGATAAGTTTGTCAATCACAGATTTATGGAGTATGGAAGCAGCAGCAGCAGCATTTCTGACCCCAAATCAGAAACTTAAGCATTGACAGAGAATTACAAGATCAAAAACTTTTATGAAGTCTTTCATCCAGCCTCTCTTTTTAAATTGTGGATTTGTTCAGTGTTATTCTTTGCTTTAATTAACAGGATTAAAGTGAACTTTGATCAATATCATTTGAAGCAATGTCTTGTTGTCAAACCTCCGTTAATCTCTCCAAACTGTCAGATTGTATCATGTCCACCGAGTAAAAACTTGACCAAAGTGGATTTTAGAAGCGGCCTGGAGTCACACGCTGAGGATCTCCAGCCAAAAAATGCAACGTGTTGAGGTGTTTTGAAAATATTCTTGTTACTATGCCACCGTAAAGATTAAAATGTTGTCCTTTAACAGGCAATAGCTGTTGTTTTAGTGGGGGGTTATAAAATGAAAGGCCATATCATGTTATTTTTTTACCTAATGAATTGAAGGTATATTCCTATACATTACTGAGTAGCTCACTTCATAGATTTTCCAATTTTTCGGGGTTTCACAACTGACCAAACACCCAGATAAAGGTCTGTTTTTACACAGTTCAATTCGAAATTAAGTTTGCAGTTGTGTACAGAGTTAAAGTTTCCCACTTTCAGTTCAAAAGAATTTACTCATATTTGTGCCAAGTTTGAATGAAATGGACTTTTTCCGATGTTTGTCTGACTTAAAGGTCAAATAAAAGCCTCACCAGACTGCAAAACATTGATTTAATCATTGTATGGTGTTCGTCTGCGTATTAAACATATCTGCAAAGAAATTTGAGAATGATATAGGGACCTGTATTTAGATATTTTTGTTTTTCTGCTGTTCCCCTTGAAAAATCAAACAAGTTCATCTTCCTAAAACTCTCGGACACCAATTGCATTGAGAAATATTTTTTTAGTTTCCTTAAAAAAAACTTGAAATGTAGTTGTATTTACTTAACTTTGTCAATAGTTTCAACTTATCAAGACAAGTTAACTTTTTATTTCTCAGTGCACGATACAAAATAAGACACCAAACATCTGAAAACTCATTTTTTTCATATAAAATTCTTAAATTTAAGTAAATAATTAATTTTTTAATAATTAAAAAAGAGAAAGGGTGCCACTTCAATCCTTGATCACACTTGTACAGTATGGCTTGTCAAGTAATAACAACAACAGGGAGTAATTACAATATTGTATATCCAGAAAAAGGACATTGAGCATTATGAAGGTGAAGCCCTGAGTTTTTCTTTTTCTGATAGTGTGTTTGTGCGGCTCGGTGAGTCTGAACAAAATGATCATCATCACCCCCTGACTGGATCAGAGCGATCTGGTAGCAGTGGCCCCGGCTCCCCTCTTTCACCTTTAGGTGTTGATTGCTTTTAGAGCCCTAAATTTAGATTGAGGGCTTTTCCCATGGAGATTAGACAATCTGGTTTAAAGCTGTTTCAACAGGTCGCTTGTGAGGGGTCAAAGGTCAATTACATAGTAGTGCCTAATGGTAGCAAATAACGTCAATCACCTTAAACGGACCAGCGGCAAGACTTGTGCCTGACTTTGGGCTGGAATGTGGAGAATCCAGAGGTTAAGCTTGTGGCATGTAGCGGCTGACCGGACATACACACACACACACACACAGACACACACAAACACACACACACACACACACACACACACACACACACACACACACACACACACACACACACACACACACGGTTCCTCGAATCTAAGCTGGCCAAGCTCACTCACCATCACCTACCATGCCTTACTATCAATCTCGCAGTGACCTCATTCAAGTTGAAAAACAACACACGTCCTATAACTGTGGAGGTCATGTGATCAAGAATAAACTGATCACCTCTGCGGAAGCAAAGCGAGGCCATGACTGAATACTAGAGCTGCATCCTCAGTGGATTCATCGATTTGTCTATCAAAAGTACATTCATCTGCAACTATTTTAATTATCGATTCAAGCTTACATTTTCTGCTTGTTTTTTTTTATCATATATGATAGTAAAAATAATAGTGAAAATAGTTGGTACATTAATCGATAATGAACAATAACAACCAATAGTTGCAGCTCTATTTAATTTGTTTTCCCCACATTGTCTTAGTTGAAAGTATTATATTATTATTATAAATTATACATAATATCTCCCTCCCCCTGCCAATAACAATATTAAAAATAATAGTAATGATGATAATAGTAATAATACATACATTGTGTTTAGTGGGGTGATTACTACATTTAAATTGCGTACATAATCACATCATATAGCTTTAATTGAATACCTAATTGTGAAATGTAACTACAACGGAATACTTTATAAATTGGATTTAGATTGCTACTGAATTTGTAGAGTTGAAATATTTTACATTGACCACCATGTATCTAAATTTATGTGCTTTGAATTTCACTCTTTGAAATCCCCAGAAATAATTCAATTTCACATTTAGTAATTCAAATGCCTTTTGTGGTTGTTTCTTTTCACTTGTAAGACTCAGATCTATGCTCCCTTTCTTTGCCTCCATGCACCTCCTCCTCTTTGTCCTGCTCCTCTTCCTCCGTTTGTCTCCTTGGTTGCAGCTGAGGTGAAACATCCGTCTGCGGCACGAAGAGCCTGAAGTCCTGTGAACAAGAACTGTTGGCACAAATGTCTGCCATTCACGTGTACAGTCCATGATTTGTTAAAGCTGTCCCAGATTGACTCTGTAATTAATGACCTTGCCTGGGGCGGACAAACAAATGAGGATGCTGTGTAACCATAACAACAGAGATGACTCATACCCACAGAAGCCCCTCACCTGGCCTGATGGGCTCTCTGTGCCAAATGTAGTTTTTTCAGTGTGTGTGTTAATGTCACAGTGCCAGTAACTCAGTGTGATGTCTTTATAATGTTTTTGTTTGGTTTTCATATAGTGTGAACAAACTGAAATTCAACATTAGAAATCTGTTTTTATTCTAATCATAGGAGACAGAGCCCATTGATCAACCATAAACTGTAAATGAGCCATAAAAATCTCCTTTAATAGAATTAAATGAGTAGCCCTTTTCATCTTTCAATAGAAGTGTATGGTGATTACACTTAAAGTCAAATTAATTCAAAATATCAATGGCTACACACATGCTGATATTTAGCAGGTACATATTAGCATGCTAACACTTGCTAATCAGTACTTGCCTGTACTTAAGATAACATAGAACTTTATTAATCCTGAAGGAAATTTTTTTGCCAGAGATGGCTCAAAAATTAAACAACATAACAGAGTAACAAATATAAAGTGTATAAAAAGTAAGACTAACATCAGTGCAAAATAGTAAGTAACGATAATAGTAAGATCAATTTTGTAATTAAGTTCAAAAAGTAAGATTTTGCAGGATATAACACAAAGTACAGCTGAGGCTGATGGGAATGTAATTAGTTTTGCAAGTTTTTAGTCATAAACCAAAGTATTGGACATATTTTTGACCTACTGGCGGCGTGAAATTTAAAATCAGGGTTTACCAAAGTTATTGGGAATAGTGTTCTGGGGACCGTGAATATTTGTATCAAATTTCATGCCAATCCATCCATTATCTGTCAAAATAATTCAGTCTGGTCCGTCTTTGCTGCTAGCATGGCAAAAACACAACCAAGACAACGTTTAACAAATGATTGCAACTCGCTAAAACTACTTTGTTTTGTTCTTTATTAAAGAAAAGGGATCAAGTTTACACAATCTACAACTCATGGTTAACAAATGTCCCCATTCCCCAGTCACATGATCATCACCTGCCAGCACACATGTTCCTCATTCACCATAATCAGCCCCACTATATGTACTGTATATATATATCTATATATACCTGCCTGATAACACTAGTCCTCTGCCAGATTAACTATTGTCCCACTATAGTGGTCCAACTTCCATTTAGTTTTGGCAGACTGATGCAGACCTTGTTTGTTAACATTAACCAAATACATCTTGTTTTTATCTTGTTCTGCTTCTGTGTCCACCCAACACTTGACAGAACAGTTACAACCGGCCATATGAAGACAAACAGATCACGAAGAATTACTAAGGATTGTAATTAGATTTTTGATTTTTTTTTTGTCGTCACATATAAATATACAGAGTCTAAGAAGTACTGGAATCAACTTGTGAAATATTCCCCAAGGGTTCGTTTTTAAAAACCCTGAAGTAATACAGAGGACATGACCTCAGTGTCCTTGATCCAAGGCTGGATTACCAGCTGGGCACAGTGGGCCCCACAGGGAGGTTTTGCCCCTGTGGCCCTGGAACACGTTAGTCTGACCCTGCCTAAATCATGGCTACAGCCCTGGTTCAGAGAGTACTTCAATTGTAAATAAGGTTTCTGTTTTCTTTCGTTATTTTCTCATTTCTTCCATCCATCTGAAACCCGTTGTTATGTTGTGGTTACAGGATAATGAACAATTCTCGTCCGATGGTGGTGCAAACATACATACAGTATACCAGCATGCAATGTGGCACAGTTCTCAGTGTCCCACACACTGTTTGTATCTGCAGGTTTTTGTTTCCATGCCTCCCTCGGCCTGAAACCTCCTTCGGGGAACAGCACACTGCAATCAGGCCTGGTTTATGGCAGCCAATCTGCCATTCACTGAAGGCTAAGATTGACAACGCCTGTCCTGAGTGACTGGTACTCAGAGCGAGATGCCGCTGTCCGACATGCACCGCACACTCATAAACCCCAGTCCATCTGGTCGGAGACAAACAAGGAAATGTGTCCATAAATTCTTAATTTGCTTGAGAAAATGTCCATGTTGAACAAGTGAAGAAGGAAACAACGCAGTGCTGTGAATCTTGGAAACCACTGCACATCCTCCTTCAGTCATGTTGCCCTTTTGACCCGCTGACCAGACTACTTACATTAACTAGACACAATGTATTCTCCCATGAATGCAGCGTTAACCACCACAGGCTCCCATTGACACTCAAACGGAAGTATTTTTATGGCCTCCAGGCACCACTGAACAAGTTTAGAGCAGCTTAATTGCAGCGTTGACCTGATTGGCAGTTACATGAATGTGTCTTGGTGGGGAAGAGGCCACAGACTGTTAACTGCAGAGAGGTGCTAAGAAGAAGAAGAAAAAAAGGTTAATGAGCTTAACGCAGCTAAAGGCCAGCTTTCAAGTTGGGATTAATTTCTTTATACATACTAATAAATGTGTCTTATGAGAAATGTGCGCCGGCCCTAAGGTGCAAAACGCACCAACATCGGATGAAACACATTAACAAAGTAGAATACACATTCAGAAACATTTTCATAGATGTTCTTAAACACTAAAAATCATTGGGTCAGTTAGGCACCAACACAACAATGGATTCATTTTAATGTTTTTTTAGTTTTTTTTTTACTGTTGGATTATTTACTTACATCAAAATATGGTGTGATTGCAAACTGTTAACATCTACTCTAGCCCTCTTTTAAACTTACAAGTCAATATGTGAGTGCTAATAATGTGCATTATTTGTAGCTTTGAATGTTTTAGATGTTTTGCACAACTAACAATACATGTTAAGGTAAAACGTTGGCATGTTGTGCCTAAATACTTTAAACTAGGAAAATAACAAAACATTCATTAAAAAAAAAAATAACACTTTTGTTTGGGTAAAGTTAATCAAGTATTGGGTCGGTGCTATATTAATCCAAAATCGGTCAATTTTTTAACCAAGTCCCAAACAGACCAACTATGTAGTGTGGACTGGTACTTTGAGAGGTACCAGTCCACATCCAGGGCACTGCTGAGGTGCCCTTGAGCAAGACACCGCACCCCCACATTCCACTCCTCATACTAGGATGGGTTAAAAGCGGAGTCTACATTTCAAACTCCTGATGATGTGTTTCCAGAAATGTTGTTGCTGTTGTGTTTTCTGTCTCGTCAACGTGTTTCGTCTAATGTTGTTGAGTCCGCACCTAATTATGACTCATCACCACGTTTGTTTTTCTCCAAAGACGTACACTCAACACGATTTTATTCCAGAGTTTAAAAAAAATCATACCCTCCGTGACAAATGTTGCAAACTTTACACATCCAAACCATGAGATTCAAATGCTCGCCTGGTACAGTAGTAACAGGAAATGAGGTAATGAGGGCCTCTCTGGGAGTGCACAGCATGGAGAGCGATGCACTGACCCGTGGCAACCCAGGCAACTCCACTGAACTTTAAAGGTGAATTGGATCAGGGCCCCTGCCCGGCCGCTCAGCCGAAAACCTCCTGATGAGGGCTTAGCGGCGGCAGTGAAAGTAACCTAATGAGTGAGGAGTAATCAACACTATTACCAGGCGTCACAGGCGCACCCAAGCTTCAGCCCAGCAGGCTGTGATGTCGTTTACAGGCTGATTCACTGTGAGAGTGACTAATCAGGAAAGGAATATTAGTGAATTTAATGGCTGTAGTATCGTGGAGGAAAAAAAAGCTTTGATTAGTAAGCTGAAGTGGACTTTTCGCCTGGCTCTGTAACCATCTTGGGCTCTACCTAAACTGATGACCTCACATCATTTAACTGGCTGCAGTCCAAAGTGCAACATGTCCCTGGCAATCAATGAGCAGTGCCAATACAAAGGCCAAGTAAAGAGCTAAACCTACGAGGTCACCGTGAAGTGAGACACTAATCACACATGTTGCATGTGAAAGGTTGTGAAACTGAAAAGAGTATTGCAGTAAAAAGTTATTCAATAATGTGATGGTTTTTTTTCTCCCCCCATTCCCAGCGTAACACAAATGTTATACTGTAGATGCAAACACACTTTTAAAGTTTATGAACGGAACGGCAGTTGCGTTACAATGGTGACTCATTCTCCAAAAAATTTAACTCATAATAGGAAGATGAAGAAATGGGGGCTTTGATCCAAATAACAATAAAGCCAAAAAAGGGCCATTTGATATTCTAAGAAATTCTTCAAAAACTGCATAAATCAGGACTTTCTTTTGTCACACTAGGGCAGAAAAACTCCAAAAACAAGTTGACAGATTATCACCTTTTAAGTTAATATGGTGAACTTGTTAGCACACAACCAGAGCAACATTATCATTATTTCATTTGGAGTCCAATATTCTCTCTCTTTTTAGCTCTGTCTGAGACAACTCCTGAGGGAAATATTTGTCTGTCGAGCTGCTTCCCTAGGTTCAGCAGCTAGTCTCTAACTGTGTCTGCTGTCTGCTGTTGGGCTGTGAGCTTTTAGAGGTTGTTTGCAGAAACAGCTTTAAAGGAGGTGGATGAGAGCGGTGAGATCAAACCAATGAGCTTAAAGAAGCTCGTTCTACATTACAGATAGTCATTTGATGCCCTGTATAATAATATTTAGCATGGGAATGCATATTGTAAAAATATGTTCGTAATTGAAGGTTCACTTACTTGCTATTTCTGGAGCTTTCAACCACATTATGCATTTCCTAAACACAACCACCTGTTATCACATGACCAGAAGTCCTGTATTGAGGTCAACAACATGCATTCACTAAAAGACGTGGGATACAGTCAAAAACATTGGTTAAAAAAAAAAATGTTTTAACTTAACTTTAACTTTAATTAAGAATATTTTACCTCAGAAAAGAAATCACTAATAGTCATTTTTAACAGGTTCAAGTGAAACACATTTCTCATGCTAAAAAGCAAAAACAAACTAGTTGGCAAAACCCCCGTTGTGATATTCTGTATATAATGTTTTTACTGCAGGATGACAAACCTCAAGGGTCCTAAACACAAACCGCAGCAGCTGTAATGTTCTGGTACGCGCTACATATTGCTTGCAGGCAGGTACTGTCGTCTCCAGGTCTCCTGCACCAAACAGAGTTCAAAAGTTTAAACTCAGGCAGGATCTGTTGTCGGGACACTTTAAGCAACTTACGGACTTATGGAGCCGTAATCCTTTGTGTGTAACTGATTTAATGAACAAAGTAAAAACAGAGGGTTGATCTTCTAATCCTTCAAATACTACAAGCTACTTGAAATACTAGTGTACTACATTTCTTTCCCTTGATGTTAATCAGGACTGTAAATCCACAGATTTTAAGATTCTGATTTATCGATCTTTAAGGAGCAGCAGAATAAAACAAAAGCAAACAGTTGGAGGAGGATCTGTAGTATATCAAACTGCATACTTTGAGATGGAATCTGTTAAGTGGTGTGTGGGTTTTCTGTGTGTGACTGTGCTGGATTCTCCGGCATGTGAAAGAGATTGAGTTTCATAAGGAGATCTGGTCGTTAATTCGTCTGTTTATCTCGACGCAGAGCTCTGGACTAAATTTGAGTGTAATATATGATTCTCTCAGACATGTTTTATCTTTGCCGACTTCTCCATCCCCCCCCCCCCCTCCTCACACTCATCCTACTTGCCAAATACTTTCCAGTCACAAAACACCCAATTCTGCTGGTTATCAGTCTGCTGCATCACCACTCCCGTTTCCACACGTTAGCTGGGCTGAAGCATTCACCACTGTTCTCTCCTATTAAAGTTTCACAGGTGCTTTTTGGAGCAGTTTTCATATGTACTTCTACTAAACAAGAAATTAGTTTGATTCAAGGCCTCACTTAGGATCAGGAGGAAGCGTTGATGCTGTGCAGCTGCTGCACATGTAATAGACCAAGAAGTGTCATGCCAGGTCTGCTTTCAAACTGCGCTGATGGTTTATGTTGGCACCCGATCAGGAGCCACAGTTCCCCTCTCAAACTTTTTCACAGTGCATTGTTTTTGACTTTTCCCTCGCTCAACACAAATGGGTATTTGTCACAACGTTTTACAGTCCGGAAAACATTTATTTGGCAAAAATATTTTACGGTATTACAAGTTTGTTTGTTTTTCTGTAGTTTATGAGTGCTTCACCGCAGTTGCACTTTTGGTTACTTCCAAGCTTATGGTGCCACCTTGTGGTAGAACTCAAGAGTTTGTCTACACTTTTACGAACGCCCACAGGATGACGTGTCGCAAACATTTGCACATTATTTGAATGCACTATAGGGCCAAAAGTATAAGAAAACATACTTGTGTGTACCTTTGTTCTGGGGTCGTTTTTTGATATAGTTTGTTCTGAGTACCTGAGTTCCAATTGTGGGGATACTAATGCAATGCACTATTTGTACATTTTTGTACATTTCTGCATCTTTTACTGTCTCCTACTGTGTATTGCAACTGTTGCACAACAATTTCCCTCAGGATGAATAAAGTTCTATCTTAACTTATTTTATCTTAAAACATATTGATCTGATATGTTAGACAATAGTGTGTTTCTAACTTTGTGGCAGTTTGAAGGCTTTTTCCATTTTCAACATGAGAGTACAAAGTGAGCTCCAAAGACTGTTTCTTTTTCAGTTTGGTGTGGAACAACTTGACTGGGTGACACAGAGCTCTGATCTCAACTTTTAGGATGAGCTGGAACGGGAAAACTAAAAATGTTACTATTTTCACTGGATAATGATTAACTACTGTATGTCTGTTCCTGTCTGTATGATGGGATGTGGGTTCCTTCCTCTCTTTATGGTAATGTAAAGCACATTGAGTTTACACACATGAAATCCACATGACAAACATTAACACATTATTTTATTACATACTAGTTATTACACACAATTGCTATGCTAACACATTAGTTATATATATATAAAACATACATATGTTACAGTTGCTTCAACATTCACAAAACACCTAAACATACCTTAGCTTCTTAGTTTTCGTCAAGTTTAAAGACTTTAAGTTTGCTTTAGATGGCTAATCCATCACAGTGAACATTTTTGCCGAATTTGTTTTTGTAAAATGATATTTGCGTGGCAATGCAGCTGAAAGCAGAGCCTGTTTAACTTCAAGTCCACTTCCAGAATTCTGGGACATGACACACTTCTGAGTGAGCCGAAACTGTTCAACGCAAAACATGAGCAAAAGTCACACATTTTACTTTACACAACATCCAAAATTTGCTTCTCATTTTTCTTTAGGGTTTGATTTTTTTGGGAAAAATGAGTGTGAGTGTGATGCCCTTTAATAGCCAGCTATAAATGCATCTGCCTGTCAGATGATCATTATGTGCACCACTTAAGGGATTTTTAAACAGTTTGCGCTAACAACTGGCGAAAAAGGCATCAACTTGTTCACTGTGATGGATTACCTGCATTGAGCTGATCACGGTAAGGACATTGAATTTATTATTGCAGTTCATATGAAACAGTAGTTTGGTTAGTCATGAAATCTAGGTCAGAATTGGTCTGAATTTGGTTGAAAAGAAAATTTTTAGATGCCAAGGCCACATGTAGTCATTCACATGCTGCTGAAACAAGGGTTACATGTAATCTAGACTTTGACTTTCTAATCAAGTTGATCTGGGTTTTAACCCAAATGTATAGACCTTGGTCTTCCTCAGTTTAAACAGCTGCTTGCTCTTACAGTACATGTTTCCTTTCAGTGCAGTTTTGCAGCTTCAGTCCCACACTCTGGTTTCTGTAAGCTGGAGTTACCTCCTCTGGTTACTATAAAGTGCCGATGTCATCATAGTCATCCTCAGATGAACTGTTCTGGTCGGGGTTCACAGAGGAGTAGATGGGGCCGTCATCGTCTAATGAACACACAATAACAAAGATCAGCACATGTTATATAGACCTTGGTTAGTTTTCCACAACTGCAAACATCTAGTGACATTTACCTGAATTCTGCAGGTTTTCTGTTCGTCCGGGGGGAAGTTGATCTTTGCTGTAGACGAGCCTTGAAGGGTCAGAAGCATCCTTGACAACAGATGCCTGTGCCGGTGCTAGCTCTGGGAGAGCACAGGTGATACACCTTCATCTAGATGTGAAAACCTTTTGTCTTTCATGTGTGTTTTTCTTGACTCTAAGATACAAACGCCTATATATTTAGTTTAGTTACATTATAAAAAGTATTGACGAATCATGTATTCAAAAATCTAAACCCTCCCCAGCAGAATAGTTTTTTTTTTTTTTTTTTTTAAAGAACAGAGCTGCAACACCCTCCCCCATTATCTCAAAAATGATATGACTGCCATGTTCTGCCTCCCTGTTCCCCTCTTAAGGTATATTCACCAAAGCCCCTCCGTTGCAATTTTCCATCCATCCTCGGACTTTCCCTCCCCTCCCAATCACCTGGCTGCCACATCCATCCACACACATGTCCCCCGCCCACCTAACCTGCACCACCCACCTGCTTCCTATTCCCTCTGATCAGACTCTCTGCCTGTAAGTTATTTACAATAAATCACTGAATTCATCCTGCTGCCTCCAGCTGTCTGCATTTGGGTGCAATCCTTGTTGGCCAACCTTGATAATGACAGTATTGGTGCAACTAATTTTACCAACCACTACTATTAACTATTAGATATGTAAACAGGGGGAGACAGCTGGCTCAGCTCTGTGCAAAGATAACAAAATCTGTCTGCTGGCTGCAGCTTCATAGTTTGCGTATAAACATGAGAGTGGTATCAGTCTGCTCATCTAACGCTCAGCTAGAATGCAAATAAGCATTGAACTATTCCTTTAATATTATAAAAGAAAATGACTATACAAAACAGGTGCCTATACACATTAGAATGATTAAAAATTGGCAAATGTATGGCAAACATAACAATGGTTTGAATATTCCAGCAACTGTACAAGATTTTGTAAACTCTCATAGTTCATTTTTACGGTGAAAAGAGAAGTGGGCGAATAATTCCGACTGACCGGGAGAGACCATGACGTAGCCGTTGCTTGAGTTTTCGTAGCCCTCCCCAGAGGAGGTACTGGAGGTATCAAATGAGTCCACTGAGATCTTTGACACTCTGGCATATTGAGCCTCTGCGTGGCCGCCATTACAGCTTGTAAAGCCTCCCATCACTTCATGTGTGGGTTCAGGGGCTGGAAAATTTTAATCAAAATATAACATTAAAAACAAAGAATATCAATATTAACATTAATATTAAATATTAAACACAAAGATAATAACACAATAATTTGAAAAAATCTAATCATTTATTATACATCATTTTATAAAAGATTTTAAATTAAATTCACTAGCTCTTGTAAAAAGGCTAATGTAGCTCTTTTCCTGACTAAAACTGAAAAATAAAAAGTTTATTAATGTTTGGCTATGATACAACGATGCATTTATCCTGGTTTTTCTAAACAACAACAGATAGTACAAAATAGGATGTCACAATTAATTTCTTCTTACAATAAAAAGAAGCCATTTAATTACAGGAATGATTTAATTAAATCATTACAAAATGGTTAAACATTACTAAAAGCATCAAGTCACCAGACAACAAGAATAAAATAGGTATAGTGATAAGCATAGTTGTAACTAGTTGTAATCTATTACAGTTTATGCAAACGGGTGTAAATTGTTTTTATTTGAAGAGAAGGAAAGAGGAGCGATCGATTAATGTACGTACTTGGTATAGTAAAATTGTACATTTTGTAGAACGAGTACTACTGTACTTGCTATGATTAAATCTGTGTGACAATAAATGTGTGTCTTTTGTCTTTTTCTTTGTTTGTGTGTGTTTATGAATATTTGGTGATACTTATTATGAATAATAAGTGTGTCATGTGTAGGTTGTTTATGAAAATATGAAAATAAAGCCATGTTAATTAAAAAACGTGCTTGTGGGAAACATCATTGTGTCTTTTGAGATGTGCAAAGTGTAACCTCGTTTCTGTGGCATCTTTGCAAACCTAACGGTGACTCACCTTCTTCAAACAGGCTGTCGAGACCTGAAGGCCTCGTAAAAGGTTTCACGTCTGTTCTGTACCTCTGAGAATCTGGTTACAAAATGATGCACACAAGGCAAACATTCACTGCAAGCAGCATTTATTTACATAGATCACACACACACACACACACACACACACACACACACACACACACACA
>CALSBV010011805.1:86365-126242 GCA_943590825.1 Bovichtus diacanthus
AGAGAGAGAGAGAGAGAGAGAGAGAGAGAGAGAGAGAGAGAGAGAGAAAGGAAGAGAACATGTTTTTCCTGAATAATAAATTAGCACTTCAGTAAAAATATTGAACTTACTGTTGAATTCCTCTTGTATTACCGCTCTTGTATTATTTCCCTCTGCTCTCACATGGACATACGTTGGGTCTGTTCCTAAATGAAGATAGGAAAATATTTATTATTTATTACTCATCAACTAAATGCACTGTATGTATAATTTTACACATTTTACACTTTACACCACATTTATGTTCTCCTTCTTAACAGTAACTTTATGTTTTCCCCTCGCTGTAACTGAATCCTAAGCATCCAACTAAAGGATTACAATGATGCTATTTGTCACACACACATAAGTAACATGTGTAGTGAAATACAATATGGCATGCTCCCAAGGTTGTGCTAATAGATTAGTGTTGAAAATGAGGATTAGACAAATTAAATATTAAACAAAAATTATATTCACATTCATAAATTCATGTAAAAGAAATGTACACAAAAGTACATTATCCACTTTCGGTCCAGAACTCTATTTCTCTGTGTTTGAATTGTGTTGATTATTTTTAACCTCCACGCCATCTCTAAATTTACTTCAAGGCATTTTCTTTAAGGAAAACTGTTTTACAAATGAAGAAAGCACAGAAATAAAAAAGAGCAAATATAATTGGACCAAAAATACATAAACAAGCTTCTTTTGAAATATATTGAATAAGATTAAGCAAACTTCACAATACTTTTGCCAGGAGTTTTCCACTGAGGTTTGCGTTGTATTTCTTTCTCCATGTTAAATTCTGAGAGTTACGTTCTTTTCTTATGATAAGTAGCAGCAAATAAAAGTAAAAAGAGAAGACAATACCAGCTTCTATGATTTGCCGTCACTGACAATACTTTTAACATCTTTCAGTTGTTTATGATTTCCATTGAAAATGTAATATTGTACTTTATGTGCTGCTGGAGTTAACACATTTGAAAAATAAGATTAAATATAGTTATAACTTCATATGGCTAAAAGAAATGTATAACTGTTATAACTCACAGCAAAACTGACAGTTTGTGGATAATTATTACATATATAGTTTATAGATGTATAAAACTGTATACATTACCTCGACAAAGACAGCTCAGTTGGACAATTAAAATGCATTTCAGCAGCTTCATGTTTTAGACAGAAAGAGGGAAACAGCTTCTATTGTCTCTATTCAAACTGTGTAACTCCTGTCGGCACTAAGTGTGGCTTCCTCTCTTGTTCCCTCTACTGTATATTTGATTGGCAGAACTTTTCATGACAGGAAGTGACTTTCTCACTGATATCAGGAGTCCAACCACATGCACAATGCTGAAACCTATTACATAAGGAATATATTAATAACTTCATTTTGTTAAAAATGTAATTAAAGGTGTCTTTGATAGGGACATTACATTTAGACTTGTAGTTCTCGTGGACACTTTAGCAATGTATTGAATTAACAATATGTGGTAGCTGAAGGTCTAAAAAGATTCATGAATTCAAGTCGTGATGTCATAATGTATGTGATGTATTGCATCGAGATTATAGTGCACTATTCATAGTTTTAAGGTATTTTTAGGATGATAAGATAATTAATAATATCAGCAAGATACATTAACAGTTATGTAATCAAATTAATAGGATATAAGAAAAATAACTAGTTTGACTGAGCTACAAAATATCTCATATAAAGTACATCATGTACAGCATTCTATGTATATATAGTATATGTTTTGGATTTGATACTTATTGTTATCTTAGACTTCTTTTTGCTCTGTTCCCACTTTGTATTGCAACTGCTGTACAGCTATTTTCTTCGGGATAAAAAAAAGTTTTATCTTATTTTAGCCTGGTGATATAAAACTACATTCAAACAGAAGGGGGTGACATTAGTTCAAGTCTATGGTGGAGCCGTTTCAGGCAAGATGTTCAGTGTTGTTTAGTAGTAAAACTGATATGATTATATTTGTTGTTGAATTCAAACAAAGACATAACAGACTGTAAATATTCTGGGATATTCTAACAATTAGGTAAAGCAATGAGGTAGTATATTTCATGTCTGCTCAGATGCAATTTAATCTGCTTAAAAAATATAACATGAACTATTAAGCGCCATAAAAACACAAAAGTATTGAGGTCACGTATGTCCACTGTTCTTTGTCCACGACGATCTACAAGGTTCGAGGTTCAGCTTTATTGTCACTATACAGGATTTCACAATGAAATGCAGGTGTAACCCCCTCCACACTACACACACAGAACACGTACTAACAAATATTCAAATATTTTAAATTAGATTTGAATGATAACAATAAAATAGGAAATAAAATAGAACAACATGTAATAAGGTACTAAAGGAAGAAATGAAGAGTAAAACCAAATGATATTTTCAAGGTAAATATACAGTTACGTATATACATACATACACACATACATATATACATCTTTATATATAAATACATCTACATACATATGTACAAATATATTGATATATATATATATAGAGAGAGAGACACAAAAACATGTACAATATTTATTACAGTTAAAAATCTACATGTGGTTGGTATTTTATAGGCTATCATGTCATTAATAGCAGTTGGCACAAGGCTTTGAAGCAGCAGTTGGACCTTTATCTTAGGAAGTATGTGT
Source organism: Bovichtus diacanthus (assembly GCA_943590825.1). Lineage (NCBI taxonomy): Eukaryota > Metazoa > Chordata > Actinopteri > Perciformes > Bovichtidae > Bovichtus > Bovichtus diacanthus. The sequence goes on from CALSBV010011805.1 coordinate 89,051, forward strand.
TGGAAAACATAATTGAACAGTTAAATAACTAAAATATGGGGGAAAACATCTGACCTTCGTAGTGGTGTTAGTGGGACTTGGATTCATGACCTCAGTAATAAGACATTATTATCTTTATAAATGGAGATTAGACTTGCAATCAGTGATAATGAAACAATAAATACCATTCATTATTGCCCATTTTTTAAATACATGTTACCTTTATTTATGCAGAGGAGATGTATGATATATAGTGTGTTTATATGGCTTTTTGCATTGAACATGATTCAGTTTAAAAAGCTGTACAGCTCTGGTGTGATCTCTGACAGCTCTGACAGCTGCCTACTTTGTTTACATCCGGCTCCAGGAGCACGCGCTCAATTCTACTCGCTCTACTATTGGCTGTGCTGTTCTGTAGCTCCGCCCACCACCGGCCGACCGGAAAATACAACTGACATAAACAAAAAGAAAAAGCGGAAGTTATTGTAAGATTTATGTCATTTTTTATAACTTTTCTATAAGAATAATGACTTAATATTACTAAAACCAAACAACTGGTTTTAGTAAAGAGCATTCGGCTAAAAAAAAAAAACACGACGGTTTCTCTATTTAGTTGCTAGTTTAACGTTAGATAGTGAACAAACTCCATTCACAGTGTTAAGGAGGTTGAAACTAAAGCAAAGAGAATACATTCACAAAATAATTGAAACACAATTACACCTACTCGCTTATAAATGGAATGTTAACCTCTTTTAACCTCCGGTGCAATGGTTTAGGGTTGGGAGTATTTATACACATGCGCAATGTGCCGCAAACGTTCATATGTTGGCGCCAGCGCCAACTAGAAACAAGTTTAATTCGGGCTCGGAACCGACTCGGGTAAGCTGCAAGCATTAGTTCTCCTCCAGAGTTAGCTAGTCTCTTTAGCGAAGTACTTTTGACCTTCACAGGTCTGAGTAATGTACATGTCATTTATGAGCAGGTGTGTTCTCCTACGCTTCAATTAAAGCAGCTGTTTGGTTGTTATTTTGCTGATGATTTTAAACTCGGTCGCTTTCGAGCTTGTAGTCTGATTTGGTTGTGTTTAGCATGCTAGATTCAAAGGTAGCAAACACTAGCTGGATACAAGTCGTCCTGTGGAAAGTGGAGACCGTTTGGAAGCGTGTGGTGAGCAGGCAGAGTTGGCATCTTGTGAGTTTAAACGACTAAACTAAAGTTTTCGAGGCTGTTCGGTCGCCGGTGAAGTTGGACGTTTATGCATCTGAATCATGATTAAAATAACTGTTCGCAGCACGGAAATGGTAAAAGAAAGCATCACGGATCGATTGTTGTATAATTGTTGACCGTGTGCTTGTCAGTTAGTGTTGAATCAAAGCATTTGATCGGTTCTTCTTGGCACAAAATGTCCTCCCTGAGCCTTTGTGTTGCTGCTACAGTTACAGCTTTTGGGGGCTTTCACTGCATGTCTCTTTGTGCTGGTCACCGTCGTGTAGTGTCATCAAACTGCAGCATCGTGTGTGTGTGTGTGTGGTTTGGTTTCGCTGGTGGTGTCTGGCGCGTGCTCGTTTTACGCGCTCATTAATAATGTTGGCGCGTATGATGAGGTTTGGTTCCTGAAAATGTGGACTTATGTTGTTTTCCATCGGGCTTGGTTTGAATGGTTCTTCTCATTTTTCATTAAATTTTTTTTATTTTATACAGACAAGCGGTCATAACCATGTCTAGACGAAGGTAATGACCTCTTCTTGTTATATACATGATTATTGTATGTTTTTTAGTTGTTGCTCTCCAGCTCCAGTTTGCTTTCTTTGCAGTGGTCGCCTGCAGAAAAGATCTGAAAATGCTCCAGGGCAGATGGGCAAAGTAACTAAGGTAACAAACTATACATTTAAAGAGGATACAGTTTTGATTAGTGATTTTTATATTGACAATCATTTTCTAGTTGGTCTGATTTGAACAATTTATAACTTTTTCTTTTCAGCAAAGCAACAGAAAAAAGATTCAGCCCCTGTCAAAGCTGCAGTGTGAGAAAGTATGCCCCTTTCTTTTTCTTTCATCAATTAGATTAGATCCAACTATATTGTCATTGCGCAAAGTACAGGTGCTGAGACGACAACATACAGTTTAGCATCTAAACACAAGTATCAATAACGTGTAGACTAATTTACAGATTATACGTATATAGTCAATAGAATGTGGAATAAACAGTAAGGAGTGTAAAATATGATATGAATACGGTGTAGATGCTATAGATCTGATATGTACAATAAGACTGAGATACAAATACTCCATAGAAAAGTATGGCCAATAGTGTTATGTATGTGTATGGGTATATAGTGCAAGTAGTATGTGCATGTGCAGTAGTTTGGCAGTGTTGCAGAAGTTTATGATTCGGGCTGCAACTAACTATTATTTTCATAATCAATTCATTTATTTTTTAATATGTATTTTTTTGCCGTTTTTTATTTTCTAGATTAATTGTTTGGTCTATATAATGTCAGAATATAGTGAAAAATATCCATCATTAAATGTTTTGTCAGTGCAAAACTCAAAGAAATTCCGTTTTAATACGATATGAAACAGAGAAAAGCAGGAAATCTTCCCATTTTGAGTGGCTGAAAACAATTTTCTGACATTTTTGCATGAAATTGGCTTAACGATTAATTGATTATCAAAATAGTTGGTGATTCTTTCATTGGAAAGAATTATTTATGATATTCTTTTTATTGGTTTTGCTGAATCTTAGTCAAGTCTGTTCTAGGGCACAAAATGGATGACTAAATAAACCTGTTCACATTTTTCTTTAAGTACAATTAGGAGCAAAGAGTACCATCAGAAATTCAAAGAACAAAAAACTACCCATTACCCCCCCCCCCCAAATTCCAACTCTGGTCACACCAAAGAACTGTATGAAAACAAAAATAAAAAAAACATGTGCCTTTCTTCAATATCATAAGTGGCACAACCGAAATATCCTGTTCTGTTCATAGCTCTTTGTATATAAACATATGTTGCGTTAAATGTTCTCATTTTGTTTTCAGAACCAGATGGTACTTGAAGGTGTCGCCAAGCCTTGTGTTCTCATCAAAACTTCTGGGAAGGGAGTAGACTGTGATGCAGTTCTCACTTCCACAAATTCCTTGGTTCAGCCGTCACCTCTGCCTCATCTTGGGTGGGTATCGCTTATTATTCAGCCGTGGTTTGACTCACAATTATCTCATGTGATATCCTCTGCCATATAGTCATCCAAAACCCAAATATATTAAATTTTTTTGGTAATGTCAGACCAAGAAAAACGCCGCAAGTCTCACATTTGAGAGACTGGAAAAATCAATCAAGTGTTTGTTTACTCTAAAAACAATCAAATAAGTTTCATATGATTTTATTATTGACTAATTGTTGCTGCTCTATTTGTCTGCATGTTACAGATGGGGATCTCCTGAAGATGTGTGGGTGAAGATGGTCGGCAGGGAGCAGAATTACAGGCACAGCAAGAGCTTCATGCAGAAGCACCCAACAATACAACCCAGAATGAGGTCAATACTCCTCGACTGGTTGATGGAGGTGCGTCCTCAGCCACATCTCACATCTATGTTGCTCATGCTTCATCTGCAGTAAATGGGTCTTTAAAAAAAAAAAAAACACACGCGCATAACATTTGTCTTTCAGATTTCTGGGTATTGATGATTTTAGAACTTGGTGTGTACAATAGTAGCAGTTCAGCCGTCTCTAACATTTTAGTCTATTTTAAATGTTGTGGTCTGTGAACCTGTGATAATGCTGAAAGGTCAATAAACTGAACTGTAAATTAGTTTGAGGTCACAATGTTGTAAATGCAAAAATCAAAATGTACAAAACCCTAACCAAATTAGTTTTTTCCTGTTCGACCTATATTCATCCTTCTTGTTTTTAGACATTTGGCACAAGCCTTGTTTATTATCTTGACTTAATTCAATGTAAACTTCGAGGTACTAAAACATTGTTTTCTCAACTTTTCCATTAATTAGCTTTTTCAAAAGTTTAACTAAAAAAAAATAGAAAAATGTAAATTTAGATCCCTCATCAAAAAAAAAAATGTTAACCAACATTTTTTTCACCAGGTGAGTGAGGCCTATACTCTCCACCGGCAGACGTTCTACCTGGCGCAGGACTACTTCGACCGCTTCATGTTGACGCAGAACAGCATAGAGAAAGGCATGCTGCAGCTCATCGGGATAACCTGTCTTTTTATAGCATCAAAGATGGAGGTAAGGAACAACATAGCGAGATCAGATCAGCTCTCATTTTAAACTCAATTCAGATGTGCAGCACTGTGGGAAAACAAATCACATCTCAATATACTTTCAAGACTTTCTTCATTTTCACACAGCAGCCAGTTGAGGAACCTTTTTTTTTTTTTTTTTTTAAATTGTTTTATTAGGGTGTTTAACAAGCTCATCAATCCTGAAGTGTTTAGGTGATGGCAGCAGTGCACACAGACATATTTTGATGTATATGGCTGCGCTTGGTTTTTGAGTTGTGGAGCTCTTTTTCTTTCCTTGTAGGAAGCCTGCCCTCCAAAGCTCTCACAGATGGCCTATGTGACTGCTGGGACCTACTATGAAGACGAAATCCTTCAGATGGAGCTAATCATTTTGAAGGTAATACTCCAACAAGTATGGCCACATTTTGCTTTTGACTCCTTATTCTACATTAATAATCGATAAGACGGTGTTGATTTTTACATAATTCAACTTTACCCATGTTATACAGGCGCTGAGGTGGAACCTTTGTCCTGAAACCGCCGTCTCCTGGCTGAAGCTTTACTTCCAGATGGCATCGATGACCACCAACTCTGACCTGCTGGAGTCGCAGTTTCCACAGGAGGCTTATGTCCAAATGACTCGTGTAGGTGTTTGAATCAGATTCACCTTATTTAGGAACGCAGACTGACACAGACCTCCGTCTCAGTTAAAAACCTTCTGACATGGTCAACAAGAATTAAACATGTCTGTGTTGTTTTTATTGGATTCAATTCTGATCAATGGTGTTCCATCAGATCTTTTTCTCGTCTTTCTATATCCACTCTTATAAACAAATGTGTCAGTATTTCTGGTAATGACACCGGTTTATGTCTCCGAACGTAAACAAATGGAAGGGATTAATAACCTCAGTTTAAGTCTGGGCCATGACTAATGCTGTTTCTGTTGTCTTCTCCAGCTTTTAGACTTGTGCGTCCTCAACATAAACTCCCTGGACTTTGAGTATCGAGTGTTGGCCGCCTCAGTCCTGGGCCATTTCATTAAACCGGAAACTGCTGAGAGGATTTCAGGTAAGATTTGGGATTATTACGCTTACAGAAATGAAGATATAAATGGGAAAAGTTGAGCCTGACAACGGGATGAAAATTGTATTAATGAGCTAAGACACTTGCGTGTATTATGGGATTTATTTAAGTACATTTTAAAATCTCAATATTTGATTCTTGAACTGTGGGAAGTGTAAAACCTTCTTTCTGTCAATGTCACATCACAGTGATATATTTTTTGAATTATTTTCTTTTCTTTTGTGTTCCATTGATGGCACAAATGCGGCTATAAACTGGATACATTCCCATCAACATATTGGCTGAGCTGTTATTAAAAACCTCATGTTTTGAACCACAGTGTGACCCACAGCGAGGCTACGCACTGCAGCATGTAAACGTGTTTATTGTCTGTGCTCAGGTCTATCGAAAGACGCCATCCAGCTGTGTGTTAACTGGATGGCCCCCTCTGTGGAGTCGGTGGGCTGGTTTGGCAGAGCGGCCCTGAGGAATTTTGCCAGAATAAAGAAAGAAGACAGACACAACATCCAGACGCACGTGGACTACATGGCCATGCTGGTCCGTATTTTGTTTGCATTCCACCTCCTTGGGAACAAGAGCTAAATGTGGTTTAGAAAGTGCACCCCTCCCAAACAAACAAAGTGTCATTTGAATTTGAAGAGAATATGGATGATTTATAAAATGTAGCTTTTAAGAAAGGCTTGGAAAACAGTTTTACAGCATGGTGGTGATATTGTTTGAATTGTTCGGAATTTTATATTATATTTATTATGAGATCATTTTAAATTAATGTCCTTATTAGGGCTACAACAATTAGTTGATTAATTGATAAATCAATCGGCAAAAAGTGATCAAAAACTAAGGCTGCAACTAACAATTATTTTCATTATCAAACGATGCATTTTTAATTGAATCTTTTTTTGGCGTATGGAATGTCTGAACATTGTTAGAAAGGCACTCAACTTCCCAGAGCCCAGGTTTCATCTTCAAATCCAAAGATATTTAGTTTACTGTGATATGTGTGACAGAGAATCTGTAAATCTTCCCACTTAAGAAGCTGGTACTTGTAATTGTAGCAGAATATTATTTTTCTTTTTTTACTGTTGGTCAGACATTGGAGCTGGGATGGATATTTTTTTTATCAACCACTAAACAATCAAATACTCAGGAGTTTCAATCAACTCAGTGTGAAAACATTGTTAAATGAATTATGACCACTCTTATTAAGGTGTATGAAAGCCTGAAACATTTGTCCTCTTGCAAAATCATTGAAGACCAGATTAGAGGCACTGACTGGGTGTTTGAACATAGATGTACCAGGGTTAAGAACCTGCTAAGAATAATTTTTTATTGAGCTGTATCATTTAACATAGAACTTCCATACTTAATTAAATATTAATTTATGCAACTTTATCAGGCCATAGGGACTTTGCTTGGGAACCGGAGGGTTGCTGGTTCAAGCCGGTACTGGTACTTTGAGAAGGACCAGTTCACTTTCTGGGCACTGCCAAGCTCCTTGAGCAAGGCCCTGACTCGCACTGCTCCCCGGGCGCTGTATAGTAGCTGCTGAACTGCGTCCGCATTTCAGTGTGTCTGTGTGTGACAGCAGACATCCTTTTTAAAAGAAGATTCAAAATCCTCCATTTCCATTGGTCTCTGACTTTCAACCTGTCTTGTATTTTAGGAGGACGTTAGTCAAAAGGAGGTGAGCAGCCAGTTCCTCACTCCTCCCAACAGCACAGAGAAAAGCTGCACACTCTGAAGCACAAGATGAAGACGTGAGTGTGAATAGAGGACACGGGTTAAGGTCCCACGAAGACTCGTCTTGTTACTGGAAACGGCTCCTAGTTAACTGGAATACTAAATCTGGATGACTTTGTTTCATGCCTGCTGATGTGAAATTTGTCACTGAATGCATTATCCAGGGTTGTATTTTAAAGACTCTTAAATCTTGGCCAAAGCTTCTTTTTCTTTTTTTTTTTTTTTTGCTTGGCCTTTAGTGTTATGATTTATTTATTTTTTTTTAGCAACTTGGGTGCTTTAATTCAAAAAAGAAATGTTTAAAAAGTGGAAGTGTCATTTCTAGGAAATGATGTTTTTACTGAAAGTGATGTGCAATTGTTTTCTTGTAGCCTATTAAATATGTTCATAGTCAACAGATAACATTTTTAAAACACTGCTTCAGGGTCAGTTGATGTGAAATTGTTTTTAAAAATGGAGAAACCAGCTGAGTTTACAGCTGCTACGTCACCTGTCGGCTAATCTGTAAACACAATGTTCGGTATGACTATGCAGCGTTTCATGAACCCTGATGAAAGTGTCAAAGCTCCAGCTGAATGAAGGGCAAACCCTTCAGCTCCTGATCTTCACATGCAGTTTAACAAGCCATTTCAAAGTGTACAAATGAGCAACTGTATTTATTTTATAAGTTTATTTTCTACCACAAAATAAAATATACATTCCCACCTCAAAAGTCTGACGGTGATTCACATGTCCTCTAGAAATACAGTTTGGCCATCGCCTGCAGGAATCTCTTCTTCCTCTTTTGTGCCGCCAGCTGCAGCACTTCCTCTGGGTTACTGGTGTTCAGCTCCGTCTGTCCGATCGCTTTTATCTGAGGACAAGCAATGGGTTGAGAAGAATGCAGCCTCTGTAGACTTAGATGTGCAGGTAATTTGGCTTGATTTTGTTTAAATAAAGTTATAGATGTCTGATGCATAGACAGTAACTCCCTTAAACACATTTAAAAGACAGTTTGAAGCGATTTCAAATGTCAAAATAACTTTGCTCTCATGTCACTGACTGCTAAACCGAAGAAAAAAATGTTTTACAATGAGAATGTTACAAACTTCAACAAAAAAAAAATAAAACTGGTCTATCTGAAATGCATTACAAAAGGCAGAAACTTAATTCATATTAAAACATGAGGTTAGAAGTCAAAATCTATATAAATAAGAGCAGGTAGTGAAATAAACCTGATGTTAACTGCGGCGTTAGAGCTGCTTACCGCTATTTGTCTCTTCTCTGTCTCGCCCCGTTTGTGGTGAATATCTTAACGCACAGTCAAGGAAGCACAAAGAGAAAAAAACAGACAGTAGATAAACGGCAGGTTTCTTTAAGAGTAAAACAAAAAGTTCTTTGCATGACTGCATATGATATAAGTCTGTTCGCTGAAGGTCTGTATTCGCCCTTCAAAGAATCAACAGAAAAAGGATGCGTGTGAGGTATTCCAGGATAGTGACGTCCCAGATGTAGTCGTAGAACGAGTCCATGGCATCGTGACTGGCGACAAAAGAAGATGTAAGAGACGTTCACAATAGCGCCGTCGGTCATTACTGTGTGTATTAGTGCTGTACCTATTCTGTTCTTGAAGAGCTTTAAATGCCGTCATGTAGTCCACCTCTCTGAGAAACTGACAGAGAACAGCAACCTAAAAACAAGGACGAGGGGCAAACGACGAAAGTTTAACTCAGAAAAATCTGGTGCTCAAACAATGTGAAATTAGCTAATTGTGTTTTGTTTGCTTTTTTAAATGACTGCAGCATGTGGAAATAAACATTAATAACGTTAACATGACACTGAAGGTGGAATAAAACCTGACACGGCTGCAAGAGACAAACTGTCTACTCCTTAAATGATTTTACCATGAGGAAGACTTTGAGACCTCCTTGTTATTAGAAGTAATCTTAAATAAATAAAAAAAAGGGCAACTGCATTGACCTCTGACCTGTGTGTGGCAGTTCATCATAGAACAGCACTTGATCATCCTCTTCAGGACCTGCAAACAACAGTTATTAGAGGATTGATTCATTTTACATCTCACGTTAATCAGATTTGATTATACTTTGCTGATAGAGCATGTCTTATGCTGTAGTGTTCGCCTGTATAAACTCGTTTTAAATTGCTCTGGATTTGATCAAAAAATGTCAGCGAGAGAAAACGTAATGTATATATATTTTTTTGTATTTCTTGTTGCCAACAACTGTTGAGAGCTGTGCGTTGTGAAAGTAGGTGTAGTGTTTCCTGTGGGATGTACCTGGTCAGTGTAGACGTCGGGGGGAACCGCTTTGGTGAAGAAGTCTGAGCACAGGGCTCCGGCCTGGAGGTAAAGGTTCAGTGCAGCAGAGTATTGATTGGTCACTGCAAAACGGAGACAAACAGGAGGCTTCAGTCAACACTGTTCATACTTGGTGTTTGCAGTGTACATTTACACAAGTACTGTACTTAAGGACAATATTGAGGTACTTCTACTTTACTTGAGTATTTCTATTTTTCTGCTACTTTACAATTTTCCTCCACTTTCAGAGGGAAATCTTGTACCTTTTGTACCTTCACCACATTTATCTGAGAACTTCAGTTAATAGTTACTTTTCAGATTTAGTAATCAATACAAAATAAGTTAAGATAAGACTTTATTGATCCTTGGGGGGGAGGGGTTCAAAAACTACCCAGCAGTATCTAATATCTAGTAAGTCGTTTAGCTCCCCATCTATTCGTAAAACATTAAAGTGATGAACAAATGAATGCATCAATAATTATAATCCAGTTACATAAAATACAATTATTCTGAAATGGGCCATTCTGCATAATGATGAGTACTTTTACTTTTGGCACTTAATATTGTTCCATTGTTCCTAATATTTTAATTAAGTATCAACACATACTTTGTTATATACACATTACACACACGTTATATATTGCAGTCTACATATTTGACTTATAATTTAGCCATGTTTACATACAAACATTGATATTCTAGAATGGGATCAATGAAGTATTTCTGATACTGTGGTTTTGCTACTTTCATTGAAGTAAAATATGGGAATATTTCTTCCACCGCCGGATGTTTGTCACGGGGAGACTGTTGAAACGATCCCTACAAACCATATCAAATTGACTTAACCTCGGTTATCCACGCCTGCCCTGACCCTCCCGATGTTCTGAGCTCCTAACAGTTTCATACAAAAACAAAACATCTTTGCTTCTTTACTTCTATTCAACCCGAGTTTGCCTAAAAACATTGCTGATCTCTTCAGGAACTGGAACTTCAACTAAATTCACTGCTGAAAAAAAAAAGGTTGCTGGTGCGTTTCTCACCGAAGTAGATATCTGCCTGTGTGATGAGCCACGACTGGTTATTAGGATTCAGGGTGAGGGCGTAGGACACCAGCTCTTTGACCGTCACAGCCACAGCTTCTACGTCTACTGCCTGTATGCTGGTCGACGCACACCAACATCATCGTCACAGTTAGTGGCTTTGTTTGAGAAATCTTAACATTTCATTCCAAAGAAAAGAGTTCTTACTTTAGAAGAGTAGACGGCCAGATGGTGAGGTGTTCTGCTGTCACTTCATTTACAATGTCATCCTAAAAGAGACACAAAACAGTTGGTTACCCACGAGAGAACAAGACGGGCTGGTTGTGATAGAAGTGCAGAGAACAACTTTGAGCCATTCTAGTCAACTGTTTAGTACCTCCGCCAAGGAGGTTACGTTTTCAGCTCAGTTTGTCGGTCAGCAGGATTACGGAAAAACTACTGGCCCGATTTTCATGAAACTAGCTGGAAGGGTGTAGCACGGGCCAAGGAAGAAGCCATTACATTGTTGGAGCCGATATACAACACGTGGCATATACAGACATTATCTTTTACATATGGAAACAGCCTTGGCGGAACTCTGCACTCTGAATGCCCGTCTAGTTTCCTCTTGTTTTGTCGTGTGGTAGTCGGATTATCTAAATGAGAAAACTCAACAATCCTACAGCTCAGATTAGATACATACCCGCACTATGCTGTGGAACCTCACAAACAGTGAGATCAGGGTTGTCAGCACCAGCGGCTCCTGTGAGAAACAAGATGACACTCATCACATTTACATGAATGGCTCCTCGTCCAATGCAAATTTTATATATTCACAGATAATACTCACTCTAAGTTTCTTGATGAAGGTGATGAATTTGCTCCTAAATGGGTTAGAGAATGAAAATACACCAGAGTGAGCGTTTGTATGTATACACAGCGTATAATTGTGCTGTGATCCTCTGCATTATTCTGAAGGAATGTTGGCAGTGTACCGGTATAGGATGCCCATGGAGGACTCTCTCTGTTTAATAAGGCCCACTCTGCCGTCGCTGTTCCTCTTGTGCTGGATGGACATGCTGCAGATCTGCACCACCACATCCCACAGCTCCTTGGCTGTGCGCCGACACTCTTTAGGGCCTGGGAGCTCTTTGCACGTTGAGGCCAGGAGCTGACCGAGCTACCAGAAGGAAACAGAGGGGACGAATATGACAAGAGAAAACCACAAGAGTGCGGAGTGTTTATGCCATCCCAGACATGGGATTAAATGCTAAATGGACTGCATTTATATAGATTTATATTGCGCTTTTCCAATCTGTATGATCACGCAAAGCGCTTTGCAACACATGTTATCATTCACCCATTCACACGCATTCATACAGAGTCAGAGGCTACCGTACATACAAAGTGCCACCTGCTCATCAGGAGTGATAAACAATCACACACACTCTCACGGCCATCGGGAGCAGATTAGGGTTCAGTATCTTGCCCAAGGACACTTCGACATGTTGACCGCAGGGGATCAAACCGAGCCACAGCCGCCCGATGGCACTTTGAGTTTGTCTCTCAATATATTGAACATGTGGCCTAAACCTGCAATAATTGATTTATTTTGTGGGAGCGCAAGAAGCTGAATACAGCTGAAAACACAACATTGATTTTTTATTACCTTATAAAGTCGTTGTGAATCGAGCACACATGAAGCAACAATATTACGATTAATAGAACAACCTGGTATAGAACATTGTAGGAAAACCTTCCACTCTAACATGGCAACAAAATGAAACAAGAATTTTGAACCTGGCTTTGTCCAATGTTCACATTTCTGCTCCGTAAATTTATGCAAGCCAGCACCTAAGATAAAGCCTCGTTTGTATATTTTAAACACTTAAGACATTAAGTTTCCACGTGCAAACTTATTGTCTGAATGAAAGTAATCACCTGGAGAAGTTTCATCGTTACATTCATTTTAAAAACATATATATCCTATTCAAAGTAAGGGTGAGAATCAGAGTGCAAGATTGTTTTAACTGTAAGTAAAAAGTACAAGTACATCTGCCTGCATCTTCAAATTCATGGTAGTTTAGATATGTTGTTAGTTATTATTGCAGCTGGCTAAGTTGCATCTGAACAAATCAACTTTATTGAAAATCTTAAGATGTTAGGAACTCCGTGAGCTCATAACACCTGTACCATTACAGAGCACACGGTGCTTTCACAGTAGTCAACATTACCATAGTAGGAATAAAGTAGCAGAAGACATCTTTAATTATTTCATAACCTCCAGAAATGTTATGCGCTTCTATGTAAGAGACAATGATAACGTCTGTGTCAGAGCTGTAATGAGGCACTAACAGACTTGTTACCTTGATGTATGGGTTGTTCATGACCAGAGACGGTGGCACCTGCAGGGTCAGGTAATCGTTCTCCCTCCAGTTCAACATGAAGGCCACACACTCCTCTCCGACCACCTGGCGCAGAGGCAGATCTGGGGACAAGACCCAGAGTTTAGTGCATCTGAAAAGGGTATGCTGGTGTAGTTTACAGCGTTTTAGATTGGTGAAAGACTCTTTAAAACTGCAGTATTCATCTATAGTGACGCAGTTGTGACGCTATTCCCATAGATGGGATATAATGATAGGACCTGGGATGACGGAGCAGTCTCCATCGCTGCCCCCTCCCTCTGGAACACACTCCCCAAACACATCCGTGACTGTACCGATCAAAACTCACCTTTTCAGCTCTGCTTTTAATGTAATTATTTTTATGCATTTTAAACTGTTGTTGTCTTGTTTTGTAATGTATTTATGAATCTTAATATGCATCTGTAAAGTGTCTTTGAGTACCTTTTAAAAAAGCACTTGATAAATAAAATGTATTATTATTATTATTATTATTATTATTATTATTAAAGTGCGTCCAAAAGTGTCTTGAATATTTATTTTGCCAGAAATTGTAAAAGAAAAACCAGCTAGATAAACACCAGGTAACAACCCAACAGCGTTTCCCTGCTCTCACCATGAATCCTCATCTCCAGGTATCCTCTGACCCTGCTGACCAGATCGGAGGGGGGTCGCTCCTTGCTGCCCTCGGCAGCCATCGTCTCATGCGCGCGGACCTCCAGCAGCAGCATCTCGTTCAGCATCACCTGCCTCAGCTTCGGGGAGAACTCGGTAACAAGCTCCAGGCAGGCTGAGAAGAGCTGCCGAGCATGGACGAAGTCCTGAGACCACAGGAAACAAGGATTCTCACTGCTTGGAGCTCTTATTGTAGTTAAGTTGATGTAAGGGTTCAATAAGCCATTAAGAATTCTTTACTGTTAATAAAGTTAGACAAGCACCTTCCTTGTTTTGGATCCTGTCAGTCCACAGTGCATCAAAACAGCGAGCTCAAAAACTCTTTACCTATTAATAACTTTCTATTCTGATGCATAATTATGAGATAGAAAATGTTTTTTTCCCCAAACTATGTTACATTTCTGAGCACTGATCATGTAAGCACACCTTTATTTAGGGCTGCACAACATATCGTTTTCTATTGTCATCAATATTATTATAATTTTTTTTTAAGTGTATTAGTAGAATCTTTTTTGTATTTGTTCCTTTTGTGTTCAGTTTAAATGTTCAATTCCTTTATTAAAAGGATGTTGGAAATAATTTCCTTTAATTTTTTTATTTCAACTATCAATATATTGTATTTTAGCAGTACACTGAAAGCAGCAGTAAAGGCAGAACTGAGTACACCTTAACATCCGTTTATTTATTCCAAGTAATATTTTTATTGTTATATTCAACGCTGCACATCGCAGATTTTCCCCACATGGTGCAGCCCTTACCTTTATTGATATGCAGTGGAGTCCTTTGGCCATGAGGATGTAAACCAGGTCCTTTGTCAGGTTGTCTTTAATGCCGAGGATCACGTTTATGTAGTCTGGAGGTACTTCCCACTGTACAAACACAAAGTGCCATTTCCATCATTTCATTATATCTGGAAATCAATATTATATTTTCCACAACAAGTTCAATTAATCTTACATTGTGGCAATGTATCAAGTGAATCATGTTGTTTATATTGCAAGTTGCACTTAAATTTGACAAAATACAAAATCTTGAATATCTTTGATATCAGCACTCTCTCTCCCAGTATCAGCTTGTGACCTCTGACCTTACTGTTGACCCTCCAGAAGGGTCTCTCAGCCATGCCATGGAGCTCAATGAGGATCTGTCTGATCCTGCGCGGCTCCAGTGAAAGGATGAGCTGCTGCTCCAGCTGCCCAATGTTCACACTTGCTGAAGCTGAAACAAAATGCATGAAGTCACAAGCTTTAAAGAGACTGATACATTCCACAGCTTTACTGTCGATTAACCAGCAGTTTGACGGCAACAAACAGATATCACGAATAGTTCGCGCGAGAAAATCTGAGCGCTGTACCTGGAATGTCGTAGAAGGAAGGCAGCGGCTTGGCGCTGAGGTTGATTGTGGCCGATCTCTTCCGCAGCTGCTCCACCAGGACCTTCCTGTCCTCCTCCTTCAACAGCTCCATGAAGAGCTTGTGAGAGGACAGCACAAACACCAGAGGCAGCTCCTCCAAGGTTTCACACAGGGTCCTGCAAGATAAGAATGGTCTCATTAAAAAAAAAAAGATGATTTAATGATTTACAGTTTTAATTTAAAAAAAGCTTGTGTGCATCAGTGTGTAATCATTTTATGACGTGAGCCGCACTCAGCTCTCACTCACTTTATGAAAGTGGCCATATTTCTTCTGGAGGTCTCAGACAGACGATCCTTTTCCAGCGAGAGTGTGCACACCTGCAGGACAAAGAATATTTCATTCATATGTGCAGAAGCTTTCAATTTGAATTATTAATAATAATAATAATAATAATTACAAAAACTCAGGTCAGTCCCAGATACACGTTGAACTCCTCAAACCTCAGCACAGTTTATGCCACCCAAATCAAATCATGGCTGTTGGTTTTTCATTATGAAAATACAATTTCTAACTTCAATAGATAATGTACAATAACAACGACTCGTCAAAACGTGCAAATATTAATAAAACTCCCACAAACATTGTTCTTTAAAATCAGAAAGGTCTGTGCCTCACTGCCACCAGTTGGGATAAGTACAACCTATTTGCATTATTTAAAAGGTAATTTAACCTTTATATAATAGTGGATATCAGAGAGTGAAGGAAAGATGGATGAATCAGACTTAAATCCTTTGCATGTTCTGAGGTTGTTACATTTATCAGTAGAAGCTCCAAGAATTCCCAAGTATTAATTACTTCTGCAAGAATCTCAAATGACACACGTATTTGAGACATAAGAAGGTGAGAAAGTACCTCTAAAATGAAGTCCACCATCCTTTTACTGGGCTTGAGGAGGAGCTGATGGAAACGCACACTAAGCACTTCTCCTTCCAAAGCATCTCGGACGGCGTTGCAAACACACAGCTTGTAGCAAACCTCATCCAGGCTCAATTCCCTGCAGTGGTAAAGAAATACGTTTTCAGCTGGACTGTCTGCACTATAAACTAAATTTAAATTTAAAAAAGACTTCATGTTTCTGCAGATCATGCATCTCTAGGCTTGGTCACACTGGTGTGTTTGAATTAGTTCCGATGCTGGATTGGATTGTGGTCTCACCCTTGTTGGACTTTGTACAGGAACTCCCGGAAAACAGACCGTCTGAAGTTGTTTGGCAAACTGCGGCACACGTTGTCTTTGATGAAGGCTTCAATGACCGCCTGTCAGAGAGAGAAACGCATCATATGAAGTGTCGTGTAACACCCTCCATCCAGTCAGACATCTTTCTTTCCGTGGTCCTACATGACACATTATGTAGTTTCGGGTGTATTTTCACAGAAACAAATCCTTTTTTTTTTATTTATTTATTTTTTTATGTGGACTGCACCGTCTGCTCTGACCTGGTAGTTGTGTGCTCGGATCAGGCTGTTGATCTGATTGTAAGGGCTGTTCTGGGAGTCTGACGGGTCGCAGTCTTCAGTCAAAGCTTTGCAGGCGTTCCAGTAGCCGGCCAGACGTTTCTCATCCAGATGAACATGGACAGTTGAGTCCAGCTGAAAAATATAGTTTGAAAAGGAATGAGTGCTGGTGGCAAACTGCAGGACGAAAAGGACCTAAAGAAGACCGATCTGGAGATGGTTAAGTAAAACACAGAGGTTTAGGAAGATAAGGAAGATCTGAGTTATTTTCCTATTCTTAGATTTAATTTAAGTCTCTTTCATTTAGTATATTTATATTATCTTTAAAAAAAAATGTTTTCCTTGATTTATTTTGAAGATTTTTCCTTCCTCTTTTTAGTTTACTTATTGTTGATGCTGTTCTCAAAATACTGTATCTTTTATATTATTCTTTTCCTATTTGTGAATGAATGAATGGGGTTTTGTGGTTTGTGTAAAGGGAAATGAGCATCGACTGAACGGTGTGTTGAACATTTAAAATCGCTGAATCGACAGAAAACATTTGAAACAACAAGTAATAAACAAGTATGTGTACCTTTGTTAAAAGTTCCTTTGTCTGTCTGAAGTGATCCCGGGCGTTCTCATAGGCTGTTTGGTCAGTGCAGCCTTGCTGGAAGAAAATCCCTCCCAAATCATAATGCACCTGAAACACCAAATACAAATTACACCAATTTTAGATTAAAACGCACTAGAAATTCAATTACGTTTGACTGAAACTGACAATTTGTTTCCACATATTTTCTTGCATTTTTACATTCAATATGAGAGAAATGTTTTACATGCTTCTCATTGTGCTGATGCTGAGACACACTCTCCAGTTGCTCCCGGGAGAGATCAATAAAGTTAATCTAGTAGTGTGTAATCTGGACGAATGTACTTTCAGACAACACCGTGCTGTCCACTAACCTGACAGTGCAGCTCATCGGCACTGATGCGGAGCCCTGCGGTCGAGGACTCCGTCTCTCCGTTAGCAGCAGCGTCAGCAGCCAGCAGGTCCAGAGTCCTCAGGGTGTGAACGTAGAAGTCTTTCTTCCGCTGCAGAGCTCCTTGCAGGACGCTGATGGAGTCGGTCGCCTGCTCTTTCAGCTGACGGCATGAAGTTACACGAGAGGAAAGTCATATAACCTACTAGACAATTTCTTAGACAGTAGAGAGGAACAAAGCAGGGATCACTGGAAACGGGGATATAATGAAATGTTCAAAATCAAAACTATGACACACGGAAATGTGGATAACAGGATTCAAATTTGTATTATTATTGTGTCATGCATAAATAATATTCCCAGCTCAAGCAGGCTTAGTACCAACACCCAATTATTTAGAAAAGGAGAGCAGGAACCAGAGTAGCAACACTCCTGCTTTAAAAACATTTTAAGGCGAGTTCATCTCTCTGAATCTAATCAAAAGCCTTTATAAAATAAAATAAAATAAAATACATACAAAAGTAGATTTACTTTCTGCAATTCTTGTTCTGACAATAGTTGATTTTTTGTTTTTCCTAAATCCATCCTGCAAATATTCTACAATTTCTAAGTACTGGGTCAGCCGAACATTCAAAACACTAGAATATCATTTATAGACTGAACTATGAATTCACCGATTCCCTGTAATTCAGACGTATTCTTGGATCATTTTTAGCTGATTTTGGAATGGGTTTATTAATATCAGCAATAGTTAGAGAAAGTATATTTCCTGACATCTTCTGGATTACAAATTCTGGATAACAAAAAGCATGTGCACTCACCACAGTCAGGATGTTTTCAGTCATCTCCTTCTCCTGCTGCACAATACTCAGCCTACGAGAGACCACAACACGCAACTCATCAGACTGAGACCTTAAAAGTTAGATTTTTATTTATTTTTTATTTTTTTAAATGTGCAGCTTAGTCTGGATGTTAGAGATAAGCATGAGTAAGTTTATTTGTTCTTTAAGATGTTTTAGCTTGTCCCAAATCAGAGGGTGGCAACAGGGCGGGAAGGAGCAGATTTTACATGTTCATCTGGTGAGGGCCCGGTTTGGTCTGCTTCTCTGGAAAGCTGCTCAGCACGATGGTTCTGATGGCCCTTTGACAGAAAAGAGTTGGACACGATTTCAAAAATTCTTCATTCTTTCCAAATTATGCAGTTCCTTCCTTTCCTCTACACTTACTTTTTGTGACCAATGTAAATTAAATTGCAAAAATAATGAATAAAGAAATATTCAGATGCGCTCACAAGACCGTTTCAAAGTCGTAGTAGCTCACTGTGAGATCGGACAATAAACTAAAATCGGAACTGCCAGGCTCTCCTACTCCAGCTGTGGATCTCACTCACCAGCGGTTGTATATGATGACAGCCATGGCTGTAGTAGGAGGCAGAGTGGAGAGGTCCAGGTCCACATGTTTCACCCCCGGTGGCACTTTGCTCACACACAGCAGCTCGTTCAGTAACATATTGAGGACTGGAATGGTCAAACTGGCGGGCAAGAAGGATCGATAATTTAATTATAATTAAATAATTATGACGCAAACATCTGTGTGATTTTGTACGACAATTGTTAGAAGCATGCGAGACGTTTTTAACTTAGAATTCTGTCGTTCTGTTAAGGGAATTAGGCTTTTACCCTTCCGAAAATGTTGGAATATCACATTTGTATAATAAAAAAAAAAAAGGTAACAGAGAGCTATTATTGGGTGAATACCTGCAACTTCAAATGTCAGAAATTAAAAAAGGAACGAGAAGGAGGATTTTCCTCAAAAACAATGTATAGAAAATAATTCCTCTCAATCTTCACTTATGACCCATTCGAGGCGTGTGGCAGTGACTGTATCTGCAGAGAGCCTGCAGTCCTCTGCCTGGACTTTCTCTTTTCTTTTCATTTTGTTGGGTTCAGGACATTTCTGGGCATCAACCTCTATAAAAGCGGGGTGACCAAGTGCCAGATTGGAAGCACACACGTGAGAGGAAGCTACGAAAATGGTGGACACAGCAGCAAAAAACGCAAATGCGGCGAGGTGAAACACCATCAGCCAAAGCTCGTTCTAAAACGAGAGCGCGTCTTGGATTGGCTTTCACATTCTGGCGAGCACCGTAACCCTCGTTGAGCCGGGGAGAGGGGGCCAACTGCAACAACCGACAAATCCTACTCATTGTGCATTTAAATAAAGTGAAGCATTATCCCTTTCAAAATGACACATTTCTGCAACCCTAAAATGGGTTTCATACCCTCCAAATTGACTTAAATGCAAAGTGGACAAGCTATAAAAAAAAAAGCTCAGTATATTAAACATTATTAAACACACACCACACACTTACCCTTTCTCAAGAGCATCAAGATCCCACTTCATGTGTGCAGCTACCTTCAGTGCCAGCAGCTTGAGGGTGCGATTCCTGCGGTTGTCTGCTGGAGGCTGCACTTGGTTCTGCTCATTCACGGAGGGCTTGGACGCCTGCTCCAGGAACTGGATGATCAACTGCACCGGTGTCGGGTCTGTGGCAACACACACATACATATTAATTGATTATATTATTTTTGCAATTAAGTGTTGCAATTCATTTTAACCCACTTTTCATTAATTTGTTTCAAAAACATCCCTCAAAATGTATGATTTTGACAGCCAACAGCATTTAAAAAGTAAAAAAAACGTTTAGATGCACTGAAAATATCACATATCTGGCATCTTGTTGTTCATGTTTGGCCTGTTAAACACAGGAGTGAGAAATATTCACCATAAAACAACTAAATTAATAGGGCTGTGTATTGGCAAGAATGTGGCGATTCGATACGCATCATGATACAGGAGTTACGATCAATATACTGCGATATATTGCAATACTGTAAGAAAGGCGATATATTGCGAATTATAAAAATCCAATTGTAAGAAAACTGTCGTAGTATAAAGCACAAATCAACATATTGCATATTTTTTATGCAATCAGAAAAGTGATATCTGCATTTATCACAGTTAGTTATTTTAACATCCAACATAACATTATTATTATTATCATTATTATAGCATTGTTTTCAGAGGGAACATTCACTGAGAAACTGCATATCTTTGCAAAGGAAATAAGTATTGACTGAGACAACAGTGTTTTTGAGAATTGATACAGTATCACAATATAGTATCGATATGTTCTTACACCTGTAAAAATGTACATTGCCAAAATTTGTTTGTGGAAAATGTTTTGAAGTGTATTTCCCTTTAATGGGAAATCATTATGCAATATGCAAGAATAACTGTAACTTGACTTGAATAACTATGAGCTTGACACACAGCAGAGTGAAATAATGTATACATTTCCTTTAATAAATGCACTTCACTCAAGAATCATGGAAAGGTCCATGCAAAGGATGGAATACAACAAAGAATTATTATGTAATAACCAACGCATGACATACAGGTTGTTTTTTTTTTGGTTTTTTTTAAATCAAAACTACTTTTATTTTAGCTATGAGTTAGTTGTATCACAGTAGATACAGTGCAGATGTTTATTGAAGAAGGAGAATCAGGATTAACTCAACTATTCTTTAAATTGCGGTTATTACATTTAGCAGACGCTCTTATCCAGAGCGACTCACAGTGAACTAACTACAGGGACAGTCCTCTGGAGCAGCTCAGGGTTAAGTGCCTTGCTCAGGGGCTCAATGGTGGCAGCCTGGTGTTGAACTCACGATCTTCCTGACCACTAGACTACCACCATTGACCTGGTTTATTTGATTAAGAGACCAGTTACATAATAAGAGTTAGTCTGACCTGGGTAGGACTTCTGCAGGTGATTCTCCAGCAGGCTGCAGTCAAGGAGGAACTCGAACCAGGAGGTCTGGAGAGGCGTGCTGGGCCGCCCGCTGGTCACAGCAGCCACCCGGTCCGCTGTCTCCACACTCATCCTGCCCTGGTGAACATGTTTACATGACTTTAATCTTCTCAGGCGCTACACTGACCACCTACAGTGACCACCTACAGTGACAGGGTATGAAGGAAAGTGTGTTGTTGTGTGACTGCATTAAAGCGCTACACCAGCAAACATTAAAGTGAAGAACAAAATTAATGCATATCCTATTAACACACAAGGTTATATTTGTAAAAACAGAACTCTTCAACCACTGTTGACAAAATAATTTGTTTCTCACATTCAGTGTACGTCTGTGTGTGTATAAACTAGTATTAAAAGTGGTTAAATAAACAACCTCCCACGACGTAAACTAACGCTATGTTACCCAGCCAGGTAACGTTAGCTACTTTATGTTAGGACCGTGAAAGCAGCTAGTAAACTATTACTCAATGATGGTTTAATTTTCTGTAGTGACAAGGAGAGGTTAAATCTGATCAACGAGTAGTCCCGAGTGAGAGGAGTTTTCAACTTGTCCACAAGAAGAGAGGGAACATGACTGAACCACTATGGCTTTGGGCTGCCAACGTATACAAATCAAGCGCACCTCTTCCAGCCATTCTCTGTTGTGTGCTGAGCTACTGTTGTTTTGTGCTAATATTCTCGCCAACTAGCTAAACTCCACAGCCCTGCCCGGACACAGAGGGACGGGTTAGCTTACCTTATAGGTTAAGAGGAACAAATAGAAAATATCTTCGCTAACTATACACAAAAACCTCCTAAATAAAATCTGTAACAGCTACATGGACTGTTTGATTCTCACATAACGTATTCTGCGCTTCGACATCTCGCCGCCCTTTCCGGTTCCGCTCCTTCGCCAGGGAGACACACTTTGTGCCATGTTTGCGCATATTTATGCTCCGAGCGGAGCGGAGTGTGGAAAATATTGGATCTGAGGCTCCCTCCAACAATTCACATACAATATGTATTCAAAAAAAGAAGAAAATCCAAACAACTAAAACTAAAACAACTAAAAAAACTAAACAACATGAGAATCTAAGATATAAAATAGTGTAATTTAAATATACAGATAACATACAATTTAAAATAAAGTAATATAAATGTGTGCTAGACAGTAATTGCAAATGAATAAACCAAGTGTAAAACAAAAATGTACTAAATGTTTACATACATACATACATACAGACAGACATACAGAGGTATAAACAGTTAAATATTGTCTCAAAAAGTGACAATTTAATTTAATGTAAAGTGGCTGGGGTTTTTTACTCCAGTGAACTTATTTGTACATGTTACGTTGCAGATTTAGAATATTAATACAAAATACAAATCAACTAATAAATGATGATATATTATTACAGGTTAAGCTACCCAGCAGTGTACAGAGTCATTAAAATTAGCACCACTATTTACCAGCTCCAACATTAAACAATGATGCATCAATAATTATAATATAATGTTTGCTTCTAAAATGGTCCGTTCTGCATAATAAGTACTTTTAATTTTGGTACTTTAAGTATATGTTGAGGCTGATACTTTTGTAAATGTAAAAGTAAAAGATCTGAGTACTTCTTCCAACACTGATTACCCAACATTACATTGTGCCAGTAGT
The DNA here is from genome assembly GCA_943590825.1 of Bovichtus diacanthus. Lineage (NCBI taxonomy): Eukaryota > Metazoa > Chordata > Actinopteri > Perciformes > Bovichtidae > Bovichtus > Bovichtus diacanthus. The sequence continues at coordinate 111,841 of CALSBV010011805.1, forward strand.
GGAAAGTAACTAAGTACATTTAATCATACTGTACTTAGGTACACTTTTGAGGTACTTGTACTTTAACTTGAGTATTACATTTCTTCTGCCATATTTTAGATGGAAATATTTTTACCTTTTCTTCTCTACATTGACACCTAAAGTTACTAGTTATTTTGTATACAAAATGACTTTCAGGCAAAGACCCATAATTGATTTATTTTACCTTGTACACGATGTAAAAAGGACTTAAGGGGCTCCATAGTAACTTGAAAACAGGAAACTGGATTTAATTGAATATGGGTAGAGAGAAAATAGAGAATAAAGGCCCTGCACACCCAGTGTTCTCACTTAGTGTGTCTGATTACACCTCTGCTGAGATTGAGGTTGTGTGGAGCCGATAGGAATTACATGAGGTTACTATATTCTTAGTATCTATAATAATGATGAAAGGTGTGGTATTTCCCACCCTAACAGTCTTAAGAAGACATCTAATCAGCCAAAGTAATTACAAACATCTCTGCATGCGAGTGTAGCGTGAATTTGCGCAGCCTGTAAATTAAGGATGACAGAGGAAAGTGGGAAATCACAATAACAATTCAAATTTAAGAAGACAAAAATGCCTAAAATAAAAGATTAAGAATATTTTGTAACGGAGAAGGGAAACAAAATGTATAGCAAAAATGCAAATGGAAAATTAACTCTAATAAAAAGTTGTCTGTCTTTCCCTTATGCATTTTTATAAGGAAACATATGATTAAAATGACATTCAAGTCATAATAATAATGATAAAAAAAACATTTCCACACAAAATGGCAACACATTGTAGAGATCAGTTTTGTACTTATCAACTCATACAGTTTTATTTTCCATAATTCAATAAAACCTAATATTCACTACATGGCCTTTTTGCAGAGAGAAAGTTACTAGTGAGATTTTTATGATAGCACCAGAAGGAAATTACAACCAAATACTTCAGGTAATAACCAGGGGAGGGGGAACGCTCAGTCTCAGGCGTAACTAAAGGTGTGATCCGTAAAGACATGTCAGTCAGCTCACACGTCTCAAAATAAGGCATCCAGATGAGGGAACGATGGAGACAGAACGACAGAAATGAGCAGCTTCAGAACAAGCCTCCACTACACTTTAAGGCTGAAAGAAAGTTCACACATGTTGTTTCTATTGTCTTCGGTTGTTCAATCAATAGTTTTGATATAAAACAGAGGGGCTCCGAAACAAAACCATGGTTAAAATGGGAAAAAGCAGAGCACATATGACACATTAAAACCAAGCAGTCTATCCACAGATATTCATCTTTCATTCATGATGTTTGAAGCAACTCTACACTTCACATCCGATATCGTAACGTCTTCCAATGTCGCAGGTGTGCTGCAGACCTTCAGATACATTCACCGGCTGATGTTGGACCCCAGGAATTATATTTATGAACTCTTAGGTTAACTTAGGTGGGTGTTTTCTTAAACAAGCAGAGATCTGCTCACTTTTTCTTACCCACTTCCCTTTTGCACAGCCTAAAGAAATCTCAGCAACCACACCTGCTCTCAGCTTCTGTACAAAGTGAACACAGTCCTCACATATTAGCATCTCCCTTCATTAAATACATCACAGTAACAGTAATGCATGGCTTATAAAACTACAGTACAGTGATTAATATGGCATATTTTCACTTCAACAGGGCCATTCTATGTTGCTTTTTACTTAAACAATGTGTGGGTCAAAGCCAGGACAATGTACTCAGTTGATCCCACTTGGTTTGAATTTGCAGCTTCACCATCACCAGGATGTGGAAAGTACCAGTGATTAGACATTTTCCCAGAGTCCTCTGTGTTACATGGTGGACATGATGTGAAACACTGGAGAAGGGCAGAACCAGGCTCAGTGAAGTCTCAGCTGCTGTCAGTACTGAAAGGAGATGATGGAGTTCACTTTGTACACGTGGTACGAGCGGTTCCAGAAAACCCGAGTGAAGTAGTTTGTGTAGGGCGAGTAGTTCATCTTTATCTCTTGGCAGAATCTTCCGTGCTTGGAGAAGGAGTAAATCTCTCCTTTGTCATAAACGACCTGAATGAGACACGAGGATATGGGACGTTAATGAGAATGACAATTGTACAACGCTTTTTTAAAACACGACAAATGCGATCAATACTTTCCAAGAGTGAGGCCTCTTAGTAGTTTCTGTAAAGCACTCTCAGAATACACTCTTTATTAAGTTAAGCAAATATGTAACACTATGACAAATGTACTTAAGAGTTTAACAAGTTGAGACACACACTTATTTACTTTATTGCTGAAATTTAGACGAGAAGATCGATACCACTCTCATGTCTGTATGGTAAACATGAAGCAGTTAGCTTAGCTTAAAGACTGGAAACGGGGGGAAACTGATAGTCCCCCCATACAACCACAACGTGCCGAGATTTAGAGGCGCTGATTTTGTTGCTGTTGTACAGAGCCAGGCTAGCTGTTCCCACGCTTCCTATCTTTATGCTAAGCTAAGCTAACTGGCTGCCAAAGGTAGCTTCATATTTACTATACAGGCATGAGACTGGAATCAATTCTCTTATCTAACTCTCAGCAAATAAGCACATTTCCAAACTATTCCCTTAAACCGTGTCTGTCTTTTCAATATCTGTTTACAGATGTGCAAGTGCTGCATCTTAGTTTTACAGTGCAGGCCGCCATGGTTGTAATTCTCCTGTGTGTAAGGAACAAGAGCACCACAAAAACAGAATTAGCACTTTGCTTCCGTGTATGAAAACCTCGTAATTCAGATTTGGCTGTTTTTGCTGTTTTACGCTGATGGACTGCACAGTATTCTCTGGATGGAAAATCATTCAAAACCCAAACTTAAAATGATGTTTTTCACCTCATGGCTACCACATGCATAATTCAAAACACACATTACTAGATGTACAGATGGGAATCTGCAGCTGGTGGTAAAAAAAAAACAAGCGTCTAAACTCACATGTCCGTTGGAGATGTCTAGCAGGTCTTTGACCCTACAGCCTTTATTAAGACTAAGCTCGTTACAAATAGACTCCTCGATGATCACATAGTTTGTCTTCTGAGAGGTGAGAATCTTGTAGATGTCCTCTGCCGATCTCATTGCATACACCTGGTAAGTCTACAAGGAGAGAAAAGGATGGCAATTTAAAACAATACATACATGTATATACATATATGTGTTAAACTCATCTGTTATAAGGAACATCTAAATATATATTTAGCCTTTTTCTTTTGGAGCATTTTTCTGCCTTATTTAGAGACTGGGCAGAGAACTTGAGCCATCTAGCTCCATTTCAAACTGATAGTCGAGCTATAATAAATAAATAAATCTTTCATCTCACTCACATCTTCAGTCCTCCTCAGCAGGTTGATGTCTGAGTAAAGCGGTAAACTGGTCACAGCTGAACCCGAACACAACTTCACCGTTCCCAACAGCTGAGGGCTGCCTGCAAAGACAGCCGCCACTGGAGCCTGTGACCTGCAAGACAAGAAAATGATGTTAGATGCCACAAAAAAAACCGCTTGAAAATACAGAAAGATCTGAGGACTCACTTGATCCAGCTGATCAGCTCTATTGTATCCGGATCGTAAAACTCCTGCAGATCTGACAACTCTGCTAAGACACGAGGGCAGTACTGCAGACCGGGGAGAGAGAGAGAGAGAGAGAGAGAGAGAGAGAGGGAGAGGGAGAGGGAGAGAGGGAGAGAGAGAGAGAGAGAGAGAAAGACAGAAAGAGAGGGAGAGAGAGAGAGAGAGCGGTGTAGGAGGATGTTATGAGTCTTTAAATATCAGACATAAAGAGCTTCAAAAGATAAAAGAGCTGAAAATCTCACCTCTCTCCACAAACTGAAACCAATGATAGTAGGAACTGCTGTGCTCAGGATTAGAGACTGGAGAGCAAAAGCAACAGTTAACACCCTATAATAATATTACAACACTTCATAGGTAGCAACACAATTCGGCAAGTTAAGCATTAATCCACGCACAGTGTGTGGCACAGTCACGCACTTTAAATCAGTGAAAGAGCACAATGTTTGCTGTTAAAAGTGAATATCAGAGGCCACACACCAGTATTACAGGGTGGATGGACTTGAGTTTGAGCCACTTAAACACAGTCATCCAGAGGTCTGGAGAACACACACCGAACGCTGTAAACATGCAGACGTACGGGGTCCATAAATATTTCATCCTGCGTGAAAGAAGAACACAGTTTAACAACGCTTCATTTACTATTGAAACGTGTTAGAAATCCAAATTGTAAAGACGCACTTTTACGATGATTAACTTACCCATCAAACAACAGGGCAAGGCCTCCAAAAAGCAACGTGTGAAAAACATGATAGATGACCTCCGGCTGCTCTCCTATTCGTCCATCTTCAAGTCTGAGGTTGGTTTTCATTGGCTGGCCACTGTATAAAGGAAAAAGTGGAACGATGAACTTTATTTTTATCATTTTCTTTTTTTTGGTTTATTTAGGGACATAGAAAGAAGAAGCAGAAGCAGCATCCGATGTACTGTACTTAGCTAAATCACATTTCCAACGCGAAAAACATTCAAACAGAGTTGCTTCTGCTTTGAGCTGGCGGCTCGGGAATTTCAGAGGAAACTGTGGCTGGTCGATGTCCAGTGTTGATCACCAGCTCAGTCAAATATCATTTTAGAAAGACACCCATGTAATGTGATGCACTGAGTTTGGCACAGGCCTCTAACCTGAGTCTTCTGTAAATGGTCTGCAGGGTGGACAGCAGGCAGACAGTGAGCACCAGTAAGTAGAAGGGAAGGACTGAGGCCTGCGTCAGGCGTAGAAATAAGTCCTGACCGGGTGTCTGGAAACTCTCTTGGCACAGGAGGAAGTTGGTGATAAAGTCACTAAAAAGAAGGAAAGAAAAACATTGCAATTAGATTACATTAGATTTGTTTATACAGGACTAATATGGATAAACAAAAGATAATACACGATAGTTCAACTGTGTATTAACCTGCATTGCAACAGCTAACTTTTAATGCAACAGCTGTGACTCACGTAGTTGTGTTGAGCCCAAATTTTACTTCAAGGAATTTCAAAATGAAGTCACTCTCACTTACAGGTATAAGTTTCTGTAAATGAAAAACAATGATGATTAAGCAACAGTTATAATACAATATACAACTAATAACTAGAAAGGAATGCTGCCAACCAAAGATAAAGTGTTGGGTTTACCTTGACCAAATAACTGAAGGTAATCCCTGTGGTAAAGACGAGGTGGAAATGGAGGAAGAGCTTCATTACTCTGGCCACAAGAGGCCCCATCGTCATCTTTTGCTGCAATAGAAATACAGGAAACAACATTGAGATTGCATTACTCTACGTTCAAAACACTGAAGGCGATTAATTTTCAATGATAACAAACAGAATCAAATTGAAAATCCTCAAATTTGAGAAGGGGAAACCAGGAGATGTTACATTTTTTTTACTGAATAACCTAGCTAAATGATTATGAAATTATTATTGATTAATGATTATTAATCTGTTACCAATGATGTCAGCACTAAAGCTCAGCCCTCTGGGGTTCAATGCAAGTTAAAACAAACGGCTGTAATTTGTCATTTGACTGAGCTCTGACGTGAGGGAGCAGCTAACTCTACCTGGAAGTACCTCGCGAGCACTGAGCCAATCAGCAGGCTGAGCAGAGGCGAGCTGAGCAGGGTCGCGTTCTGAAACTGGAACAAGTAGGCGAGGAACAAAGAGCTGAGGTAAACCTTTTGAATGTCAGCCATCTTACCATCCCAGATGGAGAGAAAGAGAGACAGCGAGGGAGAAAGAGAAACAAGGAAAAAGCGCAATGTCTTTGAGGACGATTATGGGCACAACGCAGGCTCTAAAGACACGGAACAAAGATATTTCTTAACAGTTACATTTGGGAACACACATTTGTTATTTAATAATAGCAAGGCACAAATCTTACGTTTATAAATAACTGGTAACAAAAGTAAAGGTTTAATTCATGTTTAGGTGTCATAAATGTATTAATCAAAAGCTTGAACATATAAGAAAATACATTTCCTCAGGAAACAAAACGTGTTGCTCTTAACTACATCAAGCCCAAAAGAGTGCTTTTCCAGTAAACTACGACAGCAGATTCCAGTCATTAGTTCAATAGTCAAAGGCATAGTTTGAGATTTTGGATATTAGCAGCCAGTTAGCTTAGCATAAAAACAGTGGCAAGCAGTTGGCCTGGCTCTGCCTGAAGGTAAGAATATCTGTCATTAATACGTTATATCTTTTTGGTTTATTTGCACAAATACTAGTGTAAAAATTATAAATTGTGTTCGTTATGTGCGGGACTATATCTTGATCAGGTGCAGTGACTTCCTTACCTTACGTGGTGGCACCAGGTCAAAAGAGTCGAGGAAGAAAAGACAGAGGCCTTGGATGAAGAGCACGTAGTGGCTGTGCTCCCAGACCAGCAGGAAGGTGAAGGTGGAGGCACTCATGGTAAGATAGCAAAACATCTACAGAGATATACTGTTCATCAGTGTGTGTAAATGCAGACGTACACATGATATAGTAGTGGATTATCATTTTTTTTAATTTTTTTTTATTGGTTTCATAAGAGGCTCACTTCAGTGGCAGAGCTGATGTTATTACTCAGGAATCCAGTCAAAGCCGCAACCTGGCAAGAGAAGTAAGGCAGAGCCCAGTTGTCCCGCAGAGGAATAGCATAGTCCACTTTAGTTGTATCTGGTCTGAGGAAGAAATGACCCACAGAAGAGTGGACAAGTCCCCATAAAAAAAGAAAGAAAACGAGTGAACATGGGATCTGAAACAGTGTTATGTATTAGCATTGTGCTTCAACAGTGAACATTTTAAATTTGTCTGATCAGCGGCTTAAGTGTCCCATTTTCAAGTCCGTTTTGTTATCATAAAGTAAGAGAGAAAATGAAAAGAAAGGACATATGATAAAGTCCACAAGAGGAAGGTAACTTTACTGTACTGATCAGACTTTTCCAGGAGGAAGAAACACAATGAGGCAGCAGAATTCTTCTCACCTGTTGATCACATACCAGGCCACGGCCAACATGCCAGCCACCCAGGTACCGCTCATCACCCAGCTACACACAAACAGGGCGGTGACGTAGACTGCCTGGAGCCCGAAAACGGCTCCAACGTAGAAGTAGATTGGCTCCACAAAATCCTGAAGGCAGAGACAGAAACATAAAGGTTTTTATCACAGGCGAGGCTACAATTATAGGAGCAAGAACATTAAAAAAAAATGTAAAAATCTGGATATTGTTTGCTTCAAATGGCTGAAAACATGTATGTCAATGTCATAAATCCAATGTCAAATAACAAAGTTGTACGATGAGGAGGCATGCTAACTGATAGAACTTAAATAAGACTTACTATCTGGCAAAATAAGTGACAAGTCCATGTTGCTGGTTGCAGATAATGTTATACAAAAGTTTGACTTCTCTCCACTTTTTTCTGGCTTTGAAAGATTGATTGCATTATTAGGTGACAAGCCCTCTGCACCGGCATCACACAACACTTTAACTACATGGAAATGATAGTTCTTTCTTTTTTTTTTGCATTCGCAGTGTTATTTCGGGGCTTTCAGAGATTTTGTATCTGCTAAAATAATGTTACTTGTCGTGCCATGCAGCGTCATATATTTTGTCACTGAGTAGGACTGAGAAGAACAACTACAAACCACCAAAAGGCACTTTGGAGGCACTTCACCTAATCTGACAGCATACATTATGAATAAAAATAAATGTATTTAACTGGCTATCGCAGTACCTTGTCAAACAGATGCAAATCAGCTAAAGTTCAACTAGTATCAACTAACGTTTACTGTTTTGCAAAGCAACAAATCTCAGGCTGAAAGGCCTTCGGGTGCATTAAGTTACTATTTCCAATCGGTTTGGCAGTACTAGTTTAGTAGCTTTGTTTTTTGGGGGATAAAAAACACATTTACCTTCGATCTCATATTACCATCTGATGAACAAATATGACCCAAAAGTATTGTAGCATAATCAAAACTGACAATGTCTTTATTGCAATTTTTTAAACTTTATTCAAAAACAGCAAAATCAACCTCACCTGGCTGCCTGTGACTCTGTATATGAAGCTTGTGATGAGCTCTGGATACAGAGAAAGATATTCCACTGCATTGATGGTCTGACCTGAAACAGTCCTGTTATCTAGCGTCAGCTCATAAAACCCTAGAAAACACAAACCACATAAGCAGAGTTGATTGAAAATTAAAGACTGACATGTGTAGCCCTTTAATTCAAGTTGGTGTCCGTTTAGATGTTGTAATTAGTTACATTTATTTATTTATTTTCTTTAATAAAAAGCAGAAAGCATACCTCTTTCAAAGGACGGCACCGCCAGCATGTGCTTGTAGTAGTAATAATAAAGCCCGCTGCCTCCCTGGAAGGTGATTTCACGCTCCAGCTCCTGAGACGCATGTAAGTGAATTTTAGAATTGATGTGTTTATGGCAGTGAAGTGGAAATGTAATGGAAGCAGACTCATGAAAAACAGAGTCCCCCACCTGTCTAGTCAAAAACCAAAACTTCCTGTCATGATACGCAGACAGATATGCAGCATAAAGCATGCCGCAGGCAACTGCTGCCAGACATCCGAAGAACACCCTCACCAGGCGCTGCCAAAAACCTGCTGAGGAGCAGAAATATAACAGTGAACATCACATATCACAATATATAATTGTACGTTATGATGATGAGTGTGTTAAGACAGATTTGGTCTGTATTTAAAAGAAAAAATCAGCCCTCAGATAGTTTTACATTTTAAGTGTCTTGCCACACCATCATCAAGGGTTTGGTTTCTTTTTTAAGATGGATTCTGTATTAATGGTTTAAACTATTCATGCAGTGCTCAACTCCATGGGTAAATGAGATAACACTGTAAACAAAATACCTTCTGATGTTGATATATGGAAGAAAATGCACCACAAATTGTCTAGTTGTTCACCACAGCAGACTGCTTGACGTAAAATCAACTTTTTTTGCCATTTCCAGTTAGTTTACGACCTTTTTTAGGTGCATTTTGATTTAGCAATTTCTCTTTAGCTTTAATCTCAACAACATGCATCACGATAAACAATAAGAAACAAGCACTGCAGAAGTTCAACAAAAAGGAAAGGAGTCTAGAAACACCTCGTTATAGAGTGTATCATTACCTGGGCCAAGGAGGTTCTTTTTTATTTATACTAATACAGCTACACCTCAGTATACAGGGCATTAACTTACATGCAGAAGAGCGCTTGGATCTTTTGACAGTTGACTCGGGTCTGTTTGATTCTTCCTCTTTATGTTGAGCATCCTCTTCTTTAACTCCCCCCTCATCCTGCTGCTGCTTGTCATCTCCATCTCCACCAATTGTCATCGCCTCCTCCTCCTCTGTGTTCACCGGCTCTTTATTATCTGGCCAGGTGTTACGACAGACAGACAGACACACCGTGGTTTAACGACTACAAGCGGTGTAACAATATATAACAGCTCAGACGTGTTTCTGTGGAAAAGTGAACTGAAGTTAAGCGGATGTTTTTGCACAGGAAGCTAACTGACGCTCAGTTAGCAAACTGCTAAATTAGCTAAACTTACGTGTAGTCTGCACCTCAGGCTCATTGTGGCGCTCGTCCTCTTCTTTATCTCCGCCCAAAGTGTCTGTTTTTCGACATTTTAACTCGGTCATGACGAGATACAATTAATCCGAGTGGAGTTGTCTGATATGTAGAGACAGCAGCATGCTAGCTAACGAGCGGTTAGCTAACCCAAGAGCCCTCAAATCAATACTTCGCTTTGCAGTAAACCAGGCGGGTGACAAGCCGAGTTACTCGCTTCCCTTTTCTGGATCTGATTTTTTCTTTTGTATGAAGTTGTAAACCAGCAGCAAAAACAGATGCCGTGTTTGTGATATTGTGTGGAGGACTGGACTCAGCACTGCTGCTGCGGGGCTGTGACAGCAGGAGAGCCTATTTGGCGGAGTGCTGCTGCTTCTTCTTCTTCTCGAAACACTGGACAGTTTAGTGCATTGCTGTCCCCCACCGGTGAGAAGACGTCATTGACGCTTTTGCCCTCTGAGATCTATATCTTGCAATATAGATACAGTATGTGTGCTTGAGGAAGTGTATTACATCCATATCTTTCTCTTTTTAAAACACCCCGAGCAGTGTGCTAATGGAATCGGTTTCTTAATTATTTCCTTTCTTAATGCTGTGTGCCTGGCGAGGCCACACACAGTCTGTGATCATGTTCCTCATAGGAATCAATGTAAAATCAGAGCAGAGCTCAAAACAATTGACAATTTGAATGTAACATCAATGTTTGCATTCAAGTTGTAGCTCTGTAAATTGGATATTTTTGAGTCTGTGGGGAAAACAAGCAATTTGTAGAGGTCACCTTACTAGCCATTTTTCGCATTTTTTTTTAATATAAAATAATTTTTTCAATTAAAAAAATAGTGACTAATAACTTATTGCTAATGAAAATAGTTAAGTTTTAACCCTTGTTTTTTTGTTCGTAGATATTGAATCTTAACAAGATAACTGACTTAGCCTACCTGTAAGCTACAATAAGGTGTACAACTGATGCCAGGTTGTTTCACGTTAAGAGCCGGAGGTAAGCAGACAGCCCTCATCTTCAGATAAAAGAAACACATTTGTGATTTCAGAAAGCATAAATAAAATCGACTCGACAATCTCACTGAAATGAAAATGACAGACAAGAATAAACAAGAAGAATTGTGACATTAAATAGTCTTACTCATCACATAAGAATTTTCATAATGAAAGTTGCAGTTTAATCTAACACAAAAGATTTTCACTGCTGCATGCCGAGTGTACAGTAAATATGAAAGCAGAAGTATAACTTACATCAATGAGCGTTAAATTATTCTCTTTAAAAAAAGTTAAAACAAGAGGTGACAGCCAGTGAAAAACAATAGGCACAAATAGTCAAATAACATTATTAAAGACTGCATAAAATCTATAAGAACCAACAAAATCTGGTCCAAAACTTAAAAATGGGAGTAAAAATACCAACACCTTAAATTAACATACATGTACTGTATATAAAACACACTGTTGAACTTAACATGAAAACTAACTGATTTATAGTTGGAGCAGTCTCTCCGAGGGATTTGCACTTTAAGGAGTCCTTAAAACACGATGGTTTGAACTTCCCCGTCCAGAAATTTAAATGTAACAATAAAAAAATAAAAACGCCATTTCTTTAACGGTTGTTTCATCTGCTTATTCTTATTCTGGGGATTCCTCGGAGCCCTCAGAGTCCTTCCTCGAAGTCTTTTCAGCGATCTGTGTTTCTGTGTTGGAGTGTAAGAATAATGTTACTCTTTTTGAGGTTCGATAGCAGCGTAGATATGTTGAAATGACCCGTTTATGTAATCCGTACCTGTACTGGTTTTAAGCAGGCCTCCTGTGTCCCCAGCTTCTTCACCATCACACCTCTCTAGTATTATTCTCATGATTTTGGTCACTTGTGGATGTTTAGCTGCTTTGATTAAAAGTTCATCGTCTGAACTGTTGTTTGACGACGCTGGGAAAAAAAGAATGACACATAAATGCATGGCTGAACAGAATACCCCAGAATGATTTCTAAAATAAAAAATAAACTCTTCACAATACTACTTGAGGAAGCACATTATCTGGCCTCCAGAAACAATCTTCCACTGTCTGTGTTATAATATTCATTACCAGCTAAGACTGGCTGAGCTGAGCTCTTTACCTGAATCATTCTTCTTTTTGGGCTTTTTGAGAGTTGTGTTCTTCTTCGCCGGGAAAGACTTCGGTTTGTTTTTTGTTTGTTTGTCTGTGCTTTTCTTTTTCCCAAAATGAACCAAGGGTTCATCATCTGATCCTTCATCGGAGAGTCCTGAGCTGCTGCCTGACGACGCTGGAAAAGAAAAGAATGATGCATAAATGCATGGCTGATTAACAGAAAAAAACCCAGATTGATTGATAACATTTTTTTTTAAAACTTCACAATACTACATTTTCTTACACATTTGTTTAGCAAGTGACTGATTTTTTTGTGGAACCACATTATCTGGCCTCGAGAAAACAGTCTTCCTCTGTCGGTGTTATGATATACATTTACATTTCTGTCACCTCTACCAGCTAAGGCTGGCTCAGCTGGAGTCTTTACCTGACTCAAGCTTCTTTTTTGGCTTTTTGAGAGTTGTGTTCTTCTTCTTTGCAGACGAAGCCTTAGGTTTGTTTTTTGTTTGTTTTCCTGTGCTTTTCTTTTTCTCAAGATTAACCAAGGGTTCATCATCTGAGCCTTCATCAGAGAGCTCTGAGCTGTTGCTTGACGACTCTGAAAAATGATTGATGAAACATAAATGCATGACAATACAACGTTTCCTTAAATATTTGTTTATCGAGTGAAGGCTTTTGCTGAGGAACCACATTATTTCCACTGTATGATATGCATTTTTCATTTTCTGTCACCTGTGTCCCTCTTCTTCTTTGCAGGTGAAGCCTTCGGTTTGTTTTTTGTTTGTTTTCCTGTGCTTTTCTTTTTCCCAGGATTAACCAAGGGTTCATCATCTGAGCCTTCATCAGAGAGCCCTGAGCTGTTGTTTGACGACTCTGAAAAATGATTAATGAAACATAAATGTATGATGGAGAACAGAAAAATGCACATCCATCATTTTTTATTGTGTATTTTTGCAGTGTATTTATTTCCATGAAGGTATGTTATGTCTCTTTTTTTGATAGCGTTTCATGAAAATAAAACAAAATAGATTATGAATCACCAAAAAGGCAAATAAGGTAGAGACTATATTTTTGGTACAAGATACTTTCTTATTCTTTATTTTTTTATTTCTAAGGCTGGCTGAGCTGGAGTCTTTACCTGAATCATGCTTCTTTTTTGGCTTTTTGGGAGTTGTGTTCTTCTTCTTTGCAGGTGAATGCTTCGGTTTGTTTTTTGTTTGTTTGTCTGCGCTTTTCTTTTTCCCAAGATTAACCAGGGGTTCATCATCTGAGCTTTCAGCAGTGAGCCCTGCCAAATAACAGTCGGAGCAGCAAGAATTAAAAAATGTTATCTTCAAAATATATGTGTTGACCATGTCATAATCACTGCTACATTACCTCGTCTCTTTCTTGATGCTCTGCCTGGCGATGCAATTGTCGTCTTCCCTGGTTTCTTCTTGGCAATGAGCTTCACCAAGGGCACATCATCATCATCATCATCGTCGTCATCATCAACATCGTCATAATTATCTGAGCTGCTGTCTTTACGGGCCTTTGTGAACTTCCTCTTCTTTGTTGCCAGTGATTCATCATCTGAGCTGTCACTGGAAGACTCTGCATATTTAACTAGAACAAACAAAACATTCATTTTTGGCTAAAAGTGCCATGAATAAAGCCTTTCAGATGATTTCCACATTTTAAAACACCTACTCTTTTTCCTTGCTGCGTTCCTTGGGGTTCTGATAGCTCTTCTAGTATGAGGTGACTTTCTCTGACGTTGGGGGTAATGTCTCTTGCCAAGTTCACTCAAAGGCTTATCATCCGAGCCATCCTCATCATCCAGTGATTCTGTTTAAGAAATGGAAGTCAAGAATAAGCATCTGCTACAAAGAACAGCAACTTTCTGTTGAAGCTGGATGTCCACGGAGAGAAAATTATCTTACCGTTCTTCTTTGAATCAACTGATTTTTTTGGAGGGACTGAGAGGGGCTTCTCTGCAGCTTTGGAGGACATTTTGGCCTTTCTTATGAGAGGCTCATCATCAGAGTCATCATCTGTTTTTATATCTGAAAGGGTTAGATATATCAAAAGATTTAAAGCCGTCCATTACAGACAAAACACACAGCTGAAATATGGTTGATGACATATGATAAGGTAACCACCTGCTTCCTTGTTATTTGTGCCATTAGATTTGAGTGGCGTGCTGTCTTTTTTCTCTGGTTCCTTTGCTGGGGATGAGATTGTTTTCTTTTTTATTAAAGGCTTGTCATCTGAAGAGTCATCTGAAGCTACAACACGAGAAGACATAAATATACAAAATGTAGTTTATTTTGCTTTTAAAAGGTCACAAATAGTTGGAAGTCTGTTTTATCTGTTGTCCTCACCACTTTTGTCCTTTTTGGAATTAGTGTCGGAGCTGTGAGCGCTTTCATGCGACTGCTTCTCCTCACTTTCTGGCTTCATCTGGAGCTTTGAGAGAGGTACGTCCTCATCAGAGCAGGAGCTGCGTTTTCCTGATCAGAAATACAACGGGATGAATACCAGGAATTACATTATATATATATATATATACACATATATATATATATATATACACACATATATATATATATATACACACATATATATACACACATACACACATATATATATACACATATATATATATATA
>CALSBV010011805.1:156242-185850 GCA_943590825.1 Bovichtus diacanthus
GGGCAACAGGTGCAGCCACGATTCACGGTCCAGAAGTAATCTTTAATTGTGGCAACCTGCCACAGGTCTTCGTTCCGGACACATACAAAGTGGCTGTTGTGGGCAAAGTACTTTCTGATCAACATCAGAGTAGTAAAGTAGTGAGTTAGAAACAACAAAGTGATGTCTTTGTATTGTTTATGCCTTTTAAAGCCATCACTTTAAGTTTCTAAATGAATGTGAATAGGGACTTTTAGCTCCTAATTTACCTCCTAAGATTAGTTACTGGGACTATTTGGTTGAAAAAGGACTTTTCATGCCTCATTAATACTTTCCCTGTTAGTATCTACTAATCAGTTACCCTGAATAAAGTAATAATAAGCAACACGCCAATAAATGTCAGTCCAAAGTGTTGGTCACGCTTTAGCAGAATGTGACAGGGTTACACACTAAATGTGACAGTGTTACTTACTAAATGTGACAGTGTTACACACTAAATGTGACAGGGTTACACACTAAATGTGACAGTGTTACACACTAAATGTGGCAGTGTTACCTGCTCTTTGAAAAGTTCACGCAGGACCTTCATGCACTCATCCACCACCTGCTTGTCCTCCATGTCCCGGACAGCAGGTACAGCATCACCAGTGATAACAGACATGAGGACAGCCTGCTTCCCCTACACACACACACACACACACACACACACACACACACACACACACACACCCACACACACACACACACACACACACACACACACACACACACACACACACACACACACACACACACACACACACACACACACACACACACACACACACACACACACACACACACACACACACACACACATCAAGGAGTGTCCCTTCTCTTTTTGTTCTCTATTTTACTGCACTCTTCCATCTTTAATTATTTGTTGCATCTTCTGCATTCTTGTCATGATGACATTCTGTTTATCAAAACATAAATTGCATTGCTCTTGTATTTGGGCTCACTATTCATAATTTCTGACAGGAGAGTTTATGATTATAAGACATTTACAAGACAATTTATCCTGGCCAAAACAATTTAGATTCACGATATAATCATCAAAATATATATTTTTTTTTGAATGGCACTAAAACATATTGGAATCACTTGACGTTACATTTTGTTAAGAAACCAAAACTTTTATTGCCTAACAGATTAGACATCTTTTTTTAGCAAACATCTTTTTTAGTGATAAATAAACAATCAAAAATAACGTGATCATAAATCATAAGGCCCCCCCGCATAAATAAAGGATAGATACATTATAATTCCGGTTTTTAAAAAATATCTTTTTTTTTTAATCTGGTTATGTTTTTCACTTCTCTACCATTATAGCGAGCTAGACAGCTTTTTCAAGTCACTTGTGAGGATATTCACAATTATCCCAACAATGGATATTCACCACGATCAACTTATTGTGAGTGTTTTCTTTCACAATCCACAATAAAACCTTATATCGTCTTATCCATAGTCGAGCGGTAAGATATTGTTGCTGTGTGGATTAGAAAAAACAAACCTGAGGCTCCATGTCATAGAAGACACTGAACATGCCTCTCTTGTCAGGACCTGGTGGTATGTGACCAAAGTAGTCTGCACCTTGGATTTTTTTGTCCCAGAATCTGTATGGGAACTGAAGAGCGATCTGGAAGAAGAAGTTTTAAAATAACATTTTAGAATCTGCATCAAAAAGGCAACTTTCTTATCAGCGGGCCACTGTTGTTATTTTGCCTTAAAAGTAAATGTTCTGAATACTTTTCCAACATTGGCCTGGTGTCCTGTACTCGTCTACAACCATGAATTAGACAAACTCATCAAAACAGATATTACCTTTTCTATGATGCCGGCTCCCAGGCTGTGAATTGCTTTCAGTTTCCTTTCAGGAAGCGGAGGGTTGAACTTAATCAAGTTCTTCTGAAGTAAAGTCAACGGGACTGTTACAAGAACCTACAAGAGTAACATTACACCACGATGATCAACAGGGAATTATGGAAGCATTTGGTAAAGAAAATTAAAATCAAAATGTAATCTCACAATAGCATTTTCATTCCCCATTATATGCAATAATTGGGTCAAAATTTAAATGTAATGATGCAATTTGCATTTCTATTTTCACTACTAGCGTGGGCATTCTACGACAATATTTAAATGAAAATGGAAAACCAATTTGACATTTAATTTTAAGACAAATCCTGCATTATGGTTGACAATATTTAAATGTTAATTCAAATTTGAAAATGAAAATGCTATTATAAATATTGTAACTTAATTTAGCATTTTTAGATGTGTAATTTAAGCAACAATTGAAATAAAAAATTAATTTTCATATACCTCATATTCTGAAGATGAAATGTGAAATTGCCTTTGCATAATTATTTTCAAAAACTAACCCTGCTTTGTGGTTGACAAAATAAAATTTAACATTTAAAATTAAAATTGACATTTAAATGTTGATTCAAATTTGAAAATAGAAAAGCATTGCGCCCAATTGCAATTACATTTCAATGCTGTCGCGCTGTTTCACTGACTGAGAAATGAAACGGGAAATGCAAAGTGCTTTTTGTATTTTCAAGTTCCAGCAACTCATCAGGCATTCTCAGAAGGTATATTGAATACATCCACATTCTCTGAAATTAAAGTAGGACAAAGTCTTGAAATGATGATAGAAATTATATAAATTTTATGACATTTATTAAGATATTTTTACCTTCTGTACTGTCCACTGAGACCCGTTTGAGGAGGTAACTTTGACAACATCACCTGAGTAATCAATGGCCTGAACCTGGTTTTGAAAAAACAAAAACGTACTGATTTTGATTTTTAACATTGGGATTTATCTCTATATTTACACTGTAGTGTAAAAAAAATGTCAAAGTAGCAGTGGAAATTAAAAGATTGAATTACAAACCGGGCACTTTGTGCGAATGTCGAGGCCCTCGGCCAGTTTGTGGAGTAAAGCAGAGTAGCCCTTGGTGAGTAAAGTGTGGTCTCCTGAGAACTGGGCAAAAAACTCATTGTGGTCCCAAGATCTTGCCGATACCTACAAATGAAAACAAATATACTTTCAGCACATTCTCATCACCCTTGAAGACACAACATCAAAACCCACACAAACAACATGTCACAAAATGTGCAGTATGCAGACGTGTCACCAGACTTTTCTGCAATAACAAAAAAGACGATAAAAAAAAAAATACTAAGAGATTTTACAGTAACTCAAACAATTAAGACACATGAAACTTCTCCGGTGAATCCGAAGAATGTAAATGTATTTTAATCTCGGGCAATGTTTTATCTCTGTGTTGTTATCCTCGTATTCTATTTATTTTATTTCTTTAATACCGATATGTCTGAAATAAAGTTAAATTGAATTAGCTTGAATTCTCTTCATAAAAACAGCAAATTTACTCAGTTTCATAAAAAAAAAAAAAAAAAAAAAAAAGAAATCTAGCAGCCATTTAGTGTCTGAGTTTTCCACACCTGGTCTAACGTGCTTCCACAGGCGTACTCCAGGTTGCTGAGATGAAACTGAAGCACTTTCTCCTCCAACTCACTGAACTGGATTCCAGACTCCTGAAGGAAGTTCTTCTTCACCTCCTGGACTTTTTCTGTCGAGATAAAAAAATGCATAAAACTAAGAAAAGGTCAAATATCTCTAAACACACACCAAATTCAGTTTTCTAAATGTTTTTTTTATTTAGGAAATAGTTTTGTTAAACAGCACACTTCTTCCGTGTAATTTGCATTACACCTATTCACAACTGTGAACTGCCAAGTACGGCAACATGCTCCTTTTGCCCACGTCATAGCCAGACATCTGCAATTTATATGTAAATGCTTTTGATAATTTGCAGGTACGGCCAAACATGACAACAGCTGCTGCAGAAGAAGGAAACGTTGTCAGAGGGTCGTGCAAGACAAAACATTTTCTAAAAAGCACTGGATTTTTTTCTAGCCTGATTTATCAACAACAGTTATGTCTTAATTTCAACCAAAATTGACTTTTTTTCTTTTCAAAAGCACTAAATGTAAACACAAAACAACATTAGTCTGATGAAAGATGTTGAGCTGTTGATTTCACTTCTTTAAGAGGCTTTACTGAACCTCACACTTTAGATTAAAACACTCATGTTCAGCACCTCTCAGCGGTGTGTCCTGGTTCTGCGACTTGTCCTTCCTCCATTCTGACACCACGTCCAGGATGGCGTTGAAGTGGAAGTCCATGCGCTTATCGATGGCCGGGTCAGTGACCTGCCCCCCCTCCTGGAAGAGGTCACACCGCTCTCCCAGCTTGTGCATCTTGATGCCCATCTGCAACACAAGAGTGTGAAGTCAAATCAGAAGAAACACAAATCCTAGACTTAGGATTTTAACAGACTTAAGATCAGGTTAAATGCACAGCAGCAACATGAAGTTTCTTTGCAAACTTTTGAGTTCTTAAGAAAATCTTACCTGTTCACACATCAGGGCGATGGGGTTGTTTACACAGCCATTGACAATTTGAGCTCCTCGGCCTACAGTGACGCCCAGAGAAGTATCATCCCACACACGACCTCCAATTCTATCCCTTGCCTCAAGCACCACCACCTGTGAACCAATGAAAATGAAGAGCGTAACGAGCGAACAGGGTAAAACAGGAGGTCAGAGAAGATGTGCGACAGGAACTAAAAGGGCAGTGACCTGAGTGCCAAAGTTTTGCAGCTGCCGTGCAGCAGCCAGCCCTGAAGCCCCGGCTCCAATGATGACGACATTCTTCTGCAAAAATAATAAAATATGTGGAGGCCCTGTAAGTCTTATCCAAATAAATGACAAAAAAAAAAGTTTTACATGAGATATGCGCTGTTATTGTATGATGAAAACTCACAGTGTGGTGTCCTTCAGGGAGGAGAGGCGGCTTCACTGCCAGCACACCAGTGTTGATGAGGCCCTTCCTGCTCATGAAGTGGAGCACCCGGTCCATCTCCTGCACGCAGCGCACACGCACCAACCCCCGGACAATGATGTGCAGGGCACATTTCTGGGCAATCAGCACCTCCTTAAGAAAAACAGGAAAACATTTTAACTGTTTTTTGGAGCCTTGTATTCCCTTTTTTATATTCCCAAACTCTAAAAGTTGAAAACATTAAAAACATGCATTATTTGTAAGTCACCGTTGTGTCTATAGGGTACCTTGCAATTCTTGTGCCAGGAGGCCAGAATGAGGTTACGCAAAGCCAAATACATGGTGGGATCGCGGGAAAATTCTGGAAACTCGTAAAGCTCATCTAGCTCCATCATATCTGGCCGTACGCACAGAGCCTTGCCACACTCATTAGGCTGGTAGAAGGGCTGGAAGTATGGACACAGGCCTGGAACTGAGGGAAACAATCATGATTACTGCACCACACTACTAAGTGCTTTGGACTGATGTCTCTAAATAGGAGCAAGAACAAGGGCAGTTGAAATATTCCATTCCCTCCAGTGATGGTTTCAATGTTTGACAAAAGCTTCAGTTTCAGCTTTGTTTCAGAGGAAATGTTGAATAACTGGAAGTCATTCACATGTCTTGTGCAGGGATTTTGGAAAAATATAAAAGAGGAGATAATAAAAAAATAATAATAATAATGCTATCCCTATGAATCATGTGTTTTTTTTTAGTTTTTTTACTGCAAGACTGAAAAGACGTCTACACAATGAAATATACAGCTAAACTGCAGATGAAGATGGATATTTTTCTACAAAAATGGACTCCAGTTACGTTGTACTCAACAGTCTGAATACTAGGATGTGGACAGGTGCACTTGGAAAATGAACAAAAGAAAAGAAAGAAAAGCCCTCTGTCAAGGACTCTTTAACAGTGTTTCACGTTATGTTACTTACACTGAAATCTAAATAAAGTTCAAATAAAATAAAAAGATATCTCCATCCCTCTCACACCCACAGACTTACTTTGTGGCTGGACGGCTCTGCAGTGGTCTGCCCTCAGCTCAGACAGAGACATGTTGCTGGGAGAGCCAGACGGACTCATCCCCACACAGTCAGGGTAGTAGGCAGCGAGGAATGGGCTGGCTGGACTTTCTTTGAACAACGGCGGCAAAATCAACATTGAATGCCACCAGCTGTCAGTCACCTCGGCCACTCTCTGCAAGAATGAAACAACATGGGACTTAAGACGCAAATCACCATCCGGACGTTGCTTAAGGCAAGGCTGACAATAACCATTTCCTTTTGTGATAACTGCTATGATGCTTATAAACACACATCACCAGCTTACCAAGTCCTCTGGTTGGGAGCACTGGTCCGGTCCCTCACTCTGCAGGCAAAGACACACAATCATCATCTTAAATACATTTTTTTTACATTTAAAAAGGTCACTTGTAAGTGGCTGGCTGATTTTTATCCCCCCCATTCCTGTTTACCTTGATGTTGTTGAACTTCATCCCACAGCGGTATGTTGCTGCTAGGGAAGCAGTGAGTAGGATCTCCTTGGTCAGCTGACGCCACTTCCCACATTCCGGTTTAGTACATTGAACCTGAAAGGCACATATCACAATAAACATTACTGCATGTGTGATATGGAGAAGTTAGAATATGCTGGTTCAACTATTTAACAGGAACCAAGAAAGCCGCCTGTGCTTACCCAGAATGGTAGCTGCTGATCTGCCATGAAAGCTTTAAGACTGGGCTCACTTTTCCCATTGCTGGTCCACACCTTCTTCCAAGAAGCAAAGACCTCATAGCCATCTTTGTGACTGCCAGTACAAAAAAAGAAAAAAAAGTGAATTTTTGATGCAACAGCACTTTCAATGTCACCATGCAAAAAAATACTGAAACATGTTTGCTTATTAGGCACAAAGAATAGGATTTGTCAGTTGCGGCTTGTAAACACAAAAAGAAAAAACACAGGCAGGGGGCTGCAGGGTCTGTGCAGATGCAGACACAGCTCCATGCACTTCTAGTGGGTCATAATCCATGATTGAGAGGGTATATTTTTAAGGCCTATAACTTGTTTGTTTTTTAGGCAAAATCCTACTCATTGTTCCTTTAATGTAATGCGAGTAGTTGTTCTGTCAACATTACCTTCTGTAGTAGTGATCGAAACATTCGTTGCAAAAATGCTCACCACATGACAGATGATACCAACGAGATGTGTATCCATTTTTAGCACACCTGAGAAGACACAGAACACATCCGAACAATCTGCATCTTAAAGAGGGAGTGATTGAGTTAAAGGGATATTTTTGAAGTGGGGTTGTATGAGGTACTTATCCAGAGTCAGTGTATTATTACCTACAGTAGATGGTGCTTGGCACATCCCCAGTTTGGAGGAACAGACAGGAGTACCAGCACAGAGGCTAAGCAAAGTACTGCTGTGGACGGGGCAGCAGCAAAACATATTTTAGCCACCAAAAAAAAAAGTGTACGCTATATTTTCAATATGTTCAACGCTTTACCTTGCTCAGACAGCTCTTACCGACGGGAAACTGAAGTCCTTATCTATGCTCTCTTCAAAGCCACCAGACTCCATTGACAAAAACATTAATTTGACCTCTCAGAACATGGGAGTTGCTGGTCTAACGCTGCCTCGATCGGTTCGAATAGTTCGAATTCACCAAAGTCACACAATAACACAAACAAACTAACCGATCGAGGCAGCAGTAGACCAGCAACTCCTGTGTTCTGAGAGGTAAAATTACTGTTTTTGTCAATGGAGTCTGGTGCCTTTGAAGAGAGCAAAAATAACTGCTTCAGCGCAAGGCAAAGCATTGAAAATATTCTTAATACAGCGTACACTTAAAATGATATTGATTTTTTTAGGTGGCTAAAATACGTCCAAACTGGGGCTGTGCTAAGTGCCTTCTACTGAAGGTAGTAATACACTAACTATGGATAAGTACCTCATACCACAACACTTCAAAACATCCAAACTATAATTTTAAGATCTGATTTCTACGATAACAAGACACATGTTACCTGTCAGATGCACTTGCAAAACAAACTGGGTATGTGGCAGAGCATCCGGCCTTCTCACACTTTCTGTACTTCTTCTCGGACTGGTCGTCTTCCTCCTCGGTGTCTGTGGCTTTTCTTTTGCTCTAGAAGAGAGTGTCAAGAAAGTCATTACAGAGCTCAACTCAAGTTTAAGTTTGTAACATGAGCTTTAAATTAAAAGCAGAATCGAAAGCCACTTCAAGATTTCTTGCTTCTTGGCTTGGGTCGAGTCCTTGTGTGTTTATTCTCAAATATCAGTATCAACCTGAAAAACTCAGGATCAGTCGGGCATAAACAAATGGGCAAAGAAAATGGGGACCAGGTAAGAACCATGAGAAATGGCTGTGTTCAGCAGGCGGACAGAGGTTGAACATTCATGCTGCAGTTTACCTGTCCAGGTGGAGGGTTGTTGGTGCGTTTCACCCGGACATTGATCTGCCTACCAGAGGAGCGCAGGGTCTGGCCGTCCCCCGGTGACTCCCCGGAGCTCCTCTTCTTGGCACGCCTAGCCCCAGAGGCATTCCCAGAATAGTCTAAACATAAGTGACCAAAATATATCTTTAACAGTGTAGATAGATAGATAGATAGATAGATAGATAGATAGATAGATAGATAGCCTACATATCAAAAAAATCTATCCTATGATATGGTTCTTCATTTTCATTTAAATACCAGCAGACTAAAGCATTCTTTTTTAAGGCTCCTTTTAATTGTTAAAAATTGAAATCATGTTGCTCTTGCTGCTTATGTTTACTTTTATAATCATGAATTCATGTCATGACAATGAGGTTGTCATTCTTTTTGTTCATTATTTGTCACGTTTGTTTTGTATGTTTGTTTGTGTATGAACCACCCAATAATTGGTCAAATGCAATAACTTGTTCATTATTTTAATTATTACGCATTCACTAGCTTATAAATACGACACAAAACAGCTTGCAGTGCAGTGCAGCTCAGTGCAAACTGGGCCTTTGTTGTGACTGATAAGGCTCTTTCTGACAGATAGCATGATGTAGCCTATTAATGGAACTAATAGCAAAAAGCCTAAAGCGAATGAAACACGAGATTCAATTGTAAGTAAACACAGCACATTTTGCGACACATTAGCAAGCTCTTTAAACCAGAAAACAATGTCCGCCTGTCACATTTATAGCATGTAGGCTACATGCTAAATGCTATGAACACTGACCTGCATCCGACAGCATGGCTGACTGTGGTGATTCTTTAAAAATCCCGGTGATTTATTGACGTGTATGTGAGTTTCTGAGAAGGTTTTTTTTTTTTATTGTTATATTTCGTCTCCCTTTTATTGTTGTGGGGGGAAATCAATGCGCTGTTGTTGCAGGAATACGACTTCCTGTTTTTGTGGAGGAAATTGGCGTTTCGTTTGAGGGTTTTGAGCGCCGCTGCTCGCCGTACCACAAGGTACACGGTAACCATGGAAACTTCAATAACGTGACGCTGTCAGACTCGGGCCGCATAAACAGGAGTAGAGTAGGAGGTATTTATATGTTTGATCGGAGTTGTGTTTCTAGAAAAAACTCAGGTTCAGGTTAAGTTTCTGTCAACGTTAGCTCCTCGTTGTATAAAAAAAACCCACGGAGGTTAGTGAGTAAAGGTGGACATATTTATGTTTAGAGCGGACTCTTTTAACCTGAACCAACTGGAAACCAAAAACTTCTGAGGAAAAAATCAGATGAACCGACAATGTTTGAAGTAAGAATTTGAAACAAGACGCTACATTTTGGAAATGGATTCAATCAAAGTTGTTCACAGAAGAAAACCGGACATTCCTGTGATCAGACCAAGAGCATCGGATAAGAAGCAGCACGTTCAGGAGGTAAACAGTGAGCTAACTGTCTTCTTCTAATGTTACTGCTGAAGTTTCTCCTCTCAGCCTGTTCCTAGTTCATGTTGATTATTTAATGGTAATAATCCCTGGTCACTGGGCATGTAAATATAAAGTCCATAACGGGAATGACACATATATTTTGATTTAAAAGTATTTGAATACACACATTAGGACTAGACAACAACTAAACAAGGTTACAAGGTTCATTTATTTGTCCTTTTACAAAACAGTGAAATGTAAATTGTAGCCCCTTCATGCTATACACACACATAGAACAGATATACTAATATTGAAATTAGAAAGGAATAAAATGAAACAAGATATATACAGTTACTTAGAGGGAATAACACCAATTTCAGGTCACTTGCCGCCATAGCAGATAGGTTTTACAAATATTAAGAAATATATATATATTTAAAGCAATTGCTAAATTAAACGTCAGGGATTAAGGATATATGATATATATTTCATATTTCTACTGTCTGGTCCCACTGACTCAGCGTTCTACCATTCTACTAAAGCTTCTACATAGATTTACAAAGTGGCAGACAAAGAACTTTCAGACCTGTTTAATGTGCATAACCAGGATAACAGAAATTCATTTATTTATGGTGGAGTGCGAAGGATGAGGTGGGCCATCAACATCTGAGTATAATACAGTTATTAATGTTTACTGATGCTTTCAAATATTGTTTTACGTTGTGATTGTCTATAAACTAAAAAGGTCCTTTCAATTGAGAAACACACAACTTGCTTTTTAATGGTGCTTTATGTAAAGCTGAATTACCAACTATTATTTTAGTTCATGCTCACATAACCTAATGTATATTCCTCCAAAATGTGTAGTTATTTGATTTTATCCCAAAATGAACAGAGCAAATCTGTGGCCAGGTAGTACTCTAACACAGAAACATGGGTTGATTTGGGGACTAAAGGCAGGTTATAATTAGGAGGCTATTTGTAGTCTGATGAGTGCACTGTACTTGATGCTGTTTCAATTGTAAATGTTACCCTAATGGCAAGATGGAGCAAATAAAATTTCTGAATTAGGTTGTTATTATTATCCCAGAAACTGCAAAATGTAGGACGATATCTCTTACTTCTATAATGGACTATGGATATGGAAATAAAGTGCATTGAATTTAACTATTCAATGAATTCAACTAATGCTTGTGTGTGCTTTACAAGAGGAGCCAATCTCTCAAAAAAAGACCCGGAGACATGCAAAAGATCACATTTTAAGATTGCACAGAATACACTCGTAAAATAACATTTCAATTATGTCTGTCACCAAAGAAGACAGACAGTGTAAATGTGGATCTTAACTGTCATTTCTCAAAAGGTCAGTTTTAAAAGTCTTGAACTCAGTAAGGTGATTCATCTTCTTGAAGAGCCTTTGACAGTAAGTCACTAAATAACTTGAATGTCATTCCATTTTCTTTTTTTCTGTTTTAAGGTTATGTTATATGTAATCATGCTGTATATTCTGTCTTGACTTAAGGCTAACTTGAAGGAGAGGCACCTTTTTGTACTGAAGAAACTACTGAAGAGAAGCAAGATTGGCTTTGTATCCTTTGTTCTAGATTGAGTCTTCCGACATACACTTCAGACTTCTCTTTCCAAGAAGCGTCTATCTTTTCTCTCTCAGGTGCCACACACTGCAGCAGATTGTCAAATCTTCTTCATTAATCTCCCCTGGTGCAGTGATGGAAATAGACTTGCTCTCATGCAACCTGAGCACAGAGCCAAACGTCATTCCCAGGGCTCTAATTTACCGCTGTATCACGGTGTCTGTCAGCATTTTCCCTGCTCAGAAATAACCTCAGTTATCATAATGACTCTTCGCCCCATCACTTCCCCTCCCTCACTCTCTGTATAACCTTTTGCCAAAGTGTTAAACTTCTTAAATTATTTCAAGCTTTTGAAGGAGCTCACAGGCATCACCAAAATACTCAACATCTGTGCTGAGAAAGTGACGGATCACCCTGAATATCTGCCCATTTTGTGTGAAGCACTTCAAATTTGTAGGTAAAAAAACTCAAATATTTCGAGCCTACATGGGAAAAGACAGATTTTTTGTTGTTGTGACATCGTCAACATGCTGCTTTGCTCCATCTCAGGCTTCCCTTCCTGAAGGAGAAAGCATCTGATGAGCTGAACTACGCTCAGGACGTCATAGAGTTTCTCTCTCACATGGGTACACGGATCACTTACTGTATTAAAGTTATTTCAGAGTTTTTAACTATTCTTTCAATATGTTATGAAAATGCATTTGAAGACTTGAAACTTGAAGGATAAGGCTGGCTGTATTGTATTGTTTTATTATTGTCAATAAGAGACAGAAACAATGCATTAGTTGGTTTCTGAATACTTTACAACTTCCCTACCTTGTCTATAGCTCTCAGCCCAAGACCATTGGTTTCTTTTGAAGAGCTAAATCTTAGAAAATACATTATAAACATACCATTAAATACATTTTCAGTTATTCCGTAAAACAGCTGTAGTAAACAGTGCATTTATAGAGGGTTATTTTTCAGTGGCGCATAAATACATGTTTGGAGAGTATTTCCTGAAGCAGGACGAGAGATTTGTTGACAAAAAATGTACGTATGTAAAATGTCACCGGCCTTACTCTTAACAATATATATCACCCATCACAGTGAACAGCATGTTACATGTATTCACATGTTAGTGGGACTTGAAATGCAGTGGCCAAACCTTTTTAATGGAACACTTAACAAAGTCCATATTAACCTTCATAGAGTCCATTAACTTTGGTGTCTGTATTTTGTATTATATTTCTCAAGAGTGATTTGAACCTTTAAAGAAGAAAAGCATTTCTCCAGTCAGACGTGACGATGACGAGTGACTCTGACAGGTGTGT
This sequence comes from Bovichtus diacanthus, assembly GCA_943590825.1. Classification (NCBI taxonomy): domain Eukaryota; kingdom Metazoa; phylum Chordata; class Actinopteri; order Perciformes; family Bovichtidae; genus Bovichtus; species Bovichtus diacanthus. Next base: position 168,962 of record CALSBV010011805.1, read on the forward strand.
TTCTGTCGGCAGGCTGTCTGATGAGGGTGTCAGATGCTGAAGTGAGACAGCACATAGTTGAATCTGTGAAATCATTCTACAGCTGTGTGGCTCCGAAACAGCTGCTTGACGGTGCGGACCGTCTCACCAAGCCAAAGCCTCGGACTTTCCACTCTGACAACCGATTTTCTAGACTTTCCCTGAGTGAGGTTTTCTCATGGCTTCTGTGGTGGCATGCTTGTGCCTTTGTTACTTTTCTTTTGTGTTTTTTTCTTCTTTAGAGTCTTACTGATACATTACAAGGCTGATAAGATAAGCCTTTATTGATCCCCAGAGGGGACATTTGGGTTGAACAATGAGATTATCATATCTGATAATGATCTAATAACAACTTTGTCCATTAAACTGACACAGTTCTGTATACATAAACAACAAATATTGACATATACACTCTTTATGTATTTCTAAATGCACTGCTTCCAGAAATCCACCATCAGTTGGGCTCAAATTTTTATGTTCTTTTGAATCTATTTTTCTTCATTTTTCTCATTGCTTTCTACTAAAACTGCTATTCTTCCCTGTCGTATGTCTTAATTTTCTCTTTAATCAACTTTTCTTTCATTTTTTTACTATTTTGTTAATGTTGTATTACTTTTTGTCATTGTTGTTGTTCGTGCACTTGTAAACAGTGTGTGTTGTTTTTCTTTTTCTTTTAGTTTTTGTATTTTACATTTTCTCTTGTTTTCTCTTTAGTTTCTTGCTGCTCAAACAAACTTACATGCAGAAATGTTTTTATTTGTATTATCTTTTTTAAATCTGTTTCTGCAGGGCTTCAGCCAACCTCTCCCGGCTACAGGCTGCAGCTGCTGGAGCGCAGTGACCTGGCTCAGACGTTGCTCCTCTCCATGGCCGCTCTGGAAAACCAGCCCGCCATCAAGCTGCAGCTCCTGCAGACACTTCAGATACTCTCCAGCTCCTCTGGTCAGTAACTGATTTTCTTCTGGATCCATTGAAGCAGTAGACGAGGGGATCTGTCAGACATGTCAATCCAACCTCCTTCATTAGATAAAGTGCATAAATCATCTCATGATGACCAAATAACAATCAGACAAACAATCAAAACATTGATTTTAAGTGTCCTTGTGTCAATGTCAGCAGGTCAATGGGTTGTTGTATCGTCAATCAGACTAATCACATTTCGTTTTACAACCACAGATATGAACTGTGCGTTAATACTGAATGCACAAGGAGCAGAGACTATCTGTCTCCACATGAATGAACCTGACCCGTCCGCTCAGGTCCTGTTCTACTCCTCCGAAATCCTCTGGAACCTGCTGGAGAGAGGCAGCAAGGAGGTCACTGCTCAGCTCAGCAGCATGGAGTGTGTCATGTATGTGTCTCCTGTGGGTTTTTGACATGTTTTCATATGTGGCTGATGAGAACAGTGTGTGCGTGTAGATTGTATTTCATTGATTGATATCTTATTTATTTTAAGGAAGACAAATCCTGAAATTGATAGAATCCTAAAATGTTAAGCTCCTTAAAATGCTCAACAAGCATTTCTGAAATATATCAACTTTAAAGGAATACTTCACCAACAAAATGACCGTTTTTATATCAATTACTCACTGTGGTACCCTGAATTTGAAAAGAAAATATTGTTTTTCTCACATGCCTCCACTGTGAACAAAGAATCCAAAAACAGAGAAGAGTCTTGATAAATTGAAGTAAATGGGGGTTTAACAACAGACAAACTATATCAAAACATCCATTTACAAACTCTCACACAACTCGTGCTGTATAGTCCAAGTCCCATTTATCATGTCGTATGCTCACTACTTCACAAATACGTTTATTTTCACTAAAACCTTGTTGTTTAAAACATGTCCACATAAACAGTCTCACATGCAAAAGTGCTTTAATTAGTAAGGTTTTCGCAGTAATTCATATACAAATGATCATTTTTGGGTTGAAGTATTCCTTTAAGATCAAGAGGAAGCTATATGAGTATATTACCTTCCATCCTTTGAAAAAGGTTTCAAGATTACTACTATTAATACATTTGTGCTCTCAGTTAATAGATAATAATAATAATAGATATTTTACTTTCTGTTCATTTGCTCATTAGATCTCTGAAAGAAGCGTTTTTTCACCAGCTGATGAACAGTTTCCAACATTCTGACCTACAACTCAGAAACGATCTGCTTGTGATCACAACTCTCATCGCTGGAAAGCCCAACTCTCTGCTGATTGTAAGTACAGGACAGGTCATTGTATGATGGAACCACACTGCGGCTGATATTCATAGACTCATTACTGCCCAGTATATTTACAAGCTGTTTAAAATGTGTCAGTATAGACAGCTTGCTTGACATTGTGTTTCTAATTTTCAGGAGAGTTTATTTGCCAAACAGCTCGTAGTTATCGTCACATTTCCAGAGCGTGAGGCCCCTCTTTCCTTATACATTTTTGTATAATTTTTACATTTGATATATTAAGTACAGTAGTATGGGGCGGCGAATGTAAAAATTTATAATTCAAATTTCTTGCTGATATATTTTGAATATTTAGCTCACTTGCCTCACATTTAGCTAATTTTCCTCACATTTGAGACAGAAATGTATATTAATCAACATGTTATTTGTAATTGTTAACAATATATTTACATATAAAAAATAAATGTTCAATGTTCAATCTAAATATTGAATCCAAACCTAAATATTAAATCTAAGTGTTACATCTAAATTTAAATTTAAAATTTAAATGCTAAAATTAAATGTTAAATCGAAATGTGAAATTGAAATAAAATTTTTGAATCGAAATATTAAATTGAAATGTTAAATCTATCTCAATTTAGATTTAACATTTATTTATTTTTTACATATAAACATATTGTTAACAATTGCATATAACATGCTGTTTTACATGAATTTCTTTCTCAAATGTTAAGAAAATGAGCTAAATGTGAGGAAAGTGAGGTAATATTCAAAATCAGCTAGACAAGTGTGACCAAATTGTTACATTCAGCGCCCCATACAGTATCACCTTTTATTATAACAAAATTGTTTCCTTTATGTTTTAGTGAAAAGTCACAACACTTTGATCCGCAACCTCAAGCTCAGCTACAATAGCGAAGACTTGAAAATGAAGAAGATGCTTTTGAATCTGTTGGTTTTAATGTCAAAGGACTTTGCAGCTCTACAGGTCAGTCACACACTCAGTTATAATTGTTTGAGTAAATGAGGTGATAAGTCTAAATGTGACATTCCTAACAGCCTGAATGTTGCCTCTATGTTTATGTTCTCCTAGCTTTTTAAAGAGGAAAGAGTTATGCCTGCTCTGGTGCTGCTCGTGAGGCCCCCTGCTGGCTCAGCTGAGCGCCAGTCAGCTTCCCGTCAGTGGTCCTCCGTCCAGCAGGAGGAGCTGCAGCTGCAGGCGCTTGCCACCCTCTCCACCGTCGCTCCGCTCATGTTGGATGAATACATGTCTTGTCAGGGAAACGTGTGTCTGCTGCTACTGCTGGACTGGTGTGTCGCTCAAGGTGAGGATGCTGCAAAGAATGTAGATCAAAAAATGTCAATAAATGACATTATATAAAAATTAATTAATTAATAGATAAATATATATATATATTATATATATAAAAAATTGTATACAGAAATAAATGGAAAAATAAATGTGTTATATGTGTGTCTTATTATAATTATTCTTTTATATTTTGTTCTTGTCTTTATATTTCCACATTTATTTATTTTTAAAATCTTTTTTCTTTTCAATATTTTCACATTATTTTATTTACTCATTTATTTCTCTTTATAAATGATTGTGTTTTTTACTGTCTCTTTACATTACTTTAATTGTTACTGTAATTGTATATACAACTACTTACAGGGCTTAAACTAGAAACCAAAAATGACAAATGGTCTCAGGGATTACACTCCAAATCATTTCAGTCAAACGACACTTCAACTGCTTTTAATGCTTCAACTGCAACTCCCATACAACATCTCGCATGCAAACAATTACCTTTAACCCTATAACCCCTTTACAGTGCCAAAACCCATCATTTGGGTATTGTAGCCTTTTTTCATGAAACGACAGTATACTTAATATATCTTTCCTCCAGATGCTTTCTTTGGTCAGGGTCACAGCTCCCCTGGCACAAGAGGCAGCAGGAAGGCTCAGATGCAACATTGCATCAGAGTGCTGAGATCTGTGACCTCTTCAGCTGAAGAGTCAGTCAACCAGGACCTTTGTGATCAAGGAACCATCAACCAGCTCCTGGGTAAATGTAATTAAAACATCAGCAGAAACATTTGACTTTATAAACATGGTCAATACAACCTGTCGTGTTTTCTCAGGGATTTTGATGCAGATGGAAGCGGGTCCTGATGAGGAGGATGTTGTCACCCTGGAGATAAAGTTAGATATTCAACTCATACTCTCCGCGCTGTGTGATAGCGACATGCACAGAAAGGTAGAGCTGAGATTATCACACTGACAAAAGCACTTTGTAACAAACCTGTTTAATTACAGAAGCCACAGTGAGACAGCTAAGATGTAGTTTAAATAAAAGCCACTTTTGTGTGATTTATAACATCTTTCAAATTAGTTTGAAACATGGACAAGAGGACACGTTTTTGTTTGTGGAAAAATAAGAATATGCCTGTGAAAAGTGGTGTGGCCACAGTGTCTTATTGGATACTACCACTGCCAAAGAAAGACATTTAACATTATTAAACATAGCTGCTTTAATCAACCCGGTAATAAATGTAACATTTTTGCATTTCAGCTTTAACTGAAAATGTAACTAATATTTAATTTTTTTTATAATTATTAATATACACTGTTTAATTGTAAAGCTCTTAATGGTTTGGGACTTTCCTACATTGCAGACTCTCTGTTATTTTATAGTCCTTCACGAGGTCTCAGATCTTCTACTGCTGGGTTTCAAATACACACAGGTATACGCACAAGAGAAAAAGCAGCGCAGCTTTTGTTAAACTATTACTCTTAATGGTCTCTTTTTTTTTTTTACTTATCAATTTTATCATCTGCTATCATTTTATTGTCTATCTGCCCTTCTTTAAAGCAATTAAGTCTTTTGTGAAGCACTTTGAGCTACATCTCTTGAATGAAAAGTGCACTAGTTTTTTTTATTATTATTTTATTTTATTTATTATTATCATTATTTATGTTTATATTTGTCAGTCAGATGCCATCTCATGCTCAAAAGTACATTTTCAGTTACAGTCGCAATAATTACGTTGTCGACGTATCGTACAATATATGGATATGACCTTGATATTTCCTGTTTACGTGCATGTTTGTTTACAGGAGAATGTCACCAACATGATGCCAGAAGTACCAGCAGGGTTCTCTCTTCCACTATAAGACTTGCACATTAAGAGAGCCCAAGAGTCCATTTTATTTATTGTTTTGGTTGTGTGTTTTTTAAATTTTTTTTATTGTTTTGGTTGTGTGGTTTTTTCCATTGAATATTCTTAAGAATGAAAAGTTCATTGCTCTTTGAAAGGGTGTACTTGCATTATTATGCTATTATATCCTCATGACATCAGTGGCATCAGTGACAATAATATAGTTTATTGCAATTATTTCTGGGAAATATATCATCCAACCAAAGTATGATGGTGACAGGCCCACCTACACTATCTCCATCCTCACAGTCCTGTTTTGTTGTACCACAGGAGCTGTTTGGATCAGAGGGAGTTGAGATGGCAGTTCACTTCCTGAAGAAAGGCTCCAGCCAATTCTACAGCGGTCTGGGACACAACAAGCTCATCCTCTCCACAGTGGACTGCGTGTGGTCAGTTCAGCTTAACCTCAGCACACGTTCATAGATTAACCTGCCTTTTTAATTTTTAATTGATGTTATTTATTACAATAAAACATACCAACAATTGCCCCATTTACACTCGTCATGCCCAAAATCAATTGATATCTGGCCGCATTAACATGTCTTCCTAAGCCAAAGGCATATTGAGGTCTCTGTTAGTCATCGTTTCCTTTCAGGATCTTCATATGGTTTCAGAAATCAGATTTTAATCTAATCCTAAAGTGTCTCGGTCGCATTCAGGTATAAAACTATTGTAGGACACAGAGGTCTTGTCTTTGGTGTGTTTTCTTATGTTCATTCTTTTACATTTTTAACATACATAAAGATGTAATTAATTTAAGACAGGAATTAATGCTGTTGATTATTCTCTTAAAACTTTAAATGAATCTCAAGGAATAAGCATATTTTTTTACTTCATCCCCAATGTATATTACAATAAAGCGTGTGTCTCATCAGGTCCTGTATTGTGGGCTGCTACACCACAGAAGATTACTTTTTGGCCAAGGAGGGGGCGTCTCTCTTGTTGGATTTACTCAGTGTAAGTAGCTGATTCATTTCCAATAGCTGAAGCTTAACTGAAGTTATTGTTTGTGTCCATGTTCAACGTAATATTCAAAGTACTGATATAAAGCTGTTTTGGTACTCCAACAGTCGAGCCCCAGATGCGTACACTGCAACGTCCTCGCCACCCTGCTGGAGCTATGTGACAACCCGAACGCTCTGTCTCACATCCTGAGCTGGAGGGATGCCGACGGTCAGACGGCTCCCAGATTCCTGCTGCAGCTGTGGATCGACGAGGAGGAAGAGCTGAAAGTCAGCCGAAACCAACACGGAGGGATCGCAGGTCAGTCTGCAGCAGGGTGGGGTCATATTACTTTGAAATGTAGTTACTGAATACAAAGGACATTACAATTTTTGGAATTAGTTACGTAATCCATTGGATGTTAAAAAAAACCCTCATAGAATCTGAATCCTTTGGATTACTTATAATTCCAACATTGAACATTTTGCACCTCATACTAAAAATAATGGAAAGCAGCCACAAAAATTTTTGTTCCAAAAATATAATTTTTCTCAAAACATTTTCAATGCAAATCAAATGTATATGTGTATTCTACGATTTGAGGTTTCTTTTGTGTACGTTTTTAATCAAAGTCCATCAAAAGGACCATTTACTCAAAATGTTCATCTTCCATTTTCAATATAAATAAAAAGGAAAGAAAACTCCATTAATCTTCATTGTCCGACGAACTTTTCATAATTTCATAGAATTGTTTATCATGAAAAAAAAATCATAATTTAGAAAATTGACGTATTTTAAACATGCAATCAAAAATGTAATCAACTAATCTTTGACAATGTAGCTATAATTTAGCTTTTCTTTGTAATCCATTAGATTTTAGTGACAACAAAAACGAAAAATATAAAATAAAAATAAATAGTATAAGGGACATACTGATAATAGCCTGACTAGGAAGAATATCCTACAATATGCTACATATGATAATAATATTAATTACTATTAGGAAACAACATTCATACTACAGGCTTATCAGTCAATGTAATGAAGGTTCAAAAAGGTTCCCAAACTGATCATTTCTGCTTTTTAACTTTTGACTTCAAGATCCCCAGAGGCCCATCCTCAGTCATTACCAGCAGGACGACAACCAGCTGTCGTTTCCTGCGAACAGGCCGAGTGCAGCGGTGCTGGATCTGTCAGAGAACCTGCGGTCAAAGATTTACTCCATCTTCTGCAAACTTGGTAAATCAGACAAATAAATACAGTTTCACTTATTTAAACAACACATCAGCATCTGTTGATAGGGTTGTTTTTATAATGTTGCTGAGAAGCTGTAGTCTAAGATGTGCCATACAGCCTAACTTTAGCCTAAGTTTAGATCTAGATCCATCTTTTAGTACTACGTGAATGGCTTTTTGACATGCAAGGTCAAGACATGATTCATGATCATTTAAGTTGTCAGTGACAATCTACTATACTGTTAACAGTAACAGTCCCAATATTGTAGTAGTGTATACAGGAAAGTTTTGACAGCTAGTTAAATTAGCACTACAGTAAATATTCAAAAAGCAATAAATGCTGAACTTTTAAACTGTCCTGAGAAAATTAATAATTTGTTACTTTTGCAGGCTTTCAAGACCTTCCTGGATTGTCAAGAAAACATTATGTGACCTTGAGTGTCATCAGGAGATATCTGGACTTCAAGGTAGAACTGCCAGTGCTTGATAACTGCATCAGCACTGTGTATTTGTACACCATCAGAATCATTTAAAAATAATAATACATAATACATTTGCTAGATAAGATGTTGTAATCACATTAAAATGATCCACATATTAGCTTTACTTTCTAATGAAGGAGCTAAAAGTAGTCCATGTATTACTTTAAAAAGTAAAAGTAGAGACATGAGAGCCAAATATGAGACCAAAATGTTTGTCGTTGTATATTCAAACTCTAAATGACATGTTTCAGATGGCACAATGTAAACATTGAGGTGTCTCATGGGGCTGTAGGTCGGTGAGGTGTGGGAGGAGATCAGCAGGGAGCTGAGTTTGGACGGTGTGAGGCCGATCACCCCCGATGAAGAGGCTCTGAGCGTTGTCTGTAAGATTTCAGAGGACACAGCGAGGACTGTCGCAACGGAACAAAACAGCATCCTGGAGCAGCAGGAGAAGGAGGACATTGGCGAGGAGGAGCTCATGTACACAGAGGTGCTGAGAGTTTAACTCAGTACTGACAACTCAAACAAAGTCTGTGAAAGTCAGCTGAAGAGATCACACAGAACTACTTAAATGAAAAATATCTGGCACATGTATCCCACAAAAGTAGTGTATTTTGAGGCAGACCAGACTTTTTCAAAGACATTTCTCATTAAAAATGTTTATTTTATTTTATTTCAGAGCTTTGACTGTCTCTGATTGCTTTTATTGTAAATCTGAATTGATGGATAATGTCACAGAAAGTCATTTGTCTCTGGGACTTGATCTAATCCATGTAGACACAGCAGACATCTTGTTTTCATAATCTGATTGTTTTGGTGTCTTTGTCTCGCAGATTAGGTCTCACTGGAAGCAGCGGGAGCTCGCAGCCAAGTCATGGGACAATTACGTCGCCAAGACTTCAAACTATGAGATACTGAAGGTTTTATCTTTAACATCCACAGATATACCATCAAGTCATCAATGCTGTTACAGATTCAATTTGACAAACTACTGTATGTATGTAACTATGTACTTTATGTTTTGCTGCCTTTTTTGTACAGGAAGTAAAAGCACAGAGGGAGAAATACATGGAATCGTCCAGACCCAAGCCAAAGCATGAAGACGCTGCAGTTCATCCTACAGAGGTGTCTCACACTGACACACACCATGTTATGAGTAATGTACTGCTCACTCTCAGTAGTTTGGCTTTACGCGATAAAACCTGAAGTATGTTCAGCAAGGTGGTTGAATCACTCCTCAACTTGCCTGGAATCACAGTGAAATACTCTATATTTAAACACTAAAGCCTCCTTTTAAAAGCTATCTGATAAAAGCAGAGATACAACAGAAGAGAAACACATGCAATATACTACTGATGTGTCATTTAATTTTAAGGCTTGAAAATTAGGGTTTCATCTTTATCAAATTCAATTAATGTAATGTAATTAAAGGAAATGTATTGTGTCTGGTTTACAAAACGGCCAAACCTGAAATCTCAACATTTGGGGACGTAATCATTGTTGAGGAAGTAATTATTACCAATATTTTCCTCTCTTTCTTTTCTTTTGTAGTGTCTGCTTATTTATTTATTCATCTATCTTATTACTAATTATTATCTTGCTTAGTACTTCATATATTTACCAAAATACGTGATAAAGTAATTATGAAAAAGGTCTAGGCTGTAAAAACAGAATGATTTTTTAAAATACTCTCAATAAAAACTATTAGTGACAGCCAATGTGTTCATTTTGTACACAGAGGCTGTAAAGAATAGAACATTTCCCCCCTTGAATCCTCTTACAGCTACAAGTTGAATCAGTTTAAATATATCTACCAAGTCTTAAGTTACCAGCTTGTCATAGAGCGGTGCAGAACAACACGGAGACGTACTCACTGATGATTAACACGTGCTTTTGTTTTGCTGTGTGTTTCAGCTTTTCATCGGGCAGGTGATGTCCGTGGAGAGAACAGGTGCTCCGGGGCCCGCAGGAGTGAAACTGACGCTGGCCGGAACTCACATCAAGGCTGCCGGTCAGGAAGAAGTGGGACCCACAACACAGAACCCAGAATACTTCAGCACCGTATCTGTAACAGACTGATGTTTAATACACGCCCTTTACATTGTTGTTATTGCACCTTTGTTTTAGCTTATGTATTTTAATGTGCACCCAACACAAATCAAAACAAACTTTGCAGCACATTCACATGTTTATCATGAATTATTTCTATTAGCCGATTCATTCCCAGCGTCTGTTCTGAAGCCTTTTTATTTAACTTTGGCAGAAAATGTAGACATGAGGTCACTAGATGTGCACAATCAGCACCTTGTAGTCTAGTTCACTTTCAATCCCCTGTCTTATTTCCACATGGCTGATGCACAGTACGACTGTTACAATCCATGTGTACTAAATAAATAAAACAACATACCAAGTGTTTTTCAGACAGCATGAAAAGTACTTAAACAATTTGATTTGAATTGAATAAACATATAATTAAAATGCTTCTATGCATTAATTCTCCAACGTGCTTTGTTTATGTAACCAACGTAGCAACACCAGCAGTGATAACAATCATCGTGGCATCATGGAAACTGAGGGCTTATGTAACATCAGAATAACAACCACTGAATTACTTTATACATTAAAATAAAGTCTAATTATATCCAGTAAGGGTTAATCCTCATGTCGAAGGCTACTTTGTGTTTGACAGCTGCAGCACTCAGGTCCATCTAGGACAGTTAATAAAAAAAAAAATTTCTGTAAAGAGTTTTTCGGGTTACATAAGTCACTGCAGCACATTAACACACATGTTCCTTCAAGCGTGCAACATGCTGCACAGAGCCTCTTCTTCTTCTCCCTCTGCTGTCACCCATTTTACTGGCTGGATGACCAAATCATCCCTGACAGGCCGCAGCTTTTCATGCAGCTTTGTGAGTGCCGGGACGTTCACACTGTACAAAAGAGCAGGGTCACACGGGAGCCTCTTCAGTACGACAGGCTGCCACTGTTTGTTCAGGCTGCTGAGGGGCTTCACATGCAGTCTGTCTGTCTGTCTGCCGGCGCTGAGCAGCTGCATCCGTCGATGAAGGTGACGGTGAGCGTGGATGGGTGCGGATCAACTCCCTTGAGGACCCATTAACTTCTAACTGTGAGACACACTTTGTTTTACCTCAAGACTTTTGTTATTCGCTATAACTTTTAAATATTTTTATACTCAACTTGGTTTTATATTCACGAAGTAAAGACATTTAAATCGAATAAATTAAAACAATTGATCATTTTAAGATTTAAAGCACTGAAAAATGTCAGGTTTCTAACAGCATTTGCTTGAGTGGAGACTTTTTTTGTATTCAAGAATTGTGTTACAAATAACTCATTTGGCTTCTGTCTGTACTATTAACATTTATATAAATAAACAAATTGGGAAAGAAACTGTATTTAAAGGTATTTAACTGGGGACAACATGTAATGTTAAGATGTGGAGAGGCTGCTTGAATATTCGAGAGATTCTGATGAGAATATTATAAACAAAGAAGTGAGATGATTTATGATGAAAGTACAAAAGTTGGGGAATTTTTCATTCCGTGAAGCTCCTTTATCTGTGATCCATAAACATATATTAAACAATAGTAAAACAATCTGAGAGGAGAAATTCAATCGTTTAAACCCTCACAGCTCGTACAAATATGCAACTCTTCTGAGAAGAGCAGAACAACAAGTTTGGGAATTACTGATGTATAATACTAACTATTTAAGAAGAATATTGGAATTGAAATCCTATACATCCTACATTGTAAACATGAACTTGTGCAGGAAGGTTGTGGGCTCATCTGAGGAGCTCCAGCAGCAGAAATGATCATCAGACTGGGACAACTGACACCAGGATACTTCCATCTCCTCCAGGTGGGTCACGACCACTCGGAGCACAAGAGTGTTTTATTTTACTGGTCTCCATAGCCTTCCCCCAAATGTATAGTTTCACACCGAGAAATATGGTGTATCACAAATAAATCAATTAACTCAGTGAAAGTAAATGTATTTGGTGTTAATACACAACGATTATCTTCATACATTTTTTTATAGAAATGCTTTCAAATGGGGGAGGAGAGGTAAATGAATATTTTACAGAGAGCTGATGCGGCTTGTCTCGGGAGGTTACGTTGTATAACCTGTTCAGACTCAACCGAGCAGCTCATCTTGCACATCCTGTAAGTGGCTGCCTGAAAGAAAGTCTCTTCTCATACCGAAACTACCATTTCAGGGTGCCAAAGTAAAACAATTCAATTCTATACATCTGATGGCAGACATCATGATGCGATAAAAAACAGAGCTTACGTCCGCCTAGTTTTTGTACTGAACTGAAGGAAACAGTTCAAACCAGCAACACACTGAACACGAGAAATAGAACTGCTTTATGAACAGTGATGCACTACAGAGTCACTAACTACAAATATTTGTACTGGACTGAACTAAATTAGATTCAAGCAAAATTATTTGTAATTCCTCGACTTAATATTCAGCGGACTGTCTCACATGTTCACGATGATTTACAAGGGAAAAGGGGAGGCATTTAGGTGGGAATATTCACAGTTACAGACAAGTACAAATGGAAGAGACGCTTTATTTACAGGTCGTTTACGTGTCAATTTAAAGCCCCCCCCCCAAAAAAAAATTATAGTACAGTATACTTTTTAATGTACATTTATATCTGTATGTTTATGTTTAACCTTGTTCAGCTTTGTTGTCCTTGTTTTTTGAGTCAAATTCCTTGTATGTGTTGTTCACGTACTTGGCCGATAATGCCGTAGAACAGCGATGTTAGCAGCTCTGTAAAAATTTAGCTACTTGCTAACATGCTGATGTTTAGCAGGTTTAATGTTTACCACTGTAGCTCAACGTGTTAGCATGCTAACATTTGCTAAATAGCGCTAAACACAAAGTACGGCTGAGGCTGATGGTAATGTCATTAGTTTTGCACGTTTTTGGTCATAAAACAAAGGTTTTGGTCATATTAAAATATTGTGACTTGATGAGAGTGCAAGGAACAACCACAACACTCTTATATATAGCAAGAAAGACTATTCTCAATTCTAGATTTCTGAGGGGCATCCTTGCACTGGACGATTGGTATAAGTAGGTACTGAGAATACTCACTCTGGGAAAACTGACCTACACGTTTCATGACGATGTCGAGGGATTTATTAAGATATGTCAACCCGTTTTAAACATGACGGACCCCTCTGGACTGGACAACATTGGAACTGACTGCAAAATACCCCAGTAGTTTAAATGTATTTTTATCCTGGCGGTTTGTGTCCAATTCTTTTTTTATAGCGTTTCTATAAAGTTGTGACCATTTGGAACTGGAAGTATGTGTGATTGTAGACTAGATGGAAAGTTAAGTTATAACCTTTAATCCTGAGAGGAACATGAATATCTGTTCAATATGCTTTCAATATTTGTTGAGATATTTAAGTCTGGACCAAAGTGGTGGGTGAGAAAGACAAAAAGACCAAGCCTGCACATTGACTCCACCCAACTCTACAAATGATTAAAAACATTGTGGCTTTTATGTGAAAAATAAGTTGCAAACTATAACTTTAACTGCTCTCGGATCAGACCAGCGTGTCTTTAACTAACTGTCTGTCTGTCCGTCCTGTCTGCAGAGGCAAGTCTCAGGTGAGATCCGCGTGCAGCCACAGAGCAGCCTCATCAATCCCATCGCCATGACGATGGCCACATTGGGGATGGGAGTGTCTCTGTACAGCGCCAGGCAGATGGCAGAGAGCGTCCATCTGAAACATCAGTGAGAAGCTCTGTGGGCGGTCTGTTTGTTTGTGTATGTGGCAGAAGGTTTGTGATGGAGGAGGTCGAGAGGGTTCATGTTCATGTGCTGGTGAAATCTCATAAGTGTCCCAGGAGGAAAATGTGTCACGTTGTCAAACCATTTACACTTTCTTTGCGATCTCAACATTTATGAGCATATATCAGTAAAGCCTGTAGTTTGACCACTCTTCATATTTTGTGCAGGTTTCCTTTAATTGTATCAGTGATTTTATTTTAATGCATAAATTAGAATATTATTTGTCAAGGATCTCAGTGCTAAATTTGACCTGCAGCTGCTGTTATTTCCTGCATTTTATGTTTATGTTTTTAAAAAAATAACCACAGAAAATATAATACAATATTATATATATATATTATTATTATTATTTTATATATATTCGTATATGTAATAAAATATTATATATCAATATTTCAGTAAGGTCATTAGTTTGTTGTACTTTAGCACCTTCATGTTTTGAATTAGATTGTAAATCCTATAGCAGCCAGCCCCCCCCACCCCCCCGTTGAGTAATCAGCTAAAGGAAAATGTGTTTTCATCATAGCATCTTCGGTTTGCTAAATAAAAATTCCATGTTTGTTCTAGAATGTAATAAAGGAAATGTGTGTAAATGCAAAATGCCACTAAAAGACATTCAAATGATTAACTTTATATAGCAACACATTTGGTCATTTGATGTAATTCTCAAATAAAGGACATCTGTGTGCAGACTCAATGTTTTCAAAGTGTTTTTTGAAACATTAAAACAGCTCTGTGGTTCTCAGGCTTCATCCGTGTGGAAATGTATTGTGGGAAACAGAAATTGTCGGGCAACTGCACAGTCTGAATGGAGCGACTCATGTGGATGAAACAGAGGGGGAAAGTGATTTTCCCGCAAGGTAAAAGTCAACATGTTCTTTAACATCAATAGATACATTTTCAGATGACAATGACAACTGTATTCTTATTTCACATTCATTTGTCTACACGTATAGGCTCGTATTTATAGTAAACTCTTCTCCTGAGAAACAGCAGTTTAAAGGGACAGTTCACCCTAAAATAAAAAAAAAAGCTATTTATCAATCGAGATAGTTTTGGTGTGAGTTGCAGAGTGTTGGAGATGTCGGCCTTCTCTCCAATATAATGGAACTAGTTAGCGCTCGGCTTGTGGTGCTCAAAGCGCCAAAAATACATTAAAAAAACTCAACAGCAATGTGTCTTTACAGAAATCATGACCCGGTTACTCAAGACAATCCACAGACCTCGTTGTGATCAGTTTCATGGAGGGACTATTTTCTTTCCATCGTACCACATCTACCAACGAGTGAGCACGAGCCTCTTGTCCATGAGTGGATGCACGCTTCCTTCTGTGCAGTGATACAGTTGGCGTAATGTATTTTTCCTTTGGCACTTTGAGCACCTCAAGCCGAACGCCATCTAGTTCCGATATATTGGAGAGAAGGCCGACATCTCCAACACTCTGCAACTCACACCAAAACTATCTGAATTGATAAATAGCACTATAGTTGAGAGGAAAAAATGGTATTTTTGATTTTGAGGTGACCTGTAAGCAGGATGTAATAACTTTTATTCGCAAATTCATTGTATTTAAAGTGAATTCATTTCGTAGTGATTACCCCTCAGCTCTACAGAGCATTTTAGTGTCTTTCAGTGTCATTGTTTTGGTTTGACAGCAACTTTATTGTTATGGTTCACTCTCAGCGCTCTCATATAGTTAATTTAGGCCACAGGAGGCGGCTGTTTTCAGAGAAAAAGCCTTTAAAAATCCACTGTACACTAACTGCAGACAGACACAGTTAGAGACTAGCTGTCGGACATAGTGGAGCATTTAGCAGCTAAAGAGGTAGATAATTCCCTCAGGAGTTGGTAGAGATCAAAAACAGCTAAAAGAAAGTGAGTATTGGATTTATATTCATTAGGTGGACACAAACACAACTTAAAAGATGATATGTCAGTGTTGTGTTCACAACTTGTTTATGCTGCCCTAGGTGTCCAAAAGAAATCCATAAATGCAGGTTTAATAATAAATACCTGTTGGGTCATTCTTAGGAAAGATTCTCTAAAAAAGTACATAAAATCCTGGATTTTATGTACTTTATCATATTTCCCTGTTTTGTTTTGTTTTTTATAGCGTCCACAAATTCCAAAGAAATTTTTTTTTAAATTATATATAGAATGATATATATTTAAAAATATGCAGGCAGCAACTCGAGGAGGAGCTCTGACACTGTGGGAACCAGTCACTATTGTTGGTTTTACTAATTCCTCTCAACTGGGGCCCAACAGAGACGAAGAGGACATGTGAGCTGTAAATCATTTGTTTGTTCTGAATTCATAAAAAATTTGTGCGTTTCAAAAAGCAACTTACTTCTACTTTACTTTATTTAAGAAGTTGAAAGAATAACTGGAATCATGGGGGGCCTTAGAGTGACAATAGAGCAGACAGTATAGTTCAACTTTTTTTTAAAGAATAATAATAAAAAAGGAATTCAAAACTCATAAAACTTCATAAATTAGAGACACAGATTTCCAGAGAGAAGCCAGTGATTCTGGATCAACACAATCCAAACATTGAAACATCAGGAAAGGTTTGAGAGTCTTGATGATCTATGACTGACACAGCAGATTGACACAGATGGATCCCATTGTCATGATTCAACAAACTATGTTTTTATCTCTGAGAAACCTTCAGTGGTGCAAAATACAAAAACTATAAATGCATCCCTTGACAGCAAAGAAAGAAAATAGGACGTGATTATTTGTCCTTCTTTTCTGTCTCTCTTTTAATAGGCTTATATTTTTTCCTGTTCCCAAGATAATTGTTTCATATGTGCTGCTGTATATTAATCTTGTCCTGCTGGACTGATGCTTTATTTTCTTCTGTAAATGTAAATAGGCTACAATACATTGAAAAATATATTTTTTTAATAAATATGCATCATATACATCCATCCATCCATCCATCTTCAACCGCTTATCCGGGGTCGGG
>CALSBV010011833.1:0-27148 GCA_943590825.1 Bovichtus diacanthus
GTGTGTGTGTGTGTGTGTGTGTGTGTGTGTGTGTGTGTGTGTGTGTGCCCCCCTGCTGGCCTGTCCCCGTCTGCCTCGAGCGTCGGTTAACCTGTGTTGTGTCCGGCAGGCCACCATCACCGCCACCATCACCACACCCTCTCACTCCCCACCTCGGCCATACCCGAGGCCGCCGAGGTCCCCCTGGGGCGGGGCCGCATGGTTGAGCGGAAGGACCCCCCCATGAGCTCAGACAAAGGGGAGGACCCCTACGTAGCCGTGCCCTCTCAGACTCAGCCTGAAGCCAATGGTAAGCCTTGGAACACAACAGTGAGCAGTCAACTTGATCCATTGTCACCTGTGGCAAGGGAGGGGGGGGGCGGGGGGGCGGGAGTGGAGAGGAGGGGCTGGTATAATTGAGATTTACGGCTGCCTGACTGCTTCCAGCTGACGATGTGTAGAGATAGCGGATCACTTTCTCTCGAGGGGACAAATTGCCTCGCACTGTGCACGCAAACCTCCCACAGAAACGTAGCAAACACACCTACGTGCTGCACACACGCGCACACACACATTCCACGCTCATTAACACCCGTGCACACACACTCGCTCGCTCAGTCTGTAGGTTGGATTTATTATCCATGGACCGTAATGTCCCACAGGAGATGTAATATCCAGACCATTACACTCTGAAAAGGAAAATGGCGATGTATTTATTTCCCGGCTCTGTCATGCTTTGCGACACAGTGACATGACATTGAACGCCCTTTTCTCCCGTGTTAACAACCTGCCTAGTGCTGCGCCGCCTCAAGGACGGCTCGCTGGAAAAATGAGACGGAGAGAAAAGGAAGGAGACGAGCAGGACGACACATATCAGAGAGGAGGAGTCACTTCAGTGCTGCTCCATGATGTGTCTTTAATAACACACACACCTGGTACAGATCACATTAAAACATGCAACACGTCCCCGCTGCATTACATAGATCGTGCTATTAGAGGCATGGCCTTTAGGGGGTATTGATTATTAATAATGGTGATTCATCCACAGGAGGGACTTTCTGTAGACACACTGTATGTAAAGGAAGAGACAGAGAGGAAAACAGCTAATGAGATAAGACAGATTGTAAAATGAGTCATAAATGTAGCAGCAGTTTGCGCCTCATATTCAAGTCCCAGCGTCAAGCATCCAATTTTCCCAAAAATACGTAGCCAGCGATCTTTGACAAAGCGAGAGGGTCATTTGACATCACTTACGCTGTTCTGAAGGTATTTACAGAACTGAATCCTCCTCGAGCGACAAAAACACACATTCTGTCAGCGTCATCATATAAAAAGATTTAGCAAAAGACCGAATGTTTTTTCATCCAGACTGTTAGATGTTGACATATATTTTAATAATATCAGACACATGGTGACCTGAATGTAACGCTGATACATAAGAGGCACAAAGGCTCAAAACATACTCGTCATTTACCCTAAAATAAGGAACGAGCATCAGTCTGTGGACTGCAGTGAGCGTCAGCTGGAAGCGGTGCGGCACCAGTGGGTAGATCCAAGCACAATGGTGGCAGAGACTTCAGACAGCATGCCTGCAGCCAGCATCACGACATGCTGTCGCTCCCCTTGTTGCCTTTACCTGAGCAGGTGTAATGTTACTCAAGCCTCACGAGGAATCGGGAGGAATGATAGACTTTGAGAATCATACAAAGCAAAAGCTTAAAGCTGTCTTGCGATCATAAAAATAACTTTTTTTTGGGGGAGGAATTGCGGGAATTCCAAGCTCAGGTGACTGCAACAGGGCTTCACATCTCAAAACAAAGCTTCCTGCTCTTTTCTGTACGATCATTGTTATTATGATTTTTACAAGACACTTTTTGCAGCTTGTTTCAGTATTTATCAGTTCTATTTCAATTTCAGCTCAACTGTCTTTTATTTTTCCTTTTCTGTACATACACGAGTCGGCTCTGATGAGATTTGTTTGATTTCCTTGATATTTTGCATGGCTTGGTGTGAGACTGCGTGTTTTTCTTTGCTATTTATATAGTTGCCTTTTTCCTGCCTTTGATTGCTTTGATGGTATTAAGCACAGTTTTGCCTCCATGCAGCTTAATGCTCTTCAGCATGGCAAATTGAGCACCACAGTCAAGAGTATTCATTTCCCGCTCCACCCGCTCCACCCATCCTGCCTCCTCTTCCTTCCTGTCGCCCTCAGTATTATTGGCTTCAGGTGTCAACTGTACTGTGAAAACTTAGCAAACTGCGTATATGAAACTTAAAGTGGAATCAATATATGAGAAAATGATTATGGAGCCAGAAACTAAAAGTAAATAACTCATTTTCCCTGCATTTTATTGCCACGGAGATAAAGCCGTGCAGAATACTTTACAGAGGGAATACGGGATAAACATTTAACCATCTATATCTCAAATGAAGTTTTAAAAAAGTTTCTGCTTGAGTGGAAATGTATTAGCTCATATCCAAAGACTTTAGTTGTTTGTGATTTAAAAAGAAATTACAATTACTCCGAAACTTTTTCATTTGCAGTTGAGACATTGTGGAATCTTATCTGCTAATGAATATGACAGTGCTGCCAATATGTATTAGCTCCACACCACCAGAGTAATTAGAAATGCTGCAAAGTGATGAGTATTCACACACTGACGATATTTAGCACCCAACAGCATCATTATCCCACGCTCCTCTGGGGCCGCGGCAGATGCCAGGTGGCCGCTTGTGTTTCACAGTACATTTGAGCTTGGTGTCTGTCTGTCTGCCTGTCTGTCTGTCTGTCTGTCTGCCTGTCTGTCTGCCTGTCTGTCTGTCTGTCTGTCTGTCTGCCTGTCTGTCTGCCTGTCTGTCTGTCTGCCTGTCTGTCTGTCTGCCTGTCTGTCTGCTTGTCTGTCTGTCTGTGTGTCTGCTTGTCTGTCGGGGCCTCATCTGTCTCTGTTATATTTCCCTGCACCCCTGTCACCCATCCATACAGCTCTCCCCCTTTGCCTCCCATTGCTAAACCCTCCCCCCCCCCCCCCCCCCCCCCCCCCCCCCATGAAAACCCCAGCTCCGCCACTTTTCCACCATCTGCTGCCATTGTGATCCGTCTCCCTTCCACAGGACCTCTCATCTGACTGGGATGGCATGTTCCAAGGCTATACCTTACCTAGTGCAAATTAATTCCTGAAACCAATTTGTGGAGTCTCCCCCCCCCCCCCCCCCCTGTCTCTCTCTGTCTCTCTTCTTCTCCATCTCTGCACCTCCTCCTCCACCGTCTCTACCCTTATAGTCTGTCCCTTCTCCAACTGGAGTCATATCTCTTCCTCTGTCTGCAGGAATGAATCCTTACCCCTCCCCCCTCCCCACACTCCTCTTTCTACCTCTCTCTCCTCTGTCAGGCTCAACTCCCCCTCCTCCCCCCTTTCATCCATCCTCCCCCAACCCGACCTGTAGCCACCGCTGTGTTGCTCCAATTTATGGGTTCATTACAGCAGCTATCCAGGGTAGAAGGAAAGAGGGATGGAGAGAGACAACAGGGGAAGAGAGGGAGGGAGAAGGAACACACGTGATAAAGATTTATTAAACATAACAGGACAATAATGTGGCGGTGAAGGTTATAAGGTAGGGAGCGTGGAGATAGACAAAGATGAAGAAGAAAGGGAAATAAGAGCGGATGTGAGATGTAGAGAGATATTGTGTCTGAGCAGAGGGACAACAGTCTCTATCTCTCCGTCACAATTTAAAATGAATCCTAAACAAGTCTACGTTCTGTAGGTTTATCCAGCTAACGTCACTAATCTCAGCTGAAACACTGTCTGGTGCAAACACGTCTCATAAAACGAATGTAGAAATGCATGAATTATATGTACTGTTTACTTCCTACAGCAAATACATTTCGAGGAAAAATACAGGTTGATATTAACATAATGAGGTGTTCATCTGCAAATGGGGAAACGTTGGAAAGTTTTGCAGAACCTTCTCTGACAATATCCTCATAACAACAAAAGCATGATTTATGTGTCTTTGAGGGAAAGATTAGGCTCAGGGTTAAATATTGGAATATTAAAGCATGTAACTTTATTCAAATTTGACCAAAAACCACAATCTTTGCTTAACTTTAACTAAAGTGCTTTTGTGGCTCAGGACTCAGGAAGTGAACCCTCTCTGAAGTCAAGGCCCCGCACTTTTTATGTGTATGTGCCCATAATCCACCCGGAACACCACCTAATGAGTTGCATGTGGTATTTATGTGTAGCACATCTGACACAGAAGAAAAACTGAACAGAATCTAGGCAGCGATTAGTTTCCTCGCCACAAAGCAGTGTTACGTAAACTTCATTTCTCGGAGACCTAGTTGTCTGCTGAGATGCTTTTGTTTCCTTATTGATTCACAGGAGGAGCATTAACACGTGTCAATTGACTGAAGACGATGCAGAGTTTACATCAACATCAATTGTGAATTCAAATCTGAGGAACCACAATATTTTTTTTTGCAAAATATGACATTTTGGTGATATTTCTTTGCCATTTGGCGAGAGCTTTGTAGTTCATTGAGAGATAAGATGTCCCTTCATGGGTTTCATGGTTCTGTCTGACAGCTGCTCTGCGAGGGTTGTTTTCAGCTGCAGGCGTCTCTCTGACAGCTGTGTGCTGAGGTGATATGATGGACCAAGACTATGACCCTTCCTTGCACAGGGATGCGGCGCTTTTCTTTTTCTTGCCAAAAAGTCTTGATAGCCTCAGCATTTCATTCCAGCTCAGCGGTGAAGGGATATCTCACCATGTCAGTCGTGAATGTTACTCGTAGTTATGGTGGGAAAACTGTCAAATACGTCCAATTCTAGCAGAGAAAATAACTCACAATGCACAGTATGAACATGATACACACCTTGAATAAACGCCCCCAGAGCAGCAGAGCGGTCGCTGTGATCTTAGCTGTTCGGGCAAAATTTGCAAACGCAGTTAATGTTGAAAACCCACAAAAAAAAACCCAAATAGTTTAGGCTTGACTAACCACCGCACCCCCACTTTATCTGCAAGATAAATCTCAACACACAACTAGTGCCAACCAGAAACAAGAGGCCATTTCTCCTGAATGTGGTCAGCATATAACTTTCACATGTCACCTTTTAACTTTATTTCTTCTACCACTAGTGAGAAGGAGAAGCCAGAAGAAGGATTTCTTGCTTGTCTGATTATGGAGACGCATCCTCGCTTTAGTGTCAGGTGATGCATGTGGCCGCTGGCGTTCTGCACAAACCTGTAAGGGCCATTTAATGTTAGTTTGTTATGTCCTTGCACTAGAATGAGAGGATTTAGGTTAATCCTTTAAAGAAAAAAAAAGGATAATAGGATTTAAGTTAAAAGTCGAGGCAGGACGACTACACTGGATGAGAGGAAAAGTAATGTTTCAGTCAAGTAATCCCAGAAGTCCTGTCATTACAACACCTTCATTAGTTTATCAACAGCAGGCCAAACACTGTGATAGGCCTGTGTGAGGTGGATGAATTATTCACAGCTCATTGTGAATCATAATAGAAACAGTGGACTGGATGTTACGCACTTCCCTGACTGACGTCAAGCTTAAAGCCATAATTTCCTCCACTGATTATCTTATTGTTCTCTCGCTCCGCTATTGTTTTCTACGTACGTTTTCTGCTCACTTCCATTTTAATGTTTTGGTTATGCTTTTCAGTTGCTGGTTGAAACAAAAGCTTGGTCTTTCTGACCACGTGAGACTCATATCACAGCAGCTCGTCCTTTTGTGCTTGTCAAGCTCGTCCGACCCACATTCATCCGTCGTTACTCTGCTTTGAACCGACTTTAAATGGTCACGTTCACGAAACACTCATCAAGTAGATACAAGCTGAGTCTTTGTTCTCCGGAGGGACTGCGCAGGGCCCCATTTTTACTAAAACATTTATGAATTATCATCTACGGCTGCATATATATATATATATAAGTGAATGAATTACAAAACATAGTCATACAAAGAAGTCAGAAGCTTGATAAAATACTGTCAACAACTGTGACTCATCAAGATTGAGAACTAATTAACAAGAAAATTACGATTCTCCATTGAAAAAAGTAAATTCTGATTTCAACACAAGCTGTCAGGAAGCTGCTGTCTCCAATATGTCAACATGTGATAGTGAAATTCAGAAATAATAATAACTACTAATTGTTCTAGCTGCGTTAATCATGCTGGTTGTGCCTTTTAACAAGTCTATCACTCATTAATACAAACTGCTGATCAAACAGCTGATGAGGTGGATCCCTTTGAGTATTAAACACTACAGTTTGTATGCACGGAGGTGTATAGGTTAGTACATCTGTGTTAATACCTGAGGTGCAGAATGATGTAATTAGGCCTTTAATTATATCTTCACTGGCTCTTCAGTGTGCTGTGCACTGACTCTGGATTGTCTGATGAATGCTTTAATATTGAATAACACCATTAATGCGAGTGCCTCTCCAACGTAAACACATACAAGACTTAATGGGATAATATCCTAGCTGGGGATTAAATAGAATTTAATGAATCGCTGTCATCACCCAAACAGCAATGTCCTTTTTAAAAGATGACAACAAGCAGAAGAAGAAGTTTCTCCTCACTGGCAGCGAACGCTTCTCGCTCCTCCTTCATCTTTTCTTCTTCTCCATCAGTCGTCAGGTCCACTGTTCTGCCTTTCACCCAGCGACACGTCGGCGAGCGCGGTTAAGACTGATTAAGATTTGTATCGTTCTGCGGGGTCTTTGTGCAGCGGCCTGTAGTCAGAGGTGCGAGCCCTCTGCGTAACCTCGCTGTGATGTTTAACTACCTTTGAAGTTCCCCCAACACCAACACAAAGACGAGCCCTGTGGGCCCGAGTCAGTTGGTGCTTCTGAAGAGATTAAACTGTGTGTCAGGCAGACTGAGAGGGAGCATTCAGCAGCTCCAGTCACAGCAGATTACAATGTTTCTGATTTACAAGTAAGTGTTGCCGACCCAGGCTGTTTTGACAGCGAGAAATATCTGAGTATCTGAGATATGTGTTTAATATCTGAATGTTGAGGCCCGAGGCGGAAAAAAAATCAAGTGTCAATCTGCAGGAAGCCTCGCGATGCATTCTGGGCGCGAGGCACGAATTGAAACCAGACGACTGTGAGTCAGTACAGTCGGAACCTCGACGAGACAAATCTGTGTCAGCAACACTGGTAGTTTTCAAGGTCGTGCTGGGGAAGTTTGGAAAAGTTTTGGCGCTGACACCTTCATTGAAAACCCTGAAGTCCTGTGATTCGACGGCTACTTACATTCTATTTGATGTTAGGATGAGAAACACTTCCTCGCAAAGATGGAAGTCTTCAAAGTTTCCTCTTTTTCTTTATTTTGCGTTTCACCCAAAGCCTTGGGCTAAGAATCCTCAGGAAGTGTGTGAGTGTGTGACAGATTTAAGTGATGGAGGAGGAGGAAAAGTGAGAGAAAGACACAATAGAAGACAAACATGGAGCTCCACAGATCACCTGCTTCTCCAGGACGGACACCTGTTTGTCTCCGATCTCCTCCGTCTCTGTTGTTCAGTGTGAAAGTTAACCTGTAGCGGCGATAAATTCACTCTCATGAAAATTCATAACAGCTTTGACTTGCTCTCTCACTACAGACAGAGATGGATGAATGTATTTACATTTAACGAGGATTATGGAAAAAAGAGAGATTTGCCAAAGTATTTGTTTATGCCTGCACTTTCATTTTTCTTACATAAATGTTTTTTGGAGATTTCCAGGGCTCCTCACCTCAAGTCAAGTGAAGCTGTACTGCTTCTTTCTTCTTTGTTCGCAGAAGCGCTTAACCCAGCAGCTCTCAAACGCCACCCGTCACCATTGTCGTTTCTGCCAAAGGATGATAACTCAGAAAAAGCAGGAGGTTATAATTACAGGCTTCCCTGAACACTTACCATATGGAAGCTGAGCAGTGTGAAAGAAACAAGAAGAAAGTCAGAAAAGTGATTCATTGTTTCTGTAAAGGAGAGAAGTAGCAGAAAGTGGGAAAAGAAAAAAAAAAGATCCAAGTGAGGACAAAATGAAAGATGGCAGAGAGAAGTATCTCTGGTTCTCAGAAGTCGCTGCGTGCGATGGGAAGCAGATGTTTGGTCACAGGAGTCCTCAGCGTAACACATGTGGACCCGGGAGGCTGCTCTGCAGATAGCGCCCGTCACTTCTCACGCTACACAGCTCGTCCTTGATAAGAAACCATTTCGGCCAGAAAAGTCATTTGTAAAGCGTTTGTTTAACTCTAAATGAGTTACGGCTCAGCTGCGTGTTGTCAGCACTCTATTAAAGAGAAAAGTGAAGCTTTGTTTTTACAAGGAATGAGGAATGATCTTCGCAAACGTAACTGCTCTTCTTTTTTTTTATCCGGCTTGAGCTTTAAAGTCAAAGCAGAGAATCAGACATTGCTCAGTGTTTTATTTCAGCGAGGAAAAAGTGATTTAAGTCATGTCTTTGGACTAATGAAGTATGACTGCAGCGAGCAAGGATTATGGATGTTAGTTTAAGAGAGTCTGGATTTCAGTTCCATGAGAACAGATTACCATGTTGTCTCTGTGTCTGTGTTATGTCTCGCTAAGGAGAGAAAAGATATTCTCTGAGTGCGTCCTCGGTGACACAGACGAGCTGAAAAGCCTAAACACGATTACCCGGCCCCTTCAGGATTCTACAGAATTATTGCAACTAACACTTCATTTTGTGGCATCATCTTCGGAAAATTACAGAGCAAATTGAACGACTTGCAAGAAATCTGCAGTCGTGATTGTGCAGCTCGTGCTGAGGTGTTTTCTTTTCACAATGTCTCTGTGGGCAAACAAAACCAGTGCATGTCCATGTCCATCATGTCCATCATGTCCATCATGTCCATCATGTTCATGTCCTTGTCCATGTTCATGTCCATCATGTCCATGTCCATGTCCATGTCCATGTCCATGTTCATGTTCATCATGTCCATCATGTCCATGTTCATGTTCATCATGTCCATGTCCATGTTCATGTCCATGTTCATGTCCATCATGTCCATGTCCACGTTCACGTTCATGTCCATGTCCATGTCCATGTCCATCATGTTCATGTCCACATTCATGTTCATGTCCATGTTCATGTCCATCATGTTCATGTCCATCATGTCCATGTCCATGTTCATGTCCATCATGTCCACGTTCATGTCCATGTCCATGTTCATGTCCATCATGTCCATGTTCATGTCCATCATGTCCACGTTCATGTCCATGTTCACGTCCACGTCCATGTCCATGTCAATGTCCACGTCCACGTCCATGTCAATGTCCACGTCCACGTCCATGTCCATGTCCATGTCTATGTCCATTCATGTCCATGTTCATGTCCATGTCAATGTCCACGTTCACGTCCACGGTCACGTCCACGTCCATGTCCATTCATGTCCATGTCCACGTCCATGTCCACGTCCACGTCCACGTCCACGTCCATGTCCATGTCCACGTCCATGGTCACGTCCACATCCACGTCCACGTCCACGTCCATGTCCACGTCCCTGTAGGCAGCTGTTGTGTATTTTCACATGTATTATGATTTGATCTATACAGTGTCGTAGGTCACTTTTCAAAATACATTTCACTTTTAAAAATGACTTTTCTGTTGAGAAAATAGGACAATAACAAGGTAGAGTCCCACAAACATTATTGTATAAATGCGTCAATAAAATCGACCCCTGAGAAGCGACAGAAAATGACTCTTTTTCATCCATTCTCGACACCTTTTTGCCACCAAATCCCTAGTAAATGACTTCTGAGAACTGACATAGAACTCATATTACCCAGAAAGTGCTTATTTGAGAACATATATTTACTGTAAACACACTTCCTCCACATAATGGCTTAATAGATTCCTGCACGTGAAGTTGAGTTGAACTCATACATATGAAAATCATGTTATTGTCCTTCGTGAAATCCCACAGAGCGGCTGAGAGCTTCCATCTGTTTTGCCTTTTTACAGCTTTGCAGGTTTTCATGACGTCAAGACACAAACAGCATGGACAGAGATTAAAAGAAATATATATATCTACACGTATACGCGCTGTATAGTGAATAATATATAGCGTGATACGAGTACACACGTGTAACCGAGTCACGTGATCCAGAGCGGCACTGTGGGAGCTTTTTACGCCTGTCTGCGGTAACTGATCTGTGCTGGCCACAGGTCACGGGTGAACACATTATAAATCTCTCTGCTGTGGACTGGTGTGTTTAACCCAAGGAACAGAGTGCTGCATTAGATGTCTACATTCATCAACCAGCTGGAGGTCATCATCTGTGTGTGTGTGTGTGTGTGTGTGTTGTTGACCCCATTTCATTAGGCACAACCTGCTGCTCCCACTCTCCCGACGCTAGAATACTTCAGCTTCTTTTATTGAATTATCTTTTATTTGGCCGTATCGCAGCGCTTCTTTGCCAGTCTTTGAAAGTGGCGCTTTCATAAGACACTGATGACACAGCTCATTGGATTTAGCGGCTAATCAGATGCTTTTAATGTATTCTCTGTGATTCATGAGATTGGATCCAAGATTTATGAAAAGTCTCCCATTTGCATCAATGAGAAGAAAGGGTTTGGGTATTTCGGGCTCCTTTATCTGCGCTCATATCTTTTTTCATTTCAGCAGAGGGTTTTATCTAGGATTTAAAATGTGAATCATAATCACCCCTCCAAAACATATTTTCAGTCTGAGATTGGATTTTCAGAAAAATATGAATGTTGCTACTTCCAGCTACCATTTATGCTGCTTTTGAAAAGGTGTTCCTCATGATGGGATAAACCCATCTCCATTTGCATGTTTTTCATGAAATGATTTAAAACCTCTAATCTTTTTATACAGAAAATATCTTTTGATTATTGTAATTCAATATCGTTTTCCTATTTTTTTTTTTGGCTTAGTCTCATAATAAGCATCTTTCCCAACAGCGTCTTTCTTAGAGACAAGTTCCCACAACACACGGCAGCGGCAGTATAATCTCCTTCTTCTGGTCTGAATGTCATCTCCACGTCTTTCTGCAGGTGTGATCCGTGAGAGCTACCAGAAGGGCCGTGACCAGCTAGTTCCTGTGACCTTGTTGGCCATCGCGGTCATCCTGGCCTTCGCCATGGGCGCCATCTTCTCTGGCATCATTGTCTACTGTGTCTGTGACCACCGGCGGCGGGACATAGACCTGACAGGCCGCAAGGAAAAGGACAGCCACCACCTCCACTCCCGCCGGGGATCCATGAACAGCGTGACCAAGCTGACGGGTCTGTTTGAAACGCAGGCCAAAGACGGTCGCCCCGAGGCAATCCTCACGCCTTTGATGCACAACGGGAGGCTGACACCAAATGGGAAGATGCTGATAAAAGCTGACCAGCACCACTTGGACCTCGCCGCTCTGCCAACTCCGGAATCTACCCCCATGCAGCCGCGTCGTAAGCCCAGCCGGGGAAGCCGGGAGTGGGAGAGGAACCAGAACCTCATCAACGCTTGCACCAAGGATATGCCGTCAATGGGCTCCCCTGTTATTTCTACAGACCTGCCCCTGAGGGCCTCACCGGGGCACATTCCGAGCGTGGTGGTCCTGCCTCTTCCACAGCATCAGCACCAGCTCCAGCCTCACCTGCAGCAGCACCAGCATTCCTACCAGCACGAGTACGTGGAGCAGCCCCACCACAGCGACCTCAGCATGGGCCACAGTGTCATGGACGACCAGGGGGCCACCCTGGAGTACAAGACAGTCAAGAGCCCCTGTCACAATCTCAACATGGTGGATCCAGATGGGATGCTGCCGCCACGTGTGCCCCAGCGAGAGGCCTCTCTCACTGTCCCTCCGGCCGTCCCACAGATGGGCAAACGCCTGGAGGTCCACTCGTCGGTCTACGGGCTCCGGAAAGGATCAGCATCCGGCGCTTCCGGTTCCTCCGTCCTCAAGAAACACAACACCAACTCATCTAACTCCTCCCATTTGGCGAGACATCACAGCTTCAACCGCGTGGAGACGCCGCCCCCTGCACCTCAGAGGGTGGACTCCATACAAATGACAGCACAGGGCATATCTCTGTCACGGCACCCCGGAATGAGCTCCTATGGTTCACTGCCTCGAACGGGCATCAAATATCTCAAGCCGGATGTCCCCCCCAAACCCTCCGTAGTCTCACTTTCGACAAAAGTGAAGTCCAGTGACTCCTGCACATAGTCAGCTAGTTAGCCAGTCAGTCCAATGCGAACGGACAGTAGTGAAAGGTTTTTTCTGAAAGAGAGAAAAAACAGGGAATACTGTACAACTTGCATCTCCTTTTAGTGTTTTTCGTTTGTTTGTTTTTGGTGTTCAGTACAGTGAAAAATGCAACACAGTTTTTTTAAGAAAACACTTTCTTTTTATATAAATATGTAAATATTATACAAATGGTTGTCGTCATTTGTTGCCGTCATGGAGCTCGTGCTCCGGCCGGCTCCCAGTTTCTCTGTAAACACACATGGGAACATGTGCTACTGAAACAGAAGAAGACGATGCTCGTCCTGAATATTTCATCCAACCGCGCCCTGTAGCATCCAAGACGGTGGCTCTCTTGTTTGTTGTGTCTTTGGCCACCGGGACTTGACTTGATACTCTATCACGCTGGTAAAAAAAGCACACAAGAAGACAGCACAGGGGGTTTGGAGAATAATCGTTGTACAGTACCTTGAGGATTAGGAAATCTGTGCGTGCAAGCACTCAGAGAGACTGAGCTCGGACTGAAAGGACAGACGGCTTTTCTGAGTTCTGTCAGAAAATGTGAAAAAGCCTCTCAGTGTTACAGCAATCAAGTCCTGCCTGGGTTTGACTGAAAGCCTGGGCCAGAGGAATCTTCTACTGTACTGGTTACTGAATAACACATGACTGTTAATACTAATAGCTTGTTGTATTTATTTTTATTAAGTGCTTTTGAAAAAAAAAAAAAGACTGACTTTCTAGGCTCGGAGAGAGAGAGGGAGGACACAGAAGAGATCTTTTAATATTAATTAATCAAGTGTGAGGAAAAAAAAAAAAAACGTATTTAAAGTCATTAAACTGGAGCCCGTAGAACTTTCTTGATGACTGCAGGTCCACTAGGTCTGTGCTCAGTGGACCTGCAGCTTGAGTATGTGACCAGATATTTATTTAAACTGTGCCAGACGGGGACTTTTACCTTCACGGATTTCCATTGTTTTAGACCAATCATAAAAAAAAGACTTCCTGAATCTCACCCTTTCACTCCTCCAATGAGCACCCCCCCCCCACCCCCAATCAGCACTGTGGTTTAGTGTAAGTCAGTAACATTTGTCCTGATTGGTTGCTGGCTTACCGGTGCCATCAAAGCTCACTGTTGCATGTTGCAAATATAAGAGAAGCAGCTGCGGCAACAGTACGAGAATCTGCAAACACACATAGAAAAAGGAAGCTGTAAGTGACGCTGCGAGCAAACGGGGGCGACGCGTCCGTCGTCTTCACTAGCGGCGGCAGATTAGCAGGTGAAAAAGAAATCTACAAAAACATCTGTATTGCCTGCTTCTTTTTCCACATGTAAATTTGTGCCTTACACCCTAAAGTAGTGACAATGTTTTCTTTAATAGCTGTTAACTTTGTCTCCTTGTAGTATTTTTTTATTTTTCTTACGTCATGATATTTCCCTGGTTTGATAAAAATGCAATTAAAGAATGTAGGTGTTATTGTTGTAATTCTGGTCCCTAGACATAACACACTTACAGTCCAGAGGGAAGAGAGGAAGAAGGATTTCCCTTTCTTCTTTCACTCTGTCTCTTACACACACACACACACACACACACACACGCACACACATACACACTCATCTTTGTGGTTCATTTCTGATTGTGCCATTAATGTGCTTAAAGCAACCCTTTATGTTGTGCTGGCAGTGTCGATGAAGACGTTGTGAGTGTTTTTGATTTTATATTTTATACAATTTAAAAGTCCTGGTATTTGTTTTTTGTTTTTTTTTTGCTGTCTGTTGGTTTGGAGTGATGGTCGATCGACTGATTAACTGAACAATTAACATTTGTTACTTGAGAAGTCCAGTGTCCAGTATCTTTCTGCTGCACTGCAATAATAATAATAATAATAATGCAACACTAGTCAACGCACAGTGTGAGATACACACAAGCGTCTACTAACACAGAACTAGGCTTCTTGTGTGTGTGTGTGTGTGTGTGCATCCTCACACTCAGTTGCATAAACAGGCTGGTTCCTGTGAAGAAAGTTGACATTTTTAAAACAACAATATAAAAAAAAAAAATGACCTTGTTTAACCCCCTTTTTGTAAGAGAAAACACAGTTTGAGGAAGTTTAGTTTTTTATTTTTGCTTCACTAACTCTCCTTATCAAAGCCTTATGAATGGCTGAAAGTTCGACTAATCTGACCTTTTTATGCTTTTTACTTGAGGATTTTTATTGCCCCCCCCCCCAACACTTAAATCAACGGAGCACTCCCTTAGTGTCGTATGTGTAGATAGGTAAAAGTTTTCTTGATATCGAGCAATTTTCTGTTTCTCAATGGAGGAAAGCCAACTATGTCTCAATCCACAGCGAGGAAGGACGAGCGCGTGGCGTCTGTGACCTGACTAACGTGTACATAGACGCTTGCAGGGCTCATTTGCGATCGGCGAGGTCATGGGCAACAGATTAGGCCAAAACGAGAGCCGGGCAGGAAGGTGCCCCTTCAGAAACAAGGTCTGGGGTGAATTGAAACACTTATCCCAGTGATTACTTCAAGCTATAATCTTCAAAGTGTAAATGACCCACGATTAGTATGAAGGGGTGTGTTTACTCCAGAATAGCACTGCACTGTAGCTGCTTACCGGGCACTACTACGCCCTATTTACCCCCTCCAGTGTACCATTTCCACAGCTCTGGAATAATGCTGATCTACGACTAAATAATTCTTGTCTTGAAATGTTCAGTCGTGTCGGTTCTCGCCTCTGAGAATTGACGTGTCGGCGCAGAATGTGAACAAGAAACTAGGTCGGTGGAGGTCGGGAGGTTAAACGTCCACATCCTGTGCAGACGAGTGCGTTTAGCTGTGGGTGCGTTTACGATTCTGTCGCTGGGTTTGACTGTGAAGGCTGCTGTGGACAGTGAGGTTCTTTGGTGTGTGCCTTTTTTGTCTTTCACCCTTGTTATAATACACTGCTATTAGATGCAAATTGACTCTCTTCTCAACTTCTCGACCTTTTGAACTTTGTAAGCTTGTAAGATATTGTGATGTCACAAAGTTTTTTGCCCTACTCTCTCCACTTCCTTAACATCTGATTCACAGCTTAATGTATGTTGTAAAGAAACAACTCTTTAATTTAATGCAAAATGTAATAAAAAATAAATAAAAATAAAATTCTTGTCATGAAGACGGTGATATGTCCTTGACTTTCTTCCTCTTGTTTCTCTGCCTGTGGTTATCTTTACACTGGGAACATCTTTAATTGTTAAACTTTGTCAAACACTGGTTGGGGAAAACCAAGCACAGAATTTAAAGGTTATTTCAATTGCGAATCCATTTTAAGGAAAATATTGTACTTTTGTGACCTCGAGTACGCGATTCTTCTCAGCTTGTAAAACATCTGCCAACCCCTCGAGATCTGAGCAACTTTTCTTCAGAAAGACTCCACTTCTGATGCAAGTCTAAGTGGATGAAAGTGCTCTAAACTGAAGTGAAAATGAATTCTTTAACTTTATATCTAATAAGTGAAACAAGACTAGGTTATGACCAGAGGGAAGAGGCCTCTGTGGTATTATTGATCCTGTCGGTTAAATGAAGCAAACAATTTGATGGAGATTGGAGGCAGCTTTCTGACTGGTACAGGACGCACCTTTCAAACTACAATACATAATGGTCCTCAGAGGCTTTAGGAGAATTGTAGTGAAGGTTTGTGGTAATCCATTTAATCCCATATAGGAAATCAATAAACCATTCTGAAGTAAATTGCAAGACAAAGAAGTGGGTGATAGTTATTTTTCTTTTAGTTCGATTCTAAAGTTAACAACCAACAGTTTGCTAACAAGTTTTCCACTTTATAAGGTGATGTGTGTATGTTGTGTTTACTTTCTGCCTAACGTCAGTTAAAAAGAGCCAAACGAGGCCACGAGGGATTATTACAGGTCACCATAATGTAAATTCACTGATGAATTAAACTCAGTCGTGTCTTCATTGAGCTGGGGAAGGTTAGAAGAAAAAAAAACAGCAAAGCTAATAGTACAATATGCAAACTGTGGGGATACGTGCAGGGCTGCAGGGTTAAATATAAGAAGTGATAATACCCTTTCAAAGCATATTTGTCTGTTTCACAAACTATGACTGGACATGTTCAGGTTACACTAAAAGCTAAATGTTATCCCAGCATAGCTTCAGTGCTGACTAACACAGCTCGTATATCAAACAAAGGTTTTATATGTTCGCACATCCTTCTAATCACTGTGGCAGGAAGTTTGATGCCTTTGATCCATAAGATGAGTCATAAGTTACAGGCGTCGCTACACGTCAGACATGGAGATCAGATAACCAGGATGTGGGGCAGCTAATGAGGCCTGTCGCTGGCAGCACAATGCTGCATTGTGCAGGCTCCATTCAGGCCCCGTGTGTTGTTGTGCTACTCACAGATCAAGATTCAGATATTCACCACTAAATCTTTCCCAACAGGACAATAGCACAATCACACAGTGGTGACTAGTGTGAGCTGGTATGATGCCAGAGTTAGTCAGAGTGTGTGTTCCTGACCCCACAGGTCAGTATTATAGGGGTCATACAGGTGAATATGTCTTTGATAGACTCAGAGATAAAGACAACACGTAATGTTTTAGACAGATATACTTTGAAACACATGCAAGTAATCCAGTGCATGCAACCTTATCTGTACCAATATTAATGTCTTATAAACCACATCCTAATGTAACTGAGTGGTTTATTCATTTAGTTAGAGAATACATATTTTGTTGCATTTAAATTGGTATCAATGTAATATTATAGTGTAAGTGTATAGAGTGTTATTAGATGCTTAAATGTGTGGGTGGAAAAACTGTAGTAAGTTTACTTGTGTATTTAAGGCAGTTACACACATGTGGAGTGAGATGGACTCAACACACGTGATGTGCAGACACAGAACGAGTATTATAGTGTTGCCATGTTCATTCATTCATCACTTGATGGAACTTTTATCTTTCTTACTTTAAGACGTATCTGTGGTCTTTTGTCACTGATGGGATTATAGTGCATGGGGTGTTGCACGTGCACATCGGCTGTGGCAACTCCGTCCATCGGATCCATCATCTAATAGATCTGAAATCCTCTAAAACCAATTATCAATGACTGTTCCTGTGTTTGCCTTGTGTCTTTGTCCATCTGGACTCTAACCCTGCACAACCTCTCCTTTCTATGTCGTCCAGTTTACTACACAATGACATTGTTTTGTGTGATTCTTGGATATGTGAACCTGTCAGTGCTCCTCCCGCTGCCTCGTCTCGTTTCCCTTTGCAGGTTGCCTGCAGGTGGAGATGGGTGGAGCCATCTAATTTCAGCCTTCAGCTATCAAGCTCCTCTACTGTGGAACCAGCTCAGTGTGTGTTCAGGAGGCAGACACTCCACATTTAAGAGCAGGTTAAAGACTTTCCTCTTTGATAAAGCTTATAGTTAGGGCTGGCTCAGGTTTGCCTTGGACCAGCCCCTAGTTATGCTGCTATATCCTGTACAGTCTGTAAAGCCCACTGAGACACATGTATAATTTGTGATATTGGGCTGTATAAATAAACTTGATTTGATTTGAATTTGATGTCCAGGCTGGGCCTAAGTTGTCTCCTCTTATTTTGCCTTCACAACACCACAAACACATTCAGCATTACACACACCTCTCACTCACAGACGATGTATTCCTTCATCATAAAATACAGTTTGAATTACTTTAAATCTTGTGTAATCCTCTTTGTCAGGCACACTGAGCCTGGGCTGTGGCAGTTCATTAAAATGTACACTCATTAGCTAGTTTATTGGATGTCCTTATGTAAGACTTGTTTATATTTTCTTCACTCCATGCATATTATATATTAATGAAGATAGACTTAATATTAAAAACACTTCTCAGTATGACGCAATATCATTTGATAGCACAAACCACAGCCTCCAAAGTGACTGTGAAGAGTAATCGACACCTCTGGACATTTAACCTTCATGACAATTAGATTTATTGCAGAGCTTTTTGGCTCCATTAGTTTTAGCAGTATACCTTCTAATTTGGCAACACAGTGCACTTTTGTTTTATGTGTCTCAGTCAGAAATGCAACTACTGTAAGAGTGCCAGAGAGAGAGAAAGCTATCAAAGAAGGATTACTTGATGTTAATTGTCCCTGTACTTCACTTTAGTGCAGATTTCAGTAGAACATCCAAAAGAGACAGCTGTGTTACTGTGCTTCATACATTAATACCTTAATGCATGTAGAAGTACGTACTGTGCGAGTTGCTCCTTGATTAGCAGTTGCTGTAGAAACACAGTATGCTGCAAATACTTCCAGTGTAAATCAGTAGCAGTCACACTGGCTCAGAACTCGACATCTTGACCCGTCGATCCAAGAACTCAATGGCTCTTTTCCCTGCCAGCGACAGCGACAGAGGGCAGGCTGCCAAACCTTCAACAATCCCTGCAGCCCAGCCGCAGACCAGCTAACCAGCTAACTAGTCAGCCGTCCATTAAAGCAGCCAGCCTTTAAGTGAACCATGTGGTCATTCATGCAGCCCCCACCAGTCTGGAACAACTCTAATCCAGCCTGGCCGTGGCCCGGCAGTGCTCATTTAGAGTGCCCCACAATCTGTGGTCACAACAAGCTTAGCCATGCGCTAATCCTCCCGTCCAGCAATCATTATCCCCGCACTGATACTGATACTGCTGCTGCTCTTAATGGCACACATCCTAGGGTTTGTTTTTTTTTATGCCAAAAAACAACGACACAGACACAAAAGAAATAGACACAAAAGCACAGCAGAAAAAAAAACAAACAGAGGAGATAATTCTTTTGACGAGGAAGATCCCTTGTCAAAAGAAGAGGCTGCATAGATTAAAATGAGTGAAAATACAGCGAGACACACACACGAACACACTCCTGAGTGATGTGTCCCCTGAGAATTATTATTGCTCTCTATGAGTCATTAATGGAGGTCAATAGGCCCCTTAATGGCAGTTCTCTATGTTGGTTGGTTTGTCGTTAATGTGTCATGGGATAAGTACATGAGCTTCATAATGGAGTCTGTGTGTCTGTTTTACAATCGTGTGTGTGTGTGTGTGTGTGTGTTGTTTAATCTGTACAGTGCGCAGGGTCTTAGTCATTTTTTTCTGGGAGTTTTGGGGTTTAGTGACCTGGAACGAGTTGCATTCTGGAATTCATGCACAGTGGATGTTTTATAAGATCATTTCAGTATTTTTGGACCGATACTGATTACTTTTAGATCCATAAATAAATAAAGGATTCGATATTTATCTGTCAATTTATTTCTGGCTGTCATTAAGACTTTCATTTAGGGAAATAGAATGTGAATAAATAATGTCAAATAACCTTATGTATTATTAGATCTTAGGCTATTGTAATACAGGACACACAATTCAACTGTTAATTAAATAATTTAATTGTGGGCTATAAAGGTAAAAAAAATAAAACATAATGTTTGAAAACATAAACAAATATATAAGCTAAGCAGCTAAAATGTGTCTGATCACACTCCTAAAACAATTAACAAGCTCTAAGATGGAAACACTGATAAATGATCCCATTTTCAACCAATTCATAAAGCCCACGTTAGCGTAATTAGCTAGCCGCCGTAGCTACAGCTGATCAAACCCGTCAGCGACTGCTTTTGTCTGAAATCAGGGAATCGTTGTCTCAAAAAGAAATACTGAGGATGTAAGTAGTCGTAACACAGTTGTCGCTGTAAAGTGCATGTGTGGAGCTGGAAGAGAAAGCTTTGCAGGCATAGCAACAGTAACTAAGGGGGGCTTTGTTAAGGGTCAACTGGGGGCTTTGGACGGCTGACGTTAGTATTTCAATATTCTTTTTAAATCCTGTCTGTGAGGTTTTCCCACCGGTGTGTTATGCCGTGTGTGACGGTGGATGTGTGTGTGTTCACCAGTTCTCTAATCCTGGACTCTGAGGAAGAAACATCTTCCAGGGGAGACGCGTAGTTTATTGTGTCTCTAAACCCGACACACTGCTATCACAATGAACTAGGATAGAATTTAATAAAATACTGGATTAAATCTGGCCAGCGTTATTACTTTTGTTGAGTATTATAATGGTATACGATACCAAACCTTTGTTGCATCTTGCTGTTAAACACTGAATATAATAATACAAAAATGATCAGTGTTCATAAAGCACGACGGTGGTAATCTCTACTTTTCCTGAGCATCTTTCGGGGTTTAACGGCCAGCAACAATCATTCACACTGCACCTTATGTCTTGTGCGCTCAACAATATCTGCTCCACTTCATATTAGGATAATTAGGTCTTGCAGTAATCTGGACGTTGGCCAGAAATCAGTGCAGAACAGAACATTATTGCCTTGTCGAAAAACATAAAAGCACGCTGGAGACATTTTATCCTTGTAGGAAGCACATTAACACATCCCAAGTAGTTAGGCTGCACTAAATGTGCCTTTAAGGCATCCAGGTGACCTTGTTGGGAAGTGGAGAGACCTGCAAAGATGTAAACAAAGAAACAGCTGCTGCTGTTATTGAGTCCTGAGCCTGGCAGCCACAGAGCCACGGACAAATGTCACATTCTAAGAGAGGAACTCAAATTATGACATTATCCAGAGATACTGAGACAACTTAGTAAAGTAAACAAGCTGCAAATGATTGTGTATATGTGATCATGTACGTGCACCTTCATGTAACTTTCTCATAAATACAATGCTCACATTCATACAAACTACAAATGTGTGTCACTTCCAATATTCCATTAGCACATATTTGCATTTGTTCCATGAACTTTAACTAGGAATCCATTAAAATGTCCTGGTTATATGCTCGCTCAATGAGCACTGTTGGCGTGATAACAACCTATTCTTGTAATATTTCCAGCACACTTACGCATGCATCATTCAGCTTAAACTCCTCAGAATTCGAGAAGAATCCAGCAGAAGATTCTCGGCGAGGATTCACAAGAACGAGGGCGAGAGCAACTGTCTCTCATGCTTCGAAAAAAAAGCCTTGGGCTGTGAAGAAGCAGCGAGAGGAGTATACCTCTGAGACGTCTGATGGCAGAGTGAGCAGGAAAAAGAGCCAAGCCTTGTTCTACCGTTATAAGCCCCGCGCTGCATACATAGACGAACGAGCAGGGGAGAAATTGGCAGAAGGAATAAGGGCAAGATGGTGTAAATTTGGAGCACAGAAAAGCTTAAGGGGGCCTTGTGCATGCACCCCTGTGGCCCCGCACGCACACATGCAGTACAGTATGCACGGGGCTTAAGAGGTGGCTGAGGAGAATGACTGGCGAGGGGATCAAAACAAAGCCCCTGGTGATGTTGGAGGGGAGCTCAGGGACTTGGGATGGAAGTTTGCTCCTCATCTGCTGGCCACGTGCACATTCGAACGTGCACACACTCACACACACATGCAAGAAGTGTAAAAGCATAATGACCATAAGAGAAGGAAAGATAACCCAGAAAAAGACACACACTCACCAAGAGGATGTGGATTCATGCACACACACGAACACAGCGTGAGGCTATGACCGGCTCATATTGCCAGGAGTGCAGAGATAATCCTGTGAAACTGTTTGTGTGGAGAAACTTAGTTTCAGTGGCCAGGAGAAAACACCCTCCAAAAGTTGAGAGAAGACGCCAATCAACTTTACACAACAGTAATCTGTGACCTGCTTCTTCAATGTCGACGGCTTCTATGAGGGGTGAAAAAAAACCCACAGCTACATCCAATTACCTTCATTTCAGGGCATTTTATCACAGTCACAGTGCAGAGACACAACATATTGGTGCATATAGTGTGGAACACATAGTGTGAGTTATATTTGCAAAAGGCTTAATGTGATGTAGCAGCGAGTAGCAGGAAAATGTGGAGATAATTTACGGGGAATCAAAAAGTCAGAATTTATGAGCTCCCATTAACGGTGTCATCCAGGGAGGAGTCACAACTGTGGTGACAAAGATATAAATGGTAAATGTCATCTGATTTATTACTTCGCGTATGTTGTTAATTTGGCACAGGACGGACCGATCACAGCGTTTGAGTGTAAACACAGTTCGGTGTGTTGTGGGCTTCTCCAGTAAAACTTTCATTTTAAAGTCTAAAAATCTTTCTATCTCTCACTTCAACACAGCACTAAAGACCATTTAAAAGACAAACCGCAGACATATTTTAGACACAAGTTCTCGCTTTCTATTGAGAATACTTTTTCTTTTTCTGTTGATATACAGTGTATGTTTAACCTTGAATATTGTAAAGTAGTGTAAAGGCGCCGCGTGTTTGTCGGGTGGTCGAACAGCATCTGAATATTATCATCGAACCTGTGACATGGGAACATTTCAGCACAGAAACACGTGCCTGAGACGTGCTTGTGTGAGTAAGTAAATAAAGCAAAATAAAACATTATAAATGTTAAAAACGTAGCTTTTCACAATAAGAGTTCACTCCAGGTCACTTTCCATTCAGCCGTTTTGTATTTCAATTTGTTCTTTTTTTCTGATATTTATTTTTGTTTCACAGTAAGATTGTATGTATCACTTGTATAAAGACATTTTGTTCATAAGAAATATTTCCAGCATACGTAACGCTCCCATGTAGCCGCTGATTAAATGTTATATTGACGTATAGATAGGTTGGATCTCTGTTCCACTTCCACTATGGTCCTTGACCCAAACTCCCTGCAGTCATTAAAAGTGTGAGAGGAGGAGGAGGTCAGAGAGTGGCGTGTTGAAAGTCTCACCTCCGTCTCATCCTGTCAGCCCGACAGGGGACAGGAGTGGAGACATGCACGTGCGAAAGCTGCCACGTAGTTGTTAATTCACTGACAGGCTTCATCCGTCGACTCTGAAGCATCTTGTAACGTCTTGCTTCACTTAACGGAGCTGTTCTGCTTCTTCTAGGTTTATTTTAGTCCTGTCATCTCGCTTTATTTTATAGAATCTTTCAGTGTAAATGTATTTCAAACAGCTCTTTCCCTGCTGTTGCCCTCACCGTTGCACCAAGGCTTTTTCTTATTTCTTTTTAAAGTATGGAACATTAACGAGCACGTCATCATCAGCAGAGATTCATGGAGATTCATGAATGTTTACTTTTCGCTCCTCTCCCTAAGTGCCGGTCAGTAAAGGAGACATTCACGAATGGATGAAATGTAAATGGAAGTAAAGGATGAATAAAGTGAGGTGTGTTCATAATATGTGGCTTGTAAAAAAAACATTCATTATCTTCAAGACCATCTCAGGACAGCACATTTAAATGCACAAATACATATATTAATATATATATAATACATTCACCCAACAAAGGCACAAATAAGTGTAAATATGCACCTGACTTGAGGCTTTATGTTTACGTGTCAGTACCAGGAAGGACTCTGTGGTATGTCAACATGCCAACATGGATTTAATGACTAATGTAATGTTCATCATCTTCACAAACACCACAGAACACAAAGTGCGTCTGAGGCTGATGCAGCATTGAAGACATTAAAGCGCTGACCTGACAAACATGCTGGATGAATGTTATTACAGTTAATCTCATGGTAAACATGCATAGAATAAAAATGCATGGAAATGTATCCTCGCAGAAAAACAAATTCAACAGAAACAACAAATAAAAACTTTCTGCTGGCACTAAAGGAAAAAGTTTACCAAACTCATGAGCTTTTATCTTCTATATCTCTGGACCAAAGAGATGGAACTGTAGACTGCTTTATAAAACTTTCTGATGTAGAATTATCACTGAATTTAAAAAATAAAAAGTGCCAAATATAGAGTCATAGAGACAAAGAGTATCTGAATCATAAAAAACGGACCCACATATGAAAATGAAAACATGTCAACTTCCAGCCAGCATCTATTCACCTCATCTGCTGGTCATTCAGCCGGGACCTTGACTGCGAGGACGTGGCGCCTGATGGCTGCTGATAACCGCAGTCATGTGGGGTTGTTCTGGCTTGTCAGACGCAAAAGTAAAGCGAAACTTTCTGCAGCCGTACCCTGAAAACAAGAGGGATTCGTGGGCATGTTTTACCACGTCCATGTTGGCGGAGTGGGTCAGATCAGCGAGCGAAGAGAAACACGTGTCCCAGCTTTAACTAATTCAATGTGTCGGCTCGTGAGTCCAAACGCTTGTATATCAATTCAGAGAAAACCTGTCTGACCTCATGGCGTCTGACGACAGTTGTCTGAGGAGATTGTCAGTTTGTCCTGATTCAGACGTTCATGTTGGTCTGTATCAGATGGAGAAAGTGTAAAATCATTTCTCCCTGTCTCCATATCTCACCAAACCTTTCACTTATTCTCATTCGAGGCGCAACTCCGAAAGGACAGCCTTGACACTGAGACGGAGAGATACTGTGGAAGGTTTATCTGAATCTCTACAGCAAAGGCCGGTGGAGGTGGATTAAAAACACTTGTGTATTATCTGCTTTGCTTGTAACGCAGCCACAGATACAATGTCAGACTGGGTGCAAAGTAAAACATCCACACAATAGAATTATAATTAGTTCTGTGTGAGAATGGACCCAGAAGGTTGAATTATTTTGAGTTCACTTAAGTGCAAATGTGTCCTCAGCTGCACACATTTTAATTGAATTAGAGCTAATGGAGGAGACAAACACTCCACCAGCTTTGTGTATTAAAAAAAGCAGCAGGAGTGAGAAAAGATCAGAGTACGTGGGAAGAACGGATGCTTGTGTAACATCGTTGGCTCTGACACAGTCGAGCCTTGGACTCACGACCAAGGTTGAAACACGCCCACGAGACGCACGCACTTTAATGTGAGCGGAGAAGTGGAGAGGTCACCGGGTCTCATCTTCCTCGAAGAACCTCGAGGTGAGCATCTGCAAAAGACGAGTGAACTCAGGTAGATGGACGTGACATTATCGCGGGTTATGCAAAAACAATATTGTAGGTACACGTAGAGGGAAAACTATAAAAGTGCACAACAATATTTGAATAGATAATGCAGATTACCAGGACGTACTGCACATAAAAAAGAGAATTTCATTGCTCAGAGACATAGTGCATATTAAATAATTATGTTCGAATACAAAAAGTCTCCACATTCCAAACGTTGGAGACCTGAAGAGTATCTTATGACTCATCATTGCATATTCTTTTTAAGTGTATGTGCGTACGGGACAGTTTTCCTGTGTAAGCACTTCCTCTCTGCCAGATGAGCCCCCTCCCATATCTTCTCTTTGGTATCAGCCCTGCATTCTTTGTGTGTACGCAGGCGTAGCTGTGTGTAGTGGTGGCTGTCGTCCTAAACTGCATTTCTGATATGAAAAAAGAAGGGTATATATTACCGAGCCACAGATGTGGCCACTGAAAGCAGCCTCTCTGCTCCCAAGAGAAACAGTTCTTAGAGAATCCTGCAGAAGTGCTGGAGAGGAAGCAGCTGAGAGCAGGTGTAGAGCGGGTCAGGGGGTCGTGGAGAGACACATTCAACAACAAATGACTCAACCTCCCATTATAATAAAAACCTTGATAATGACTTTATTATTAGCGCACCTTTCCTGAAAAGATGCGGCCCTAAGTGCTGCGGATAAAAGGGTCGGATGGAGACTGAAAAGGGACACAAGACACAGACGTATGAATGCACGTGTCACACTGTAGTGTAGTAGTGTAGGAGTGGAGCTCTGTTTTCAAGCTCTCAGCTTCACTTAAACATCATAACATCAGACTTATACTCATCACAGCCAAGCTGTCTTCTCACTGGTCCTTTTATCAGACCTCGCTTTGTTTCTGGTGCTCTTCTTTATCTATTTTTATTTTATTTTATGTTAAAGACCCAATAGGGGAAGGCATCACAAATTAAATAAAAGTTCTACCTGCTGTGATACTTTGGTTCATGCTATGCAGTATACTTATACAAATAAACACACACACAGTTTATGAACAAAATAGACTAAAGAAATCAATAATTAGACACAAAATATTGATTTAAAAGCATTATTTCTCACTGGATCTGGTCCTAGTCAAGTTCAAGTGCAAGTTTATTGTCATATACATTAAAAAGTACAGTTGTGCATTCAAATGCAATTAGATTTATCTGAGCTGCCTCTGTCAGTCCTTCATAACTAACTATAGTAAGAAAAGAACAATAACATAAAGAGAAGTTAAACAATAATAAATACAGTGTGTGTTATTTAAGGTGCTTGCTCTGCAGTAATAGAGAGTTTAGTTTAGTATAATCGAGTATTATATATATATATGAAATGAAGCATTTAACATACAATCAATAGATTTATCAGTTCCTGAGTTAGATCACTGTTCAGAGGATTTAAATCCTTTAACAATCACATGTGCAATATCTCTGTGCAATATGTCTCTACTTACTATCTATTGTTACTATTGTTGTATTTATCCCAGTACTGCTGCATTCACACTTTACTCACTTTACCATCCACTTCATTTTAGTGTTCACGTGTTTTATTGCATCTTTTTTTACCTTTCTGCTGTAAGCATGTACATGTCCCTGCTGTGGGACTAATAAAGGATTTATAATTCTGACTCTAAAAAGTACTAATGTTGAGATGACCCAGTATTTACTCTGATCTCTCATTTGGGTGTTTTCATATAAATATTGTCTTTGTTTGTCTCTAACTTCATTCCAGATGTGAAGTTGGATTCAAAAGGACGTTTGATATCATGACTTAGATGTTTGAGTGTATTAAGTGTTTACAGTCTTTAAATGCGTAAGGTTCAGGCTCTTTAGTGGATGTAAAGTATTTGAGTCTCATAATGTTGTGAACTTCACATCCTCTAATATGTTGCTCTTGTTTTTTGACAGAAAACTTTTATCTACACTGCACATATGACTAGCACATGTCCCATGATAAATGATAGATATGATGGATATTACAGCTACAGAAGC
This sequence comes from Bovichtus diacanthus, assembly GCA_943590825.1. Taxonomy (NCBI): domain Eukaryota; kingdom Metazoa; phylum Chordata; class Actinopteri; order Perciformes; family Bovichtidae; genus Bovichtus; species Bovichtus diacanthus. The sequence goes on from CALSBV010011833.1 coordinate 27,083, forward strand.
ATTAAAGAAGCACCCTGACTGTGTGTGTGTGTGTGTGTGTGTGTGTGTGTGTGTGTGTGTGTGTGT
>CALSBV010011834.1:9355-24133 GCA_943590825.1 Bovichtus diacanthus
CGGCCCTGACCGGCGGTGTTGAAACACTAATGCAGTCTCGAGGAAACCCTGAAGGATGGCAGTCAGCTGCTGCAGATGCTAATGTGGTGTAACAGCAGCGAGTTAGGAGCCACTTCTCCCTCTTGGATTATAAAGACAGATGGAGGATGTGTAAGATGAGGATCAAGTCCTTCCTGTCTGTGACTAAATCTTCTGCTTACTGTGATCTGCAGTCTGTACTTAAAGTGCTGCGACACACTCTCACATGTGATGTGAAACACTGTCTTACTGTCTTATTGATGGCTCTGGGAAGGTTTTCATCCAGGACGGGGCCTTGGTCTTCATCAGCGAGTCCAAACTCCAAAGACACCATGAGAGGGTCTCGGAAGTCCGGCCGGGCCTGGAAAAGGAAAAGGGGACAGACGGAGGACGGAGGAGGACGGAGGAGGACGGAGGACAAAGAGGAAGTTAGCAGAGAAGGACTTAAAGATCCTCCACACACAGGGGTTTTCACTACAATCCTACTCAGGCCTATGTGTGTGTGTACACACGCGCTCAATCCTGACTCTCCTGTTAATGCTGCATTCATGTGGTGTCGGAAGAATCCGAAATAATTGTTCCCGATTTGGAAAATGACTTTGAACGCCCCGTCAAATGTTGGTGCACCCATATTACACAGAAACATGTTGATGGTAAGAAAAGTATAGCATATAGTTGCTGTCAGCATAGAGAGACCTAGATTAGTAAAGGTTATTTATTGAACCCTGATAACAAGTCGGGGACAAAAAGACTTAAATAAATAAAATAAACAGACATCAACGTGTTGTTTAAACTTTAAATACAACACATCTTCTTTGTAGCGTCCGTGTTGTTTCACATCACAATTTAAAGCCCGTGAACACACTGAACACACTTCCCAAATCGGGAAAACGCGACCCTCCGAGGAGCAAGTGAATGCAACATAACGCTCGGAGCTCGGCGCTTCTTCTGGACATGGATCGTGCTTTTGTTGTGTTTCGGGTCTGGTCCATGTTGGACTCAGGTGAAACAGACAGTCGTGGAGCTTTTTGTGTCCTGACCCTTGGAGACCTCTCCGCGCGTGAGGTTTGTGGGAAGTCTGTGCACAGACTGGCGCCGCAGAACAGAGCAGGGATTCATTGCTCGGCATGACACAGCAACAACAGCTGTTTCCACTGATTAGTTCCTCTTTCTCTCGCCCAGGGGCAGCGAATCAGAGGAATGAGAAGCGTTGTGCACGACGTCACATTGCAGGAGACCGTAGGTGTAGTTGAAACGTTACAAACTGAGAAATCTCCCTCGACCTGGAACTCATTTTGTCTCGTTTCTTTCATCCTCTCTCTGCTTTTGTCTCCCTTTCTTCCCATCTCTCAATCTTGGCTCACAGATAATGCATCACACCCGAGCGGCGCGGGGCCGTACTGTGCACGCTTTGATCAGGACGGGTCTGTTTCTCGTTAGAACCCAGGTCCTCCTGCTCTGCACATGACTTCGCACAGCTTTGTCCTGTCTCCTTTTTGGCTCAAAAACACCATTTACATCTCCAAGCCAAGAAAATAACTTTCATGAATGAACGTCTCAGAATTTGTCGTCATCCAGTTGATGTTTTGTTTGTTTTGTGGACACGGTGCATAAAATAATAACGTTTTGGTGGTTTTGGTGGTTTATTTCTTACAGGTCGGAACCCATAACTAACCCAACGTGTGCATCACAAAGGTCAGAGTACTTGCCGAGATCATGAAGGTTACATGTGCACATTTTCTCTCTCTGTCCTTGATGTTGAAGCTCCTGGTAATCGTACGATCACTCTTATCGTCCGAGTCGATAAATGAGGCCCTTGCTTTGGCACGCAGAGCATCCAGAGTCAGACTGTAGCGGATCTCTGCAGGACACAACAGAAAACACAACATATGTCATGAAGTTACGATGAAACACAGACACTTTGACAGTGACAGATTGTTTTGAGAGGGACAAAGCATGTCACGTGACTGGCTCACCTGCAGCTGCGTTGACGTCCTGCTTGTCAGATTTGATACTGTACATGAAGCACACCTCAGTGGTCACACACACAGATTTGCGTCCACCGTGTTCACACTGATACTGAGTCTGCTGCAGGTTGATCTTAACGGGGTCAAAAGTCATGTTGGCACGGAGCTCTGCGACGTCTCTGGACCTGCGTAAAGGAAACAGACAGACAAATTGTATAATTGTAGTTGGTGCAATATGTGTGTGTGTGTGTGTTGAACTGTGTGCATGCATCTACTTTCTCAAAGGACGGAACAAGAAACGGATGCATCTTGAAAATGCTTGAAAAGTAAAACTTGGCCTCAACTCTCTCTCTATCCAACCGTTGAGCTTTCTAAAACACAGCCAAGAGCGCAGGAAGAACCGCCGCCTGCTGCCAAATCCTATTTAAACTCTAAGTCTCCTGGGAGATGCAGTTTTCACACAGCTTAGCTGAGCCTCTGCCAGTAGAAACTGTGGGAGAAGGTCTTCCTGGGAAGTTAAATCATGATGTGGGCTGACTGTGGGGGATGAAGACCAACAGCCAGGAGTTGTAACAGAGAGATCATTAGGAAGTTGTTGGTCTCCAGCCTACAGGCCCAGTGGGACATGCACAGCTGTCTAAACCCGAGCTAGACAATGCAAAACGGACGTGTAAGATGAAGTCTCCGGGATACAGGCGCTGCTGCTGCTTATGCTTCAGGTGGAATGTGTAGTTTTAGGAGTGTTTATACGTGAGGATGGGCCATGTCTCACCAGAACAGTGAGGCCCCCCCCCAGACCTCCGATGGTAACGTCAGTGATCCCGTCTCCATTTAGATCCATGACTCCGTGTATGGACTGACCGAAGAATTTCACCTTCACACCGTCTCCACCTGCAGGGATATGCTAAAGAGAAACACAGAACCAATTAGAGCACATTAAAGGAAAATTCTGATGTTTTTTATGACCTGACATATTTCCCCTAACTGGCTGTTATGGCTCGGGATGAGACGATGTGATAAAAACAATCACAATAAGTTGATTGTGATGAATTTCCATTATCAGTATAATTGTGAGCATCGTCATATAAGTAAAAAATCTAAAAAATATATATTTTCCAATAATTGTAAAAAAAAGTCCGATTTTATAGAAGTCTATGAGAACATTTCTCTACATTTCGCTTGATATATCACCTCAGTGAACATTTTCCTGAAGAGTGAATGGTCTCAATCTCTAGTTTGAAGTCGTCTTCAATACAGCATGACGTTCATTTAGTAAATCATGGTTTTATTTAGAGTAAAACAGACGATAAAGCAAATCTGAAGTCCCTGGGTTGTTGCCTTCCAGAGTCGTGAGTTCTGCTACTGGTAGCGGGATTTCACAGGCCGGAAGAGGGGATATAAAGCACTCTGCGGTTAGGGTTAGGACTGGGGCCTGTCCTTAGTTAGGGTTAGGGTTAGTTAGGTTTGTGTTGGGCTTAGGTTTTGGTTAGGGTTAGTTAGGTTTGTGTTGGGCTTAGGTTTTGGTTAGGGTTAGGATTACAGGGGAAAGGCTCATATCTCCGTAACGCTTACAGCTACAGTTCTGAAACTGTGATATGTTCATCAGGCTGTACATTTCTCCAACTGTCTACGTTTGGAACTGAATCGGGGGAAATTTAATTTTTGAGCTTTTTTATGAATTCATTAATATTATGAAAATTAAGCTTGAAAATGCAAAAATGTAAATGTTGTCCAACAATCTTTGTTTTCACACCACTGAATCCTAGTAGTGTGGGGGATAATAGATTTAGGGTTAAGGGGTTAAGGGGGTTCGTGGGGCTTCGTTGGGGTTCGTGGATCAGGGTTACGTTTGAATCGTGGATATAAACTCTGGGAAGAACCCTTTTGGAATAACTTTCCCTAGGAAGGAGATAGAGATGGGATTTGGTCCAGGGGGGTTTCCAGACACGCCGGACACACTGGTCTGTTTTTAAGTCTTTAGGGCGGGGCTACCTTGTGATTGACAGGTCGCTACCACGACGTTGTTCAGTGTTCAGTTCAACTAAAAATAAGTCTGAGGAATAATTTCTTTGCAGTAAATTTTAAGCCAAAATGAACATTGAAATTAATATCCCAGTTAACGTGAATGATGGATGCACCTTGCTAGCGTTAGCTGCTAACTTAACGTTTGTACCTTTATACAGTCTATGTTCCCACCTGTACAAATTTCTCTTTCAGTGACGTCTTTTCTCCATGGTAGATGTAGACGGCCCCTCGGTGGTCGTTCTCAAAAGGTGCGCCGATCGCCACGTCATTGAACCCGTCAAGGTTGAGATCTGATACGGCTGCGATGGCCGTACCAAACCGGGCACCACATGGTTCATTTTTATTAGTGCAGCCTTCTGAGTGGGAAGTACAACAGGACTGATTGACAGGCTTTAGAGTGAACTGGTGCTCAAACTGGGCGTCCTGGAGCAAAGACAAAAACAAGGACAGGAGGAGAGACAACAATCAGTGGGTACGCCGTCGCAATCTGTCACGAGCCCTTTAAGTCAAAGCCAATATTTCCTTGTTTCTTTGATGAATCTTCTCTACCTGGTTGAGTTTGTAGACGTACACTTGTCCCTGCTCGTTTTTTTCCGTGCCCATGTACATGGGAGCTCCGACCAAGAGGAGATCGGTGTAGGAATCTCCGTCCACGTCCACAGTCTGCAGGACGCTGCCGAAGTAGGAACCAATCTGCAACATGCAACAACATTGGACAAAACGCAAAAAAAACCCATTAAAGTAGAGTCAATGGTGATTCAGAAAGCAGAAAACACAACAACTAAACGCAACAACCTGTTGTCCAATGTGCTCAAAATGTCTTTCTCTCCCGTGTTTATGACTATATCGTGTGTAACTTACAATATATGTACGTTGTGTTTAGAGCGCATGGATTCAAACTCAGCTGTAATAAAATTTAGAATATAAAATTTCGAACATAAAATTTAGAATATAAAATTTAGAACATAGTGGTGCAATTCAGCCTCTTGTGGCCAACATGTGTATTACAACAACAAACAGTTGAAAATTATCCTGACAAAAAAATTAAATAAAATCACCGTCCAAAACTTTTTTTCCAGCTGTTTGTAAAAAAGTAAAAAATTATCCTGGCAAAAAAAAAAAAAATTTTCAACAGGCAAAAATTTTTTTTACAGATGCAAAAAAAAAAAAAAAGGAATTCAGAAAGATTATCAGTAAAAACTTGTTTCTCACTTGTTCACAAGTCATAAACACAGGAGATAAAACACTTTAGCTCAGACTTAGATAAATAGATCAACAGACTTTTTTTCTCCTCACTTGCCTTAAAGGACTTCTGTAGTTTTGCACCTCAGGGTCACTAAAGTGTTTCTTAATTTGCTGAGGATACATGTGAATTTTCCCTCACAGATGAATAAAGTCTGATCTTATTTAAAGTCTGATCTTATTTAAAGATCTGAACAGAAAGAGGCTCACCTGTTCTCCTTTCAGTATCTGTGAGACAACAATCTGGTTCTTTTCATTCAGACGATAGATAACAACCCGGCCTGTGTGGTTGTACCGCGGTGCTCCCGTGATGTACAGAACTCCATCAGGGGTGGACGCCGACTGAACATCATAACCTGCAGAGACATGTGCACACACAGGTACATTCAATGCATACGTAAACAGGCATCATCGTCATGCATGAAAAACTACTCTGACTGTCTTTGCAGGATATTTTTAGACTCTGTTTACATCTCACTGTGTGGAGGAAACTATAAAACACTGGCAGGAACACGCACAAACACTCAAGCACACAAAGGCTGCGTATGCAAAGTCTGCAGTCAGACGATTAGATATGAACAGATATGAACGTGTGCCAACAGCTGAGTTTACAGTACGCGAGCCTGGACCCATCGCTGCTCTTTCTAATGACATGTTGATTAAATAACTTGATATTAAGATGCTGCGGTTGCTCTGCGAGCCATAAAAGGCAGCAGGACGGAGGGAAAAGCCTGCGTATATTATTTATGTGATGAAGACATCTGCTGTTTGTTGGAGAAACACAAATGACACATCTTACTCCTCCAAGCAACAGAAACTATATATATATATATATATATATATATATATGTAATATTTCACATTATCTTTATAAGGATCTAGTTTATCTCTCAGATCAGAGTTGTTCATGCAGCTGTAAAAATGGTATTCTCTTTATTTCATTCAGCTTAGTGACAGGTATATGTTCTAAATATATCTATTTTTACGGGAACGCTCTGGCAGAAGAAGCACTAAATCACGTATGCAGCAGGCCGCATGACGCAGAAGCAAACGTGGAAGCTCCACGTTTGCAACAAGGAATGTTAAGTTCTTTATGCTACGCAAGAAGAACATGACAAAGCAAAGCAGAACAAAAACAGCGGCACATTCCTGCAGGGCATCGTGCATTTTTTTTTAATTTGCAACAGGAGGAATGCAAACAGCAGCAACAAAAAAAGCAAAATATTGAAATGAGCCTGCATGTGACACAGAATCCAATGTTTTCTTTGTGGGTTTGTAAACAATCCAGACGCCCAAAAGTGTGTTTTTTCATGATATGTCAAGATATTACGAGTCAACTCACCGAGGTACCCAGCAAGTCCTTCGTACCCGGCCTCCGTCTCCGGGTCGTAGAACTGCGTCTTCCCTGGGACGATTGTTCCTGCAGCCGTGTGCATTACCACTGTCCCGTTCCAGTCATACGCTCCCACTGCTCCCAGTAACACACCGTCCTGACGGAGGCAACAGAGCTCGTGAAGAAGAGTCGCAGACATGAGAGGAACAAAATAATAACATGGAGCTGGGTGAAGTGGAGGTCATTTTAAATGATGTGCTTTTGGGTGGATTCGTCTATAAAAATTATGCTTTATTTGTACTAAATTGTCAACACGATGTCTAATTATTTCTTGATTTTTTTTATATTCTTGCTTCTTTTTCCCGTATTGTTTTTCATGCATTTCTTTTCTTTATTTATTATTTATTGTATTCTTTTATAAATTATGTTATATTTATAGGAATACCAAGTAAAGCACAAGTACAGTTTTTAAGTAAATGCACCAAAAAGTATAATTAATGCTGAAACATTTATTCACTTTATCAATCAACAGAAACTCAAATGTTTTCTGTTTTATATCACTGTAAATGAAATATAAATAAATATAAAAAAATATCTTAAGCATTTCACTATTTTATGATATTATTATTAATATTATTTATTACTTGCAGCCCTGAGCATAACTTCTTAAATAGGAAGACACGAGTCAATAACCTGGATAAAATACAATAAAGTAGAATAAAAAAGAAATATTAATACGCGTCAATCAATCTTTTTTTATTTTGGCCGACAGGAAACAGAGTTATCTAGTAGGAAGGGGAGGGGCCGCACAGGACGCCACAGTGAACTGCGTCAAGAGGGTTTTTCCCGCCACGGAGGCTGAAAGCGGACGACTCCGTTCACTTGAGTCTGTTTGATGGTCGAGGTGATAAACGTGAGTCAGGAGCAGGAAGAAGACAGTTTTAAATAGACACAGGAAATACCTAATGAATGAATTTTAAAGGCATGCGAGCGTGTTGTTTCTGCAGCCTCACACACTCTCACGCACTCTCACACACTCTCACACACTCTCACACACTCTCACACACTCTCACACACTCTCACACACTCTCACACTGTCTGCTGACTGAGGTGAGTCACCGAAGGCTTCAGGACGCACCAGAGATGACACTGCCGCGTTGTGTCTGGACGAGTTTATTTGAGCTAAACATCCGTGCCAACACTCACGGCCGCACGCGAGCGAATGAAACAAACAGCTCCAGATAAACTTGGCTGGGATCTAAAGACACGATGCACTCGTGTTCAGGGATTCTACAGAAAGTCATGCACTTTTACTTTTATGGTATTTGCATCAGGTCCCGTTCGTTAGATGTTTTGTGTTTGTACTTCCTGTTTTATTTTGTTAACTGCATGTTCCCTCTCGTGTCTGTTTCTACTTCCTGTCTCCACTCTGTTCGTTAGTGTCTCCACCTGTGTCTCGTTGTCCCCTCCCACTTCCTGGTGTATATAGTCTGTGTGTTGTCTGTCCGTGGTTGCAAGTTCGTCTTCGTCATTTATGTCAAGAGTTCCAGCGTTTATCCTGTTTCCATGACCTGACTCTTCTCCATCTTCACCTGATCCCTACCTGTTGTTCTGCTACACTGAGGACCTACCTGTGCATCCACCTTGTTTCTGACCCGACTCTGTATGTTCTGTATGTCCTGCTGTATTTCTACTTTACCCAGTAACGTATACCACCATCATCATCCTCCTCATCGTCGTTCTGTCTCTGAGTCGTGCTCTTGACTCTCTCTCTCCGTGTGCACTGGTCGTAGCGTTACAGTTTGTGTGTTCACGTGACATAAATCCTGAGAGTTAAACTTACTTTAGACGTGTGAGCACTGAACCCAGCTTGGGACATCTCCATCTCGAAGGAGGAGGTGAAATTGCCGGTTGTAGCTGAGGAAGGAGAAGTTTGTTTTAACCTTTTTATATAAAAATAAACGGTACATTATGAAATGTAAAATACTGTTCTCTTTAAAAGGAATAGTGTGACATTTACATTCATTTAAATCTGAAATGGATCATAAATCATGTTCTTATTCAACAAATTGTAGATTATTTCAAATGGCGGGATCAGAATTTGTGTTTTATTCAGCTTTTCTGTGTGCGCTTAGAGAGAAACGCAGCTACTTGCAGCTGCTTGAACAGTCGGTTGCATTGTTTTATGGGTATTCAGCGTTGCAAATTTGTTTAATAAATGTCTAATATCTTTGTAATGCATTACTCTTGTGTTGACCTTTCACATTACTCAGACTATAAAGTGGTTCACAACAGCAGATTGATTTCATTTTTATATTTCAGTGCAGCACCAGGCTCCTTGTTTGCATTCTTTGTGCTAAGCTAAGCTAGCATCCGAGTCTCAGCAGGAAAGATGATTGACATGGAACTGTTTCTCGTGTGAGTACTGAGCAAGGTGACTTATCTGCACCTCCGTTTACGTGTGTTATGATATATTTCTACCTTCCAAGGCAAAGATCTTGCTTCCCAAAGCGTCCACGATGGTCAGCAGCGCCACCTCGTCGGACACGTTGAAGAAGTGGTCCTGCAGCGGCTCACTGGAGATGGATTCAATCTGCTTGATAAAGTTCTGGATTTGTTCTGCACTTTTGTTCTGACGGTTGTAGTCTCCCAAAACCTGGAAACAATAATCAACAATCTTAACATCAGGGCTCAAAAAAAGGGCCAAACCAACAGATTTAAAGACGGTTATTACACCTTCCCTTCATTTTATCTTAATATTTTACATTTTTCTGGATCCATCTTGTGACAAAATGATTAAATTCTAACAGATTTACTTGCTCGTTGACTAAAAACTATTAAATATTTTCACTATAATGGCACTCAGAGAGCACAGAACTCTGCTGAGGCCAACGGTGCATTCAAGTGCTCCTCAGATAGTCCGACATACCGAGTTTAAAAAGCCTTTCTTCCAACCGGTGAGTTCATGAGCTTTAAGTTGTAATGTGGAAACAACATGGCCGCTGATATCTGTCTCAAAATTATTGCTCCGACAGGATTTTTCCCAGTCGGGAACTAACTTTTCAGATTATTCCCGACACCACCTGAATGCAGCACGAGCGTGGTTTCCCGCAATGTTAACGAAAGTGATGCGTGTATCCGCCCCGTGATCTGGAGCTTCTCCGAAACGTAATGAGTTCTTCCTCGGCCCCAGCTTCACCCTTCCACCAAGTTTTATTAAAATCGGAGCAGAAGTTTGTCCCCATGCAATACAAATGCACTTTCCTGGGTTTATTGTCAACAGTAAACACAACCTTCCCTTCCTCCTAAGACAACACGTGTTAAGATGATGTGTAGTAAACGCAGTTTGCACTCACAGCAATGCCGAACCTCTCGATGTCCTCGTCTTCACAGTCTCCGATGACCTTCTTCATCCGATAGAAATCATGCGACTCTCCGTCCGTCACGATCACCATGACTTTCTTCACCCCGGGTCGTGCACCGCGCTCCGGCATGAAGGCCTCCTTCCTGATTGGTGCACAACTTTCAAATGTCAGTCAAAAGAACACAAGTCCCTTTAAACTGTCTAATAAAACTGTAAAAATGAGCTCAAGTATCATCATTTATCACTTTATGAGTCCAGGTCAAAGTGAAAGGAGCAACAACACAGTGATATTTATAAAAACCTTATTCGTGCTCTTTGTTTCCTGCTCGACTGTAGTTGTGATAAAGCACTAACACTCTTAAAAGATCTGTTTAATGTGAGAAATATGCAATAGTGTTGTTGAGTATCGCAATAACTATATAAGTTGAGATACATAAAGAAATATTAAATGTACTCAGTGTATCCTGATAAAATACAAAGACATTGCTTGTTTAAATAAGAAAACAAATGAAAGGAAACTATGTTTTTTCTGCACAAATTGAACACAGACGGTCAATAAAAAGAAGAAAGGTTCGATATTAAAAGTGCAGTTTTCTGCTGCTACTCTCTGTCTCGTAGTTTTAACAGTCAGATCCACGATGGACGGTTAAAAAAAGATCCAAATTGATGCACGTCCGGCTGCAAAGCACGGTGCTTCACAAAGCCTGCAACAGACCATCTGCACCAACGTATTTAAAACACGCCGGTCTCTCTCCCTCGCACACGTCCACCACAGCGCAGCAAGGCATCGTGTTTACTACTCTGTTGCTCTGTTACTATTCTGAACCAGAAACATGCCTCCACCCACACATGATGGATGGATGCATGACATCTTGGAATGCACAGAGCTAGAAAAATGAAGAATCTCAATAAAAGGATCTTTTAAAGCCTCTCGCAGGTCATGAAATCCCCTTTCTGGACTTTATTAAAAGCTCTCGCTGCTGAGAACAGCAGTGTTGACTGAGAAGAACGCTCTCTCTCTCTTCCTAAAATAGATTAAATGCTCTATAAGTGAGTGAGATGTGAACAAAGCCTTCAGTAGAAACCACCAGAATATAGAGAGGAATGAAACTGGAAAGTTTGGCGTATGCAAGTGCTGCAGAAGTGGAGAAAAATAGTAAAAATTCCTTAAATTTTTATAGGAAACCACTATTTGTGTGAATATTCTACATCGTTAGGAGAAATGAGAAGATGCAAACACACAAAGTGCAGTAAAATAAACACCTTAATGTGTGTTTTCGGTTGAGTATGGAAGCAGAATTGACGATTGCTTGAAAAAACAATGTTTTTCCCTCGCCATGTGTGGCCACATGAGGGGGGGTGAGGGGGGGGGGTGTACCTGGCAGTGTCGATGCCCAGGAACGTCAAGGTGTTTAAGCCGGTCTGCTGAGGAAGCTCTTTCACGAACTCCAGCAGATTCCCAGTGTTGTCGAACTGACTCAGGTTGACGCTGTGAGTCACGGTCTCCCCGTACGACACTATCCCCACCTTGCAGAAACACACACAAACAGCGACACGCGGAGTTATAAACGTCACCCCGCATTAACATCTCTTTTTCCTTTTCATTTCTGCGTCCTGCTGCTGTCTCAGACAGTCTGCTGAGGATGTGGTCGGGGCTGATGTGACACAATGTTCTTTATGCAGAAGGCAGAGGACTTCAGCAGCCATGGAAGATGTGACTTACAACCACCGCGAGCTCCGCGGCGAGAAGACTTTCCAGTGTTTCCCCCTCTGGAAAACTCCACAAGCCTCCAGGCCAGATCAATGTAACCATAATAAAAACCAAACCACCCATTCGAGCAGCGCTCCAAGACAAGTGGACAGAAATACACTCAAGGTATAACTGACGACGGCTGCACTTCATAAAGTCTGCTTTATGAATGACACGCACTTATTCTCACTGTTGGCACCACGTGGAAAATTCCATAATGGAGGCCACTGAGTCCTCAAATCTAATATAATGTGAAAAATCAAGTTGGCAGCAAAGAGTTTATTCCTCCATTCATGCTTTTTCTACGTCAGTCCGATCTTATATCCCCGTTCATCCTTCCACGTCTTATGTTCAACACACACAAACAGGAAACATTTAAAAAGTTCCTCCTCCGTGTGTCTGACCTGTGAGAGTTTAGGTCCGATCTCAATGTTCCCGATGAAACGCAGCAGGAAGTTGACGATGCTGTCCCACGGGAAGATACTGTTGGACCCATCCAGGACGATCACGATGTCCAGCTCCTTCACACACTCTGCAAAACAGACGGAAACCATCGTTAACGGGTGAGTTTAAATTGCTGATTTCCCTCCAAAGAGCGACATTAGATGATGCAACTCATGCACTTCCTGTTTACTTCTGCCCACAGCGAGCAGAATGTAATAACACAGAGACCTTAGGGTTTAAAAGAAGGTAATTACTATTAAGGTTTTTATTAATAGTTTGCAGAGCATAATAATGCAAGGTTAAGAGTTTACTTTAAAGTGGAAATGACAAGTTTTTATCATAACTAGGACGATTATTTTCTTATAAATTCATCTGCAGATTATCTGTGTGATTAATCGACACAGAGCAAATTGTGACTCTGACGAGCCCTGGGAGTGAGTTACAGGATAAAATATATATATATATAATATATAATGTATAGGAGGCTCTGAGGGAAAACCACAATCCCACTTGGAAACGCTGAAGCGGGAAAAAGCAGAGAAGTTGTCACTTTAATTCAGTGTTTTAAAATCATTTTAACACCGGGGCCGAGTTGTTCCTTCTCCAGCACGTTGTTATAAGTCTGCGTACGTGTTGCTTTCTGCAGAGAAAGTGATACTGAAAGTCTGTGCACTGTTTACTCTCCGGTTCTTTCTAAGACGTTTCCTTCCTGGGAACTGCAGGCCCAGAGAACTGTCTCCTAACTTGGGCATGCAGCGCGACAGAAGGGCCGTGCCGGAGAGGGATGGGGGTCGCAGACACGTTTACATTTAGAAGAATGCTCTAATCTCCCTCGTGGCTGAGGGAGGGTGCGCTTGATGGCAGGGTCTCGGGTGGTGCTAATGTAAAGATTGTAAACTCTTATCTCCGACAGGCAATTTGTGCCGAGGCCGTCACGTCCTGGGCAGATCCGCCGCGTTGCGTACCTTGCACGGCCGGTGCCACGGAGTTGAGGATCTGGAAGGAGTCGCTGACATTCGCACAAACTCCTGAGATGTACTGCTGCTGCCCACACATGTAGCCGTACTGAGGACCACACGCCTGTGGAGACAGGACACACACACACACACACACTTCAGTTGCTAGAGAAAGTAAAACCTACACAGACTGGTTTCCACCAGCATGAGGTCATGGGTGAGAGGAGGTTCAGGGCTACTGAGGACAGAAACCAAGAGGAAAGAACTTCTGAAGCTGGATGACACACAGACCATTACCAACCACAGACTTCTCCAGAGAGGGAACGTAGAAACTAGGGTTCCCCCTCTGAGAAACAAAGAAACTCTGAACTTACAACATTAAACTGGTACATTTACGAGAAAAAAATACATAAGAATCCATTTATATGTTAATATCAACTCAGACATATGTAATGTGAGTCTTTTCTCGCCAATTTATCTCAGAGAATATACTTTTTTCTTTTAAATTCTCGTGAATTTGTTCCGTTTTTCTCGTAAATTCACCACCTAATACGCCTTCATAGAAACCACAAGTCAGCTTTTTACTCTCTCTGTGACTTTTGATGTGTTCAGATTGACGATTGTTCTGTATGAGCTCTGACAGATGTTGAATTAGAGCGTATAACTTTAACTCTAACCCTCATATTACCAGCTTTAGAGGTTCAGTTGCACATGCAGCTCTGCAGGATCTGCTCTCACAGTCCAACAAATACGAAGTTGCACGAATGTATATTTTTTTATAGTTATATTTCCGCCCTGCTACTCCCATAATAATGCATGAATAAAATGCTGCTGGGGCTCCTAACCTCCTCCATACTGTACATTTCTGCAGCTGATCCACAGTGTTACATTCCCAGGACACGAGGGGTCGAGCTCGCTGTTTCCGCAGACCAAAGGTCCGGCGAACATATACTTTCTGTCCAGTTTCTTGCAGAAAACAGGCAAAGTTCAGTGCTTCTGTGTTTGGTACGGAACATGTACTTTAAAGCCCTTTCATATACTATAAAGAGCGAATTCCCCCTTACCAGAAATCCTCCGTTGGGATTGGTCACCAGCGTGCTTCCCATGGTCATGTTCTCTTTGACTTCTTGTAAGTTGGGAACCGTCGTGTTTCCTAAGAAAGAAAATATGGATGAATAAACAGAGCGACAAACAGAGCAGCTCAGAGGACGAGCAGCTGGACAAATTCCTCTTCTGGATTTTCCCATAGAAAACGTAATTATACGCGGTTAAATATAGTTTCACTCTACCTCCGTGTGCCGCTTATGGCAATTAATAACGTGGGCAGAGCACAAAATGTTTTGTTGATAAACATCTTATTCGTTTGAATTATTAAGCAATAACAACATGTGGCTAAAATTAGCAAGTCAGGACAAACTTCCACTTGGATGTCGACACATTACCACAAACTCATGGGCATTTTGATTCTGAATCCAGCTCTTTAGTGAACCTCATGAGAGACGTTTAACTAACTCTGACTCCTTCTCAGCCACATGTGCTCGATTCCAGTGGTTTCATGCAAGACAATGTTCCTACGGACCAGCAGGCAAAACAAAACATATCATTTAGTTATTACATATATCATGTAAATGGAATTATTCCATTTTATATTATGCACTTTATTTATATTATTATTACAT
>CALSBV010011835.1:0-11212 GCA_943590825.1 Bovichtus diacanthus
GCATCATGCTTCCTACTTCCTGCATCATGCTTCCTGCATCATGCTTCATGCTTCCTGCATCATGCTTCCTGCATCATGCTTCATGCTTCATGCTTCATGCTTCCTGCATCATGCTTCCTGCATCATGCTTCATGCTTCATGCTTCATGCTTCATGCTTCCTGCATCATGCTTCATGCTTCCTGCATCCTGCATCATGCTTCATGCTTCATGCTTCCTGCATCATGCTTCATGCTTCCTGCATCATGCTTCATGCTTCATGCTTCATGCTTCATGCTTCATGCTTCATGCTTCCTGCATCATGCTTCATGCTTCATGCTTCCTGCATCATGCTTCCTGCATCCTGCATCATGCTTCATGCTTCCTGCATCATGCTTCATGCTTCCTGCATCATGCTTCATGCTTCCTGCTTCCTGCATCATGCTTCCTGCATCATGCTTCCTGCTTCCTGCATCATGCTTCCTGCTTCCTGCATCATGCTTCCCGCTTCATGCTTCATGCTTCATGCATCCTGCATCATGCTTCATGCATCCTGCATCATGCTTCATGCTTCATGCATCCTGCATCATGCTTCCTGCATCCTGCATCCTAATGGCTCCTATCGATCCCCCGACTTTGCCTTTGAGCTCCACCATTAGATTGATATGTTTGGCTTCTAGTGAAAATGTCATCAGATGGATTGAAATGTATAGACCTCACGTTCCCCACATGATGAATTGTGCGCCGCCGGTGTGTGACGGCCTGCTAACATAACAGCGTTCTGTAGACGCTGACGGTGCATTTTTGTGCGTTTGCATACACAGTCAATCCAAAGGACCAAATCGACGCAAATTCATGACATGATGTCGTCATTTCGGCATCATTTTTCATCCGTTTATGCCATTTAAATCACAGCTAAATCTATTTATCTTGGGGTGACTCCGCTGTGGTAAACTAGAATAATTGAGCCGCATGAAGCCGCACAAATAATCCTGCAGTCAAACCCGTCGAGTAGCGAAAGCGACACCATTTTGTCTCGTTCACTAAATGCATTGTGTCTAGATGACAGACGCTTTATTTGTTATTGAATGTGCACAAGTGAGTGTGCTTGTTATACTGGCTACATGTGACCGTCTCTGCTTTTCACTCATGCGTTGAAGCCTGGTGTACTTGTGGTTCTTCTGTGTGCAGGATGTGAGGAGTACCACTTCCTCCACGAGGGCCTGTGCGTGTCCGACTGTCCACAGACGCTCTTTGAGGACAAAGAGCAAAGGAAGTGTTTGCCGTGCCACCCTGACTGCGCGTTGTGCGACGGCCCCAACAACAACGACTGCGATGCCTGCGTGGACCCCGAGGCCCCCCTGCACAACGGGGCGTGCCTGGGCGCCTGCCCCTCCCATACCTACAGGGACACTATGCCAGAAGAATGTAAAGGTGCAACAGAAGTTCTAAAACTGAGAAACCCATTTATTTCATGTTGTACATGTAAAACTCCTTTGAGTTTGACAAAGTCAGAGATGCTCCATTTCTCCTAAAACTTTATTTTCTCCTCACTGATGCAACTTTTTTTGTCCTGAAGAGCGTCCTTCATGCATTTTCTCAATTATATTCTTGTGCATGTGTGTGTGTGTGTGTGTGTGTGTTTCATGACTTGAGCTCAGACTGAAATAGCAGCGCCTTTCAGATGGTTAACAGGCAGCTGTCAAACCTTGAAAACGGAGCAGCCATGCCAAAGACGGCTCCCTAGAGAAAGACGCGCTCCGGTTTTGTTATTCCAAAACCATAGAGGCTGGTGTGTTTCTCCCAGAGAGTTGTAGGCGATGCCCACTCGTGTTGCTCCGTACAGTAGCTGGCAGCAGCGCCACGTTTAAGAGGAAACACCTTCCTGTGCTGCACGATGCACAGAGGCTGCTTTTTATTGTTTATTTTCATCTCAAGTGGAAACACGCAGCAGCTAAATATTTTCACAGATCGCACTTTGACAACCCGACAGGTGCAAAGCAGATGAGAAAAAGTGTATTGATTGAATAAATCAAATCTTGGTTTTATTATCAAGACTATTACGTTCTTCTTCTTTCTGTTCCTGCAGACTCCAGGTCAGTAGCTGAGAAAACCTTTTTCTTTAAAGCTCCCTCGAGTGGAAATATTCAATCCATAAATGCTCTTTCTTCTTATTATAGGAGCAGCTCTACATAATAACACCTCTACAAGTCTGTTTATAACTTTATTAATCAACACCATCGCTGACATTAATCCTTTTCTAGTCTTTGCATGAACGATCCATTTTCACGCTCTGCTTAGAGTCTGATCTCCTGATTTTGTATATTTTATTGAATATTTATTGCTTTTTATAGTCTTGTTTTTTGTCTGATTTTAGTTTTGTTTAATTATTTAGTTGTTTTAATTTTTGTGTCTAATTGTGCTTGTGTTATTGACGTTGAGTTATTCCTAATAAAGAATTTCCAGATGAAGAAATCTGGATTCTTCATCATAGGTGTGATTTAATATCCCTGGACTCATTTATTGTGTTTCCAGACTGCGACGCTTCGTGCCTCTCCTGCGTCGGGCCCCACGCTGACTCCTGCACCAGCTGCAGAGCGGGTCAGAGGCTGGAGGGCCACAGCCGGTGTGTGCCATCAGCAAACAATTGCTCGCCTCACCAGTACGCGGACCTGGACGGGGAATGCCATCCGTGTCACAAATACTGCCACAGGTGCTCAGGTCCGGGCAAAGCTCACTGCCTGAGCTGCAACCAGAGGCTTCTGCTGCTCAGTGAGTGCACGTTCTGCAGGAAACTGTGACGTGTGTGTTCAGCTGCGTCAACATGTGTGTTTGTCGCCACAGACGGCACCTGTGCGGATGAATGCCCCGCCGGCTACTACGAGGACGAGTCGGGGCAGAACTGTGAACCGTGCCACCCGTCCTGTCTGTCCTGCGTCGGAAAGCACAGCCACGAGTGTCTGGCCTGCAGAGCTCGCCTGTTCCGAGAGGGCAAAGAGTGCGTGGAGACCTGCCAGCAGCACAGGTAGTTTGACCCGCTCGCCGTCACGTTGAGCGCCACAGTGTTGTCATTAGTGGCATGAAGTCACAGTGGACATTAAACCACGTCAGGCTGGGCAGCGCTGCAGTTTAGAGGCAGGAGCTCATTTAGCCTGAGATTTAAACAGCCCTTCATGTGGTCAGTAAAATGCTAATTAGACTTATGGAGAGTTGAATTAATGTGCCGTTTAAACTGATGTGCAGCGAAACACTCAGGAGAAGACGGACGGGGGAGGCAATTATTCCGCGCTGAATACTTCCAGACCTTCGCGGTCGCAACAGAAAACATCCCTTTGAGTCTATAACTCAGAACCTGTGGGTTCAGGGTGTTTAGTCTGTGCAAACAGGACAAACAAAACACTAATCTCATCTTTTTTTTAATTGAATCTAATCTCTCATCGTTTTCTCACATCTATCCAATAGTCACTATGGAAACCGGGGCTCAAGGATGTGCGAGAAGTGTGACCCGAGCTGCGGTGAGTGTACCGGGGGCGGCGAGGACGACTGCCTGAGCTGCGCGCTGGGTCTCATCTACTTGCGTAAAGAAGGCCGCTGCCTCCCCTCGTGCCCTCAGGGCTTCTACCACGACGCTGCGCACCGGACCTGCGAGCCCTGCCACGCCAGCTGCAGAGCGTGCTCAGGTACGAGGACACGGAGTGTTTGTTGTTCCGTGAGCTCTGGCTCCGTGTTTCGGCGGGACACAGAAGTGTGCATGTCCTCGTGGAGAAGCTCAAAGTCAGCGTCATCAGCAGCTTCTGCACCGTGGACGCCTCCGTTATTAGAAGACGTGTGTCTTGTGTATTCATCACGTGGTTAGTTTGGTCGCTGCGTCTCGTGCCTCCTTTTCCGAGGAGATGATGTTTTTTATGAAGAGAAAGTGACTTTCTTTTTCCTGCCTCGGGTAGCCCGTTGGGAGCGGACGGGCTACCCGAGGCAAAGCATCATGGGAGTAAAGTTAGCAAAAAAATAGAGGTACTGTAGCTTAAAATAAAAATGTGCCATGTATTAAAAGACCCAGAATGATAATAAGTGGACGACTTGATTGATTGCATATATATATATATATATATATATATATATATATTATTTGTATAGGAATGATTCTGTCCTGCGATCAATACAAGCAGCATCACTTTAATGTGATTATTGATCCTTTAAGTTGTCATGTGTCTGCAGGGAGAGACTCCCAGTCCTGTGTGTCGTGCTCCCCTGGATACCTGCTCTCTGACGGCACGTGTGAGTCCATGTGTGACACGGGTCTGTACCCTGCGATGGAGGTAACCACACCACCTTATATTAACCAAATATTAACTTTATATAATAAAAAAATAAAAACTTACCCTGTCCTTGCTTCAGCGAAAAATAATGATTACTAATGTTTTGGCCCGTGGGTATCAAATAATGTAATTTACACTGACTTATTACTGCACCAGGAGAAATCTCGCCGCAGAATGAAAATTATTACTGTGTTATAAAAATAAATCTCGTGGCTCGTGCTGCGAGGCATCGCTCTGGAAGTGTCTGGTAGGTAGACGCATATTAAGTGATGCGTCACTCGTATTCAGCTCTGTTAAAGAGGAAGGTTTGTCCGTACTGATGTAAACGCCACGTGTCTGGACGTGTAGTCTGATCAGTCCTTTCTCCTGCGCCGCGTTAGGAGTCGGGCCACACGTGTGCAGACTGTGACGCCTCCTGTGTGGCGTGTCGGGGGCCCGGTCCAGCCAACTGCACCACGTGTCCCACTCGGGCCATCTTAGAAGCTGGAGGGCGCTGTCTGCTTTGTTGCCGCCATGACGAGGAGGAAGAGGAGGAGGAGGAGGAGGAGGCCACGACGCAGCAGCAGGACTGCTGCAACTGCACGGAGACTCGAGGTAGGCGTGATGCTGGTGGAGGACGATGGTGGAGGACGATGGTGGAGGCTCATGCCGCCGTTTGAAGTGTCTTGATGTTTTACCTCACATACCAGATTACTAACTCTCACTACTCGTAAAATGTCAACAGTGAAAAATGCCCGTCATATTCATAATAATACTTCTTTTACGACATACTTAATTATGAATTTATACACATTATACAAAGACTTTATTATATTTTTAATGACATATTATATAATGACACTTTTTATGGTACACATCTTTTACTTGACTTCTATTACATTTGTTATGACTTTATGACTTATTTTCCATTTTTATGACCTATACTATGACTTTATTCTTTTAGGTTTTTTTAAAGACTATACTATGACTTTTTTTTGTGTATTTTTTATGTATTATACTTTGACTTTATTCTTTGTTTTTTTTGATATACTATACTTTGAGTTGACTTTTTTATGACTTCTTTTCACTCTTATGACGTACTATATACTATGACTTTTTTTTTTACATTTTTATAAAATACTATACTTTCACTTTATTTTTTTAGTTTTTTTTGACATACTATACTTTGAGTTATGACTTTTTACATTTTTATAAAATCCTATACTTTGACTATTTTTCACATGACATACTATACTATGACTTTTTTCAGATTTATTTTTGACTTTTTTACATACTATATATACAATGACTTTTCTTTGACATACTATACTTTGACTTTATTTTAACTTTTTTAAAGACTATACTATGAGCTTTTATGACTTTTTGACATACTGTACTGACTTTTTTTTTTTTTTTACATTTTTATAAAATACTATAATTTGACTTTATTTTTTACATTATGACTATACTATGACTTTTCAAATTTGTTTTTATATACTATGACTTTTCTTTCAGATTTGTTTGACATACTATACTGACTTTTTTTTGTGTATATTTTTTTTACATACTGTACTATGACTTTAAAAAAATAAAAATAAATGCATGACATTACATAATACGACAGTTTTGCCATTTAAAAAAAAAAAAAAATTTATGAAGTACTATACTCTAACTTCTTAGTTTTTTTATGACTATCATTTTTAATGAAATACTATGACTTTTTTTTAATTTTTTTATGGTATTGGTTTAGCTGATGTTGAGCTTCAGGTGATTGTCGATGCACCATGTGATGAAGCTCCATCAGTCCTCTGTGCTCAGATCCTGCTTTTCTTTATTACACTGAACAAAACATAAGAAAGTCAGTCAGGATGTCATACGTTCGTCACACTGGATGGCAGCAAGGCTGTGATTCTAGTCTCCGCCCTAAAGCGAGCAGTGGAGGTCCGCCCCCCTCGCCGAGTGGGAAAGAAAAGTGTGTAAATCCCTCGCTGCTGCCTGCTCTTATCACTGCGAGTGCATGGACATAACACAGATGAGCAAAAAATGTTTTTATCAAAACCTTTCTTCTCATCTGGAGCAGCTCGCCGGTGAAGACGGGGTCGGGGTCGGGGGGGTCATGTCCCCTTTTGTCTAATAATAATTGCGCCTTTGCAGAAAAACAACAAATTCCCCCGTTTGAGAGTCTGGAACTGACGGCGTCAGAAATGCTCCAACGCTTCTAAAACGTCCCGTCTTTGTTGGGTTTCCTAGGGGAGTGCGTCCTGAGCACCAACTTGGCGTTCAGGAACGAGGAGGAAGAGGAGGCTGGAGGTAACCTGGCGATCTTCATCATGGCCTGCATCATGTTGGTGCTGGGACTGGTGGCGGTCGTCTTCCTCATCAGGCACTCCCGCTCCAAGAGGGCGCCCCCAGACATCACCCCCCGCGGCTACGAGAAGCTGGGCTCCGGGGGATACGGAGGCAGCGGCAGACACGGCGGCTACAGCTCCGCGTCCTACAGCGGCTCCGGCGGTCAGCTCCAGCAGACTCAGTTGGTCGACGTCGCTGAACGTCGCTCGGGGAGCAAGGACGACGACGAGGACGACGACGAGGACATCGTTTACATGGGCCAGGATGGCACCGTGTACAGGAAGTTCCGGTACGGGCAGCTGGGAGAGGACAACGAGGACGAGTTGGAGTACGATGACGAGAGCTACACGTTCCGCTGAAGTGTCCCTGTAAAGAAACATTTCTGTCCTCCTGAGGGACAGACGCAGTGTCCCTCACTGAAGCTGTTTATAATGAGCTGCATTCTACAACTATCCATTCACAAAAAAAATCCACGTTTAGCTTTCTTAAAGGCTCAATGAGTAGGAAGAAGACAAACAATATGGAGGCTGGTAAACAAGTGATCCCACTACAAGCGTTTCTGTGTCTGGAGTTTCTCTTTTCACGTCATTTTTACTGCGTTTGGGACATTTCTGGGCGTCAACTTCTATAAAAACGAACAGTAGGCACCAGGTCGTGAACACAGATCCAAGAGGAAACTCTGAAAATGGAGGACGGTGGCGAAGAAAACGCAAATATCTTGAGTTTACAAACCCTACTCATTGTTCCTTTAACGCCTTTAACGCAGTGTCACTTGCTTTTCTGGACTTTGTTTGGAGTATGTTGACTTTTCTGCATATATTACATAATTAATTTACGAGTTGACACTTTTATTAATCATATTATTCATCTTTTTAAATTGTTGTGGTGTTGGATTAGCATTTTGTATTTAATTAATCACAGTATTTATGTTGCTTTTCTATATTCCCATATGTTTGCAGTCATTGAATTTCAATTTAAAAATGTGTTCTGTTCAAATAAATAAAATTAAAAATTAAAAAAACGATGTCGTAAAGAGTGAGTCATGGCGCCACAGACGGCGAATCACAGACGAACTAACAAATTACGATTTGAAAACGACGTTCAGACTTAGTTTTTATTGAATTACTAGACAGTGATCCATAGTTTTCTCTGCACACGAGGGGACATGCACAGGTGGACACACACGGACGACATTGTGCTTTACGGAAATCCCATCTTTAATTTTCTCTGAGGTTTCATCCAGATGATCAAGGAGAAGCAGTTTGAAAACACGTGCATGCTCCCACATTGTACCCATAACGTGGCTTCATATTTAACTTCAGAAAGACTCTATATATCTATTTAACTTATTCCTTACTCTATATCTATGTGTAGATCTACACATAGATCTATGTGTAGATGTATAGATCTGTGTGTAGATATATATATGTGTAGATCTATATATCTGTGGAGACAGGAGTGCATTTATAAATGCACTCCTGTCTCCACAGATATATAGATCTATATATTTACGTGTAGATATATAGATCTATAGATCTACACATAGATATATAGATCTATATATCTATGTATAGATCTATAGATATATATATCTACTCATATATATAGATCTATAGATCTGTGTAGAGACAGAGTGCATTGCTTAATGCAGTAGTTTCTCATCTGTCACAGGTTTTATGTCCACACCTTGTGCTTTATTGTAGTTTGCTGACACACAAGTCGCCTTTTTCTTTTTTTTTTTTTTAAATCTGACATACTGAGTGACCAGTAAAGGGTGATATTATTGCTTCACTGCTTCTCATGCACACAACTACAACACTAGACTCTACAAATGGATTCCTCAGTGCACTGTCTGGTGTGTAATTGCGTAACTTATCCTAGCGTGAACGACGATGCTACTCTGTAGGTGCGGCCGAGCGTCACGCTCCACTATGAACTGTAGTTCTGATCGCAGGTGTGAAGCTACAGTAGATGCTACGGCAGCCACAAAGAATGATATCTAACAAGTTGTGTTTTCATATTAAACTCCAGTGTCTTATTGACAAACACTGACACACATACACACCCACCACACCCACACACACACACACACACACAAGCTTTACAAGCCTATGACTCAAGTCTTCCAGCTTCACCCGTACGATACAACAGTGACTTCATAACATTGAGATGACCCATCCGTTTGGGATGTTTGGGTTTAAGAGCCGCTGGCACCGGCTGCGCCTGGTCTGCGGGGAAGACGAGGGAAGAGAGAGAGGAAGACATTAAAGACGGGGATGTTTATGTGTGGGTGACAGGCTGCTGACACCGGGACATTTCTCTTCCATGTGTGAACTGAAACGTCTCGCAGGACTTACTCCGTCCTGCCTGCTGCTGGCTCCGGTCCCAGCAGAAAACTGTGCCGTCTTAAAAGAAAAGAGAGTGGTTGTTAGAGCACAATTTATTGACGTGCAGCGTTGTAATGCGCTGCCATTTGGTATATTTTAAAAAGACATGCAAATTGGGATTGGATGCACAATTAATCAGCCGGAGAACAGTTAGTGAATTCTGCAGGGTTTGTTCCAACATTTATTATCAGCGTAATGGATCACTCTGCAGAGAGCACTGGCTCATTTATTTCACTGTGATGATAAATGAGATGAAAGCCAAGCATTTAGCATCTTTTAGCAACTTTTTTTTTTTCTCCCGTGTCCTTAATTGCAACCACGGCCGAGTCCAATTGGTCCCCATCCAGCAGGCGCGTCGCTGGGATCTAAAAGCGAGCCATGTGATAAATGAGCTCTCCAGCCAAGGATGCGACTGAGGCAGGCGGGTCGCTGCTTACTTTGAGTTCTCTGCCGCTTCCTTCAGCTCCTTGTCAAGTCTGGAGGTGAGAGTTCAAATATGAAGTCATTTAATGGGACGACTCGGGGCTCGCAGGTGGCGCAGCGCTCGGGGCCGTGCAGAGACTCACCTAATGATGCACTCTGGGATCTGGATGCTGTCCATGGGGATGGATTCCTGCAGTTCGTCCAAACTGTTCACGTATTTAATCTTGCTGCTGAATTTGGTGCTGTTAAAAGAGCAACATGGACACACACACACGTGAAATGACGGTCACAGGACAGTAAAGTGTCGGCATCAGAGGAACTCCACTAGAGTCCGTGTTTCTTCAGCTGCTAAACTCGGACAATCTGCACGTAAAGAAGATCACAAGTCCACGGTCGTAGCTGCTTTGCGGCTTAACTTGGCAAGAGCGATGCTAACGTCAGCATGCTGCTAACATTGTGATGCTAGCATTGTGCTGCATGATGTTTACCGCCGTCATAATCCTAGTTTAGCGTGTTGGGAATGTCATTAGTTCTGCAGGTATAATCAGCCTGAAGTTCTTATTTCATGAGTTTTATGATTTTTAAATTCATTATCGACTGTACACATTTTTTGCAATCCATCCAATAGTTGAGATATTTCAGTGTGAGAAAGGTAAATACCTGATGAAGGGTTTGGTGATGGCCAGGATGGTCCTGATGAACCAGGATGGATGGAGGATAATGAAAGATTTCAAATTCTTCCTGAGCCTGAAGACGACAATGCATCACACGTCAGCTGCGTTTATGTCCGTGCAGCATTTTTACACACAAATACAAGTGGTTATAGCAAGTCAAGCTGCCGTTATCTCCCATAAATACATAATATTATCACGGGACGGACCTCCTGTCAATCATCTGATAGCATTTCTTGAGCCAACCGAGGCCGGGCATTCTTCTGTGGGGCGTGGCTCCATTCAGGTACACGATCATGTAGTCCTCTGCCACCATCAGCTCCAGTGTGCTGATCACATAGCTGCACACACACACACACACACACACACACACACACACACACACACACACACACACACACACACACACACACACACACACACACACACACACAGCTTAATGAACTTGAGTTCTATGCCAGGAAGAATTAGCATTGTTTTCTGGAATAAAATAATGATATAATTGACCCAGATATTGTACATTGGATTATAAACTAGCGATGCTACATACGAATGCTAACATGGTAGCATGCTGATGTTTAGCAGGTACAATACTTAGCATGTTAACATCTGCTAATTAGCACTAAACACAAAGTACAGCTGAGGCTCACGGGAGCGTCATCGTGTATTTGGTCATAAATTATGACATTTAGACCAAAGTTATGACAGAGGAACATAAAAAAGTCTGTGCAGCATTTAAAATGTTCAATATTTGCCAAGACATTTCACTCAAAACCACCAATGTCAACCTCACGGTGGCGCTAGAGAAGAAGTGAGGATCACCAAAGTGGGTAGGGTTCATCCTCTGGGAAACATGAATGTGTGAACACATTTTCATGGCAATGCATCCAATAACTGTTGGACTGACCAGCAGATCCACAGCAATATCCACTAAATATATATAATATATATATAACAACACTTTTCCATTTCCATTGTTTCCAATATGCTATCTGACTCAAAGGATAAAGATAAATCTAAATACAAATGACAAAACCATCAGCTAGTCTTTAGATTTTTCTTTGAGAGAGAGAGAGAGAGAGAGAGAGAGAGAGAGAGAGAGAGAGAGAG
>CALSBV010011837.1:7928-28673 GCA_943590825.1 Bovichtus diacanthus
ACACACACACACACACGATGAAATTGATCTTATAATATTTAAGTAAATGTTTTACTCCCTTGAGGCTCTAATTGTTGAAATATTCTCATTTTGAGCAGAAAAAGTCTTTAAAAGTGAAGATACATGATGATATTTATTTATATGTAACTTTTCTACACTACTAACACTGAAAACATATCAGAAGGAACTTGTTTCATGAGACTCGTAGACTCGCAGCTGCACGAGGAGGCAAACCTGCGATAAAGATATGACATAAATATCCTTTTAGCAAACTGCTAAACACGACACATTGATGTTTGATGCCCATCCATGTGCTGTTGTTAGCGTTAGCTGTAGTGTATAATACATAAACGCTGCTTCTTCTCTGTACTCGCCCCCGACACAGGAACAAACGCTGCTCTGCAGCCATGTTTGTTTCTCAAGTCTCCAGAATTAAGTCGACACGTCTTGGTGTTTATTTGCTTGCGGCTGAGACTCCAAGGAAGCCTGTGTGCAGGAATGGCTTTGGTTTTTGTCGGCTCAACTTCATTTGCTAGCCCGGTGGATCTCTGGACTACATACTCAGCTGCTCCGTGGTAACCACGGAGACAACTGTTGCCAGGCAACAACAGGCCCAGATCAGTGCGCACACACGGTGGAAAAGCAGCACAGCGACCGTGCCTCCGTGCTCGTACTACACTCAAGAAGAAGAAGGGGGAAAAAAAAAAGGAATTCCAATCACCTCGTCTGAAACATATTTCACAATAACCTGCCACACACACACCCGAAGCCACAAACACGCAGCGCGGCGGCGCCTGTAAACATAGACGGCACTCACCATGCTGTCATAGCGGTCTCCTCCTCGGCCTCTTCTGTCACTACAGACAAAAAGCTTTGCATTAATATGGTTTCTCTACTTGTCAGATTGCTCTTTAGAAGGCTGAGTGACAGGACATGCAGACTCTACAGACGACCTGTGATCAGACTCAGAATCAGCGCTGGCGGCTCGACTTTCCGCTACGGAGCGACTCACACGGGCGTCTGTCGCTCTGCTTTTCAGAGAAATTTAATTATTGACAATCCTGCACCGTGTTCACCTTGGTCTGTCGTCCATGCCGCCATGATAGCTGCCGTGTGAGAACCTGTCTCCCCTGCAAACAATGACAGAAAGTATGTTGGAAAACTTAAAAAACTGTCCAACGATAAACTAATCAATATCCAAGTTGTGGAGGACTTAAGCTGCCATGACAGTAAATTAATAAATAAACCATATAGAATAAAGAAAGACATGTAGAATTAAATATAAATAATAATAATAAATAAATGTGCAGGCTATTTTGAAAATGATAAATAGATCTAATCTATTTATTTAAAAAATATTTTTACAATAATTAATTTTCATATTTTACAATGTATTGATTTCTGTTTATTTATTTCTGTTATTTATTTTCCCCACTTCTGTTTTACAAAGAGAAAAAAAAAAGTTATATATATGTATATATATTTTTTTTTATTATTTGTTTTTATTTATTCATTCAATTTCTTTTCTTATTATTTCATTTATTTATTGAGTAATTTATTTATTTATTGTATTTATAAAAAAATGTGTCCATTGTTTTTTATTTTTAGTTACACATGTTGTTGAGTTGTTTACCATTTTTAAACCTTATGAAATTTGTCATTTTAATCGAGGTTTTTATTTAGTCTCCTGTAATGGCGTTGTATCCACTTTTGCGTTTGTCGGCCAGAAGCTTCATAAATAAGTCCAGTTTTAAGACACTTTTTACATCCTGGTGCTTTTTAACTCTACATTTGCAGCGGCTGAAGGACTTTAGTCCTCGGACGTCTGGACCTGAAGCTCTCAGAGAAACACAGATTGTTAACGTTCAGTGTTGCGACCGGTTTTACTCACGGCGTCCATCACATATCGCTCATTTAATATTACGGCGGAATCGTTACTGCGCGGTCACGACGAACTAAACCACCAGCAACAGTAAGAAGACCCCTCCTCACCCTCCTCGTGGCGGCGGTGGCGGGGGAAGAGGCAGATTACGTGCTCGGCTGCCCCCTCGTCCACCCCTGCTCAGTGGCGGTGGAGGACCCCGGCGGGGGCTAATGTCGTCGTAGTCCCTTCTGGAGGGAGGCATGGGTCTGTTGCCGCGAACGGGGGGCATGCGCTCAAAGCCCCCGCGCACGCGAATGGGGAAGCCCCCAATGGGTCGTCTGCCACGCTCCTCGAACAGCATGGTGAAGCCGCCGTAGTCGTACGTCTCGTCGTAGAAGTTAGGGTCATACGGCTGGGCGCGACCTTTGATTGGCGCCTGCAAAAATAAAAGAAAATTTCAGAGAACGTAAAAAAAAAAAATAAAAAATTCTATTATATTCTGAAATAAATGTTGAAATTAGCAGTAAAACTCAAAGAATAAAAGTCTTTTCAGTCTTGATGTCAGATATATTTCAGCCTCTAGCTGTAGAGCGACTTATAATACTTAAAGGAGAAGTTGCATACTTATAAATACAAATACAGAGACGTAAACTCACCTCTGCCACCAACTCCAGGATAACTTTTATACATTCGACGACACGCTCGGGCTTCCCTCCCACCAGGACGACTCTGTCCGTGGAGTGTGGACAACACTCCTGGAACAGCTTGATGGTGGTCTGTGTGTTCTGTCGCGTGGAAACATGCAACTGTTATATATCCAATTAAATCCACTTTTCATTGCTTTGCTACCGACTAAGGCTGACATTACAATAAATAAACGCCTCAATAAATTATACATGTATGAAATGTATTTATTTGCTTGAAAAACGACTTAATTTTGTGGCAATTTATTTATTTTTTTTTGTCAATTTATTATTTTCAGTTTAAATGCATTTCATTTCATTTTTTTTTTTTTTTTTTTCTCAAAACAGGACAACACTTTGCACATCTATAATGTATTATAAATAAATAAATATGTATTAGCGACGTTGCTAATCATTTCGCAAGTAAGACAGTGTGTGGGAGCTTATTTGCAATTTATTTTTTTATTTCCCCATTTATTTATTTATTTATTAATTCCTGTATTTATAAAAATAAAATAAAAAACTAGACTAGAAATGAAGAAATACAGAAATGAATAATTAAACAGATAGAATTGTAAACCAAAAAAATTTAATTGGGAACATATAGTCATGTAAAAAGTAATGTGGCAAATAAAACCATAATTTATTTTCTAAATAACCTGCACATTTATTTGATAATTGAGGCTTTTATTTCCACATTTCTTTCTTGGTTTCCTTTATTTATTTATTGTAATAGAAGCTCGAGTCCTTGATACCGAACTTTCCAATGAGACCAACAAAAAAGTTTGGGAATAAAGAATGAATTATGATTTTAAGGATCCATAATCTGGACTGCGTCCTACCTCTCTCAGCTCCTTTATCTTGGCACCTTTCACCCCGATGATGCCCCCCGCCAGGCTCTGGTGGATCAGCAGGCGAAGCTCAGAGTCAAAATCAATCCCACTGTAATGCTGGTACTACAGACACACAAAGCCGGATCAGCGACGTCAGTCAGGCCCAAAACTCTTCTGCAATAAGTTACTCTTATGTTGGAAATGTGAAAGAAATATTGTCCACTGCATGCAGATATAACATGGTTGGAAACTCGTGAAAAACGTACTTTAAAACTTAATATTTTTTGGAATTTATAACCCAACAAACTTATGAACCAATACAAAAAAGATAAACAAATGAACATGAGCAGTTTTGATTAGGGAATATGAACACAAACACGCTTAGGGTAGAACATACTGCAGCAGATATTAAAAATAATATCAGGATTTATCAATACCCAGCGCTTAATCTACTCACCAACACCACATTGTGTGAATCCTTGAAGTCCAACTAATGTGTCTTCTTCCAAAAAAATGTGCAAAGCTGTTTTTTTATATTTTAAATCTTGCATTGTTTACATGCATGTTAACAAGACAGAATTCTTCTTCTTCTTCGCTGCCTTTGATGGCACATTGCTATGTTATTACTGCAAAACCAAAGGAAGGATTGTGCAGAACTCCTTTATAAAGGGAACTTCAAATCTTTTTTTCTATTCCATTATATTATTAATACAAGCAACATAACGTCATCAGTCATCTGGTTCATGTGCACATAATTAACGAGGTTAACTCGGACGCTCACCTCCTCGAGAGTCGGTATGATTTTCAGCAGAATATCTCCAATAGTGTCGATGCTGGCGTTCACACTCAGGATCCTGTCAGGAACCATTCAGGCCAAAAGGAATCAAGGCATTACAAGGTGGACAAAAAGTAGAACACAAAGTAAAAAACCCCATTAAAAAAAACATGTGAGAAGCAGTCAACGGACAAACTCACTACGCACAAATATAACTTTTCCCCAACACTAGACTGATTAAATAATCAGCGGACATGCACTCAATCTAGTATTATTTTCAAAGTAAGAGAAGTCTTGGGAGGGTGGGCGGCTGCAGAACGGCTCACATTAACGTGGAGACTGGCCACAAAGAGTCGGGGAAAGGGGTGGAAGAGAAAGGGAAAGATCTTCTATTACCATCCCACCACCAGCAAGTTGGGGAAAAGGACTGTAACAAACTCAAACATAAGCTCGCCATGACAAGTGCGGCACCAGCACGCCTTCTCATTGTGACCAGGGGTTGGGGAAGAAGGGGGGGGGGACGAGGTGGGCAGTAGAAGAGAGTAACAGAGCAGAGGGGTGGAGGGGGGGGGGGGGGGGGGGGGGGGGGATGAAAGGTTTGGCAGGCAGCTCTGATCCGATGTGGCCTGAGAGAAATTTAACAGAAGGGATGCAGCACAATGAAATAAAGACACGACATTAATGAGTGACAGAGTGGGGGGGCGGAGCCTCCAGACAAGAGCCAGCGCTCTCTCAGAAATCATGGACAGTGATGCTGACAACAGTGGGGGGGTGGGGGTGAAGGGGGGGGAGGTGGAGGAAGGGGAAGGTCGGAGGTAAGGGGCCCAGGTGGGCCACAGAGGACAGAGCGAGAAAAAAAACATGTCTTTCATGGTAAAAATGAAACATCACAGCAAGGAAAAACAACATCCAGCAGCTGTGATGGGACCATTAAACACCAACTTAGTAGGTAGTGGGTTGTAGGGCTGCACGATATATAGATATATTAAAAAATAAATAAATAAAATAAAAGTTACACTATTTTTCTGCCATATATATTGCAATATGAAAAAAAAGGTGCAGGAATATTTACCCTGAATGTTGTAGGATACATTTCAGATCAGGATTCTGCAACCTTTTGGATATAAAGTGCCATTTTATTTTAATTCTCTTGTTAATCAGTGTCCCATATCAACATTAAAAAGGTTCAATGTGTAATTCAAAGCCACCTGCTCCAAAGAAATAGGGGCCAGTATTTAATAAACCATGCACTTACTAATGTTTATACTTTAGTTGTAGTAGATTGACATTTATTCTTTATATCGTGCATTGCATTGCTGTGTAACGCCTGTCAGTCAGTCCGCAGGGCAAGAACACCAACGTCTGACCAAAGTGCTGAAACTCTGACCTCCGCTCAGAAAACTCTGCAGTCTGATGATCGTCACGTGACCTTCTGTGTTTACTGAGCGCTGATGTTCACCGGCGCTGTAGTCTGAGCAACGCTAGCTGTTAGCATCATGCTAACTTCAGTAGATATCTCTGCAACACAACACACAGACGTCTTTAACGCTTCACACGCTGCTGATAATGTTAGTTTATTATTTATTTCATCAGCAACACGCGGTTACAGATGATATGCACAGTTCCCATTTCATCATATTTCTATCTAGTTACTAACCAATCAGATGCAGAGCAGGGTTTTTTGTTTTGTTTTTTTTAAATGCATGTTCGTCAAACTACCATATATAACAGTACTTGTTATAATGGTGATGACACAGCAAAAACGTGCGCGCACAAAGCACGGTTAATGGGACGTAGTCAGCGCGGCGATCGAGGTAATCCCACGCCGAGCAGCCGTCTCTGATCCGCTCAATCCTTCGGGCAGATGCGGAGAATGTGAGATAAATGTTTTTTGGATGATTAGGAATTTGTGCTGGGCCTAACTAGATTGAAGCTAATTAATAAGAAACACTGGATTAGACGTGCGCATTTTCCTTTTGTGTCAAGCAGCGAAGAAGTTGCAGCATGACGCGTTTGAGTCCATTTGCCGACATCGCGCGTCCTCCGATGAGACTATTGTGCATGTGCACATCGATGACGACGCGGAGACGATATATCGTGCAGCCCTAGCTGGTTGTCAGTGATTCTCTGCATGGACAATAAACTGTAATAACACAAAGGCCAACTCAATGGAGATGCTTAAAATGGACAGAGAAATCAAAAGGAACAATACACGTCTCTTACAAGTGGAGGAGGGAGGGGGGGTGTTTGGGGGGGAGGAGTATACTGTCATGTGTATAAAAACGTCAAAATAAAACAGAAGGCAGGTTATCAAAGACATGTGTTTCACTGTTCTAATCAGGCAGTGAGGCAATAACTGGTGGGACATACCGCTCCGGGCCACTGCTGTCTGGGACTGATACACTGGCATTGTACTGCATGGGCCGAGGTGGAGGTGGTGGTGGAGGTGGTGGTGGTTGTGGTGGAGGAGGTTGGCATTGGGCGGGGGCATTCAATCACAAGTTAGGTGCCCGTTTAAGGAGGGGCACGGTTTATGGGCGGGCGGGGCCAACCGGGAGTGTCAGGTGGGCGGGCGTTCAGGGGCGGGCGGAGGTTGGGCCAACGTCAAGGTGGGCAACGCAGGAGGGGCATGTCGATCCAGTACATGGACAACGGAGGAAGGTGGCCAAAAATAAAAACAAAAAAGTAAAAGGAGAAGGGAAGAGGGGGAGAAGGAATACATTTTTAATTGAATACACGCTATACTTTGTCCCAAAAGTGAAAGA
The DNA here is from genome assembly GCA_943590825.1 of Bovichtus diacanthus. NCBI lineage: Eukaryota > Metazoa > Chordata > Actinopteri > Perciformes > Bovichtidae > Bovichtus > Bovichtus diacanthus. The sequence continues at coordinate 14,849 of CALSBV010011837.1, forward strand.
CTTGAAACTGTGGTGAGTGAAGAAGAACAGGAAGTGTGACCTGGACAAAAGATTAGTTTTAAAAAACAGTCTGGAGATTTACGTCCCTGAGACTAAGTCCACTCAGACACTTGTTGTCACTTCAAGGTCAAACATAGCGTCGACACTGTGAGGGGAACTGGATTCAGGATGAAACAACATCCAACAGTCTGTCTACACCTTCTTTCTGTCCACATGAGCCAACTTTCATCATTTGTTTTGTTTTTTTAACTGATCTTTGACTAACAGTGCAGGTCAATTCTTGATCCTGCTGGAGAGAAATCTGTGTCTGTGGGAATCCAATGAATAGGGGATTTGAATAATTGGAATTTAGGATCCTTTCAATTTTTATTAGCCAACTAACTTTGCTCCTCAGTTAGCCGCGTTTCATCCGTTTACTCACGTCTGTGCGCAGGGCTTTTATGTTCTTGCCACCCTTTCCGATAACAGCACCGGCATTCTGTGAAGAAAAAGAAGGAGCTCCTTAGAAATTATTTTAAAAAATCTCTTTGATCTAGAGAAGCACCGATCGACTCTGAGTGGCAGAGTCACAGCTAATAATCTCTATAATGGGGCTATTTATTAAAACAATTATAATATTTTCTTTGATATGCATAAACATACAATTACATTTTCCATTGAAGAAAACTGCAATCTGCAGGTAAGACTTTTTTTTAAATTGCGAAACAGCCAAGAAAATTGCAACTTGCTGCATCTCTACGTAGATCGACGTGGAACTAAACTAAGCGTGACCCAACTAATGCGCAGTGTGAGAACGGCTCTTTACTTTGCTCTGAAGCAGCACGCGCAGCTCCACCATCTCGTCTGCATTGCGAGAACGTTTGAAGGCCTGCTCTTCGTCCATGTCCTCAGCTGGCCGTTTACCTGAGAGGTCAGACAATCCTGGTCAGTCTGGAGGCGTTCATCAGAAACAGACACCCAAGAGGAACAACTTTAACACCACTCAATTTACAACCTCGCCACCCCCAAAATCTGACTGATCCACAGTAATATTGGTGATTCCAGAGGTAACCAAATCATAACCAGAAATAGTGACTAAAAAAGGACAAAAGAATTCAATAAATGGAGAGTTCTGGGAGTACAGTTTGTTCTACCCCGAGAATATTTCATTCAGCAGTCAACTGCATCCTGAACCCTCTCCAGCACCACCCGGTCCCCTTCCTGGATGAAAACAGTGGCAGATCTGCTCAGGGGCCACAGAACAGCAGCATCTTGGACAGGAGAACCTTCAACCATCTGACACGTCCACATGCTCTGTAGCACCGGCCAGGAATGTTCAGTTTTTTATTCTCTTTCCTCCCTCGAGTGAACTAATTGGCCGGTACATTTACAGTGAAGCTGGGTAGAACACTACACTGGCTCGACTCATGCACGAGCTAATTTGTGCGGTTTACATTATAGTCATGAATGGCGGATCACAAAGAGGACGTGTGGGATCTTACCATTAGTGTCAGTGTTGAGGAATGCGATATCTTCGTCCTGCTGTTCGAGTTTCACCTCCATTGTTTTGCACCTGCAGTGGAATGCAAACAGGCTCCTCTCCCTGGATCTGCTAAAAGCAATAAAGAATACAATCATATTACATATTTATTATCTGTTAATCTGCCAATCATTTTCTCAAGAGATTGATTAATTGTTTGGGCAACAATACATCCCAAAATAGTTTTAAAATCTCCATGAAATGTTTCCAATAATTTGTTTTTTTCTGTAGTTTCCGCTCTAAAGCTCCTAATGGTTTTTTTCATTATGGGTCATTCACTCCCTTCCAATTTATCAAGTTTCCTTGAAAACTATTAAAATTCGTGGGACCTTTCGAAATCCTTTAGCTCGACTCCAAATACTTTTTTTAGTTATGACTTTTTTGGAAGTTTATGTAATCTAAGCCTCGTGTATTTTTCACTGGATTGGGTAGAAATGTGTAAACATATAAGAATAATTTGAAACTATGTTTTCATGTTAATATATTCGAATAAATTAATAGATTAATTCTTAATATCTTTAAATTTCCAAAAATGATTATCTCCACTAATTTTTACATTCTTGCAACCAAATCTTAAATCTGTGAAGTATTAATGTAGTTCTCTCACACATGTATTTAGCACTGCTTTTTAGTGAATTATCCTTATTTATTGTTTGTTTTTAGATTAGATTTTGTGCTCAGTCAGATAGTTTAGCATTCTACATATATATTGTATAAAACATTTTGCACTATTTGTACATTTATGCATCTTATACTGTCTCCTACTGTGTGTTGCAACTGTTGCACAACAATTTCCCTCGAGATAAATAAAGTTCTCTCTTATCTTATCTTAAATGAAATATGTTTTATTACTCAATCATGTCATAACTTTCTGTTGACTCATTTATTCTAAGGACAGAATTGTGCACCAGCTAGAGGCACATTTGTGATATTGGTTTATATAAAAATCAAATCACATGAAATCACAAGTGAAGCATGCATGCAGCAGCAGGGATGTTGTCTGGGTAGTTCAGCATAATAAACAGCTGCACAGCTTAAATATAGTCTCAAACACTGGGCTGCACGAGCTGTGCTGCAGGCTGCAGAACATGCACTGCTGCCCACAGACAGCACCAGCAGGTTGGACTTCTGCAAGCCTCCCTCACTGTACCGAGGCCTTGCGAAGTTACAGGGAGATGCTGGTCAACGCCTACATAGCGAAGGAATTAGCAGCACCCATTTTAACTAGCAAGGGTGTTTCCAAGAGCATTTACAGCTTCCCCCAAATATGCATGTTCTCCAGAAAACACACATTCACAGGTGTATTATTGCTCAATAAATGATGTTTAAGAAAGCTTGGCATACCGAGCATCCCCTCTACCCCCACGCCTCTTTCCATCTCCACCTAAATCCACAACATCTACCCGAGGAAACTGCGCAACACACAGAAGAAGAACGCGTTAGTCACCTGCCTGCATACAGAAGTTAGCTAGAAGTTAGCTTCTAAGCTAAGTTTACATGACTGTGCTAAAGCTAACAGCTCTGCTAAAGCTAGCCCGTAGCTCTGTGTGTGTGTGTGTGTGTGTGTGTTGCGAGGCGTGTCTGTCAAGCAGCTTCCACACTTGTCTGACATTTTAAACAACATGCTTACAGTCCAGCTTTCCTGGTAAATGTCAGCGGCGGGGTCGGTTCACGCGGAGCTAAGCTAGCTAACATGCTACGTGACGCGACGTTAAAAGCCGCGCGAGCCACATTAGAGCCGTTAGAAAAACAAACCTGAAGCCACGTTCACTGCGGTCCTCCACGGCTTCCTCGCGCAGGAACGTTTGTCAGCACGGAGAGCAGGAGACTCACCCGCTGGGTTGTTACATACGCTCATCATGTCAGCGCGGGCGGGCGGAGCTAAGGCCCGTCACACTCACAGAGAGGAGTCGATGTATCCATGAGGCAACGCTGGACGATTAATCAAACTCCCCTCTGGATGAGTGGGTGTTGTGGCTCTAAGTTCAGGCTCGCAGGCATTATTTCTTCTCGACCCCGCCCCCCTCTAACGAGAACTGCGTGCGTGCCGAGGGTTTTTTTGCCCTGAACGCAGACGGCCAGGTTCAGGGGCCCCAACTGAAAGGGCCCCAAACAGCTATAGATTTATACAATGTTCAGATATGAAAAATGTTGAATTATGCTACTATTCTAACTCATTGTATCCTGAATTATTATCCTGAATTATTTTACAAAAAGCACTTAAAAAAATATGTAACTTCACTGTATACTTACTAACTTCTTCTACATTTACCTGACACAGAAACCAGTTTCAATGCAGATTCAGACTTTATTAACAAAATATAACAATTAAAATATGATGCATTATTATTCATTAAACTATCCAACATTATATTAACATTGAAAGTTGACGTTTCAGTACATTGTGCTTATTTACTTCAAGTAAAATAAATTCAATGCAGGACTTTTAGTTTGGATTAATAGTTTGACTGTTAATAGTTTTAATTCAGGAAAAACTTAATTTTTGTATTTGTAATACCACTGGCAATGCCAACGTTCTCAGTTAGAGAGAAGTTGCCTGCGACGCTAAATCATGAATGAATCCTGGCACTTCCTCTCACAAAGTAGGCTATTACTAGATATGTTATGTCGTAACATGTTAAATTACAGTAATCTCTAAGATTTGCCTTTTAAGAAATGAGGTGACACAGAGGGGATTGATTGATCCTATGACCTTTGCATTCGCAGTATTACAAAAGGGGGTGTCTGTGGCGACATTCCCGGGAAAAACCCCTCGAGGCTCACACTGTGTGGATCTCTGGGAAGCTGGGAATGAAATTAACTGAGAAAATTAAGTGATTAAGTGAGAAATATTAGAAAAATACAAAGTGTGTGGGTGATTAATGACATTGCTTCCCATTGTATTTGGTGGGAGGATACAAACAACACCCCAATAGTAACAGAAGATAAATCTATTATAATCTAATTAAACTATTCTGATCATCGTTTAAGTGAATTTTCAAGATAAATTGGGGGATTTTCTGATTTTCTCTGTTTTACGCTGACTTTCTTAAACTAATAGAACAAACAATCAGCCCATTATGTGTAGTATAAAATCAGGTCTGATAAAGGTAATAATTTATTTATAATTATAAATAAATAAATAAATAAATAAATAAATAAATAAATAATAAATAAAAAATACATATATAAATAGGGAAATAAAAAGAAATGGAGATAAATGTAAACTGAAATTTATAAATTAGGAATTAACTAAATATGAAAAATAAGTGAATACCAAAATGATTGGTAAAATAAATTTTATGTATTTATAATTTCTTTCTTTAAATAACCTACACATTTATTTGATATTTGAAGCCTTTATTTATACATTATTTTCTTTATTATTTTCTTTATTTAATTATTGAATCATTTATCTAGTTTTTTTTTTTTTTAATGGCAGCTTTAGTCCTCCCAAAGTGCAGACGACTTTATTTTAGTTGTGCAGAAGCGTGCAGCTTTTTCACTGTCCAGTGTCGCAGGTAAGCAAAGCGGCGCTCCAGATGGCGTGATCACCTTCGCTAACACAAACAAGTGCTACGTGACAACAACATCCTCCCCCCGGGACAACCTCGGTCATGAAGCGATGTTTAACTGATCCGTTAATCAAACCGTCTATTTCAATTCAGAAACTTCCCATTTTATCAGCCATCTGCGTCCGCTCGGCCTTCTCTGCACTTTCATTTCCCTACACTCCCGTTAAACGCACTTTCACAAAGCCACAGAGTGAATAGAATTACATTTGTTCTTCGTTAACTTTTACACTTAATTCTTACTCTTAATCATTTCTCCATTAAAAAAAAAAAAATCACTAATATTAAAGTTTTCGTGATTGTTTTCGTGATACAATCACAGGATAAATCGCACATTTCTGTTTATATAATACACTGATTCAATGATTATTATCACACTTTCTTTTCCTAACCTCCATCTCCGGATGTGGTTCCTCTCTTTAGAGATGACCGGGCGGTAATGGAGACATGCAGAGGTCAAATGGTCAGCTCTGGTTCTGCTTCCTCTTTCTCTAGGAATGCGCTTGTAGTTCTTCTTCTTCTTCTTCTTCTTCTTCTTTTGGTTCTTCTTCTGTAAGACCTCCTGAATCTGCCATCGAAGTCCATTTTCCGGTTCTCTTTGACACTGTTCTCCCACCAGGCTCATTGCATCCTCAGGACATGCATGCTAGATCTTGATTCAGGCAAGTTGAATGTAGTTTAATGTAGTTTGATGTAGTTTTTAGCTGCGACCAGCATCTCTATAATCCATAATCGGTCCTCAAAAATGTCCCCACCCTGTGGCGGCCGCAGTTTTCACCCTAAGAGGCTGAAATTTGGCATGAAGGTCAAGTGTTTGTGAGGTTGTGTGAATGCACGAGCGCGTGGATGCACGTGGTCGCAGCTACTGCGAATGTGCGCTTGATTTCTATATGATGTATTAAAATGACTGTGTTGATTTCACAATAAAAACCTATGAGTAGTTTTAGAGACACAGTTTGGTCTGAAATGAATGAAATGTGATGCTTGTGAAACAGAACTCTCTCAGATGAGACAGGAGTGTAACAGCGTGCACGGTGCTGATAATCCATATACTCAGGGTCAGCGGATAGTACAGGATGTAGATCAGTGGCTGAGTCACAGCTGCATCACTGCATGCAAGGTTCAAGTCTGCCACCAGCACGGTTCAGGGAGAGGTGGAGGAGGCGCAGAGTCGGATGATGCAGAAGTGGCACCAAACTAAATGAGGAGGAAGATCTCAGAAGAACTCCTCTTTCTGCGGCTGCAAGGCAAAGTTCACGTTCCACAGCGGGAACCATCCTTTAAAGAAAACACCAGCTACGCTTCAAGCAAAAGGACATTGAACAAAGATGGATTTACAGTTTGCATTCACAAGTCATTTGTATGCACAGACACAAGCACGCGGACGCACAAATCTACGTTTGTCAGTGCAACTAGATTGCTCTTAGTTTCCCTGCAGAGCTAACGTGATGAGGCCGCGACACCAGCAGCCTGAGCCGCCACCTCGCTGCCCGTTTATTGCAAATCAGGAGCCTGACTCGTGTCCATACTTGATCTATTTTAAACATCCCTTTTTCTCGTAGTGTTGTCATGCTCCTTCAGATATAGGCAAGGATCTATTGCAAAATAAAGAGCTCTCTTCCCTCTCCTATACTCTGAGGTTACCATGGAGACAGATATAATTCAGTTCTTGATGTTTCTCATAAAAAAAAAAAAAAAAAAAAAAAAAGCCTGCGTACATATTTTCATCTGCAACCATAGCGACACTTGACATTGTCAGCGCTATTTGTAAAAAGCAAGTCACCATAGCGACACTAACCATCCAGGCTGTGTCATAGATCATGTGTCCTCGCTGAGTATGCCTCCTCATTATGAGGGAAATTTAGGAATCCACTGGTAAACAGGATTTATTTGATCATTCTGAAGCATATTATCAGCTTGATGTTGAGCGTTGCACTGTGTCTCTCAAAGGACGGACAGTAAAGCGTCTATAGGACGTATCAGTGGCTCAGTTTGGGGCATTTAAGGTGAAAAACAAACATCAGATGTGTTAATTAACAGTGTGTATGTGTATTTATATACACATTGGGGAGTGGACACCAACATACTTGCAGGTCAACACATTAATATTGTTGACACACTTATTTGATCTCTTAAATAGGTCAGGGTTTATTAAGCTGGAATAGAAATATGGCAGTGCTACAAATAGGTGATTACAGTGGGAGGTGATTAAATGTGTCTGTAATGTGTGGCAAACTTAATAGAAAAAAAAAAAAACATTGTTTAAAAAAAAAAAAATAATTTATTTAAAAAAAAAAAAAAAAAAAAAAAGCTTTTTGTCAGGATAAAAAAATAAATAAATTTAAAAATTTTTTTTTAGCAAATAGTTTCTTTCCCCTTGTTGCTCCCGTATCGCACACTGACCAGTGATTGGAGTGAGAGCCATTTGAAGCTCGCACACATAGTATAGGTAATTATTTTTCATAGATGCACCCCGTCTTGTGCGTCAACCGTACGTCACACTATAGGCCTAATGGCCAACCGTACAACAGTGTTGGTGTGGAAAAAGCGCTTCTTTCATCCAATGCACGGCTTCAGAGCAGAGTTTACATCCATATTGTTGTTGTGCCGCCACAAGCAGCGCGTTTGACCCGCAGCTGGACACTTGTGCAGCCCGATGAGACTGCAGCATGTGCCGTGTCAGCTCGTGCTGTTGCATGATCAAAAATTCTCGCAGAAATTCCTATAAATACAACTCGTCAGAAATACATCTCCAGGGTATCATCGCAACCATCTCCCCTATAAACCCGAGCCCAGTGATGGCTGGGGGAGATGCGCTCGTCCTCGGCGATAATCGATAGACGCATGCAGGTAGCCTTCCTCCCCACACACGCAGCATCACCACGCATCCTTACTCCACTGTGCGCTCTCTCATGTTCCTCCCCATCACCACACATATGAGAACATCGCTCGTGGGGGCCCTGCCTATTGATCTCTAAACATCTGGAACACCTCATATTTGTTTTACAAGGCAGAGGCGAACAGTCTGTGGCCGTGACAGCGGAGTGAGCGCAGCAGCACGGACCACTTGACACCTCGCTTCACGACATCGATATGCAGTAGTGTGATAGCAGCTCTGCGGAGACGGGAAGGCCAGTCCATGGCATCTTGATATTAAAACCGTGGGCTCTGCGCATTCCTCACCGACGGCGTAGTCTTTTTTTCCCCCTGCGGAGCCGAGAGGATTAACGTGGCCAGATAAAAGCGGCGAGGGAGGAAATCTTAACAATAATTCAGTTTGACCAGATTCTGTTTGGGGGGATTCTGCGGGATATCATTGGACCCGCGATGGACTCCAGCGCGGGGGAATATGGCATGGCTCGTCTTGGATTGTTTTTGGTTTTGATGGGGCTGTGGAGATTTAGCGATGCTTGCCCCGCATCCTGCACTTGCAGCATCTCAAGGATTGTTTGTATTGATTCTGTACCAGGGATCGAGGATTTCCCTGTCCTCACGTTAGATGACATGGAAAACATCACCGAGATGTAAGTGTGTGAAAATGATCGTGCAGACAGCGAATGAACTTATTAGGATGCAATGCGTAAAGAACTACCTTCGATCGTGGCTCGCAATAATACCCAAGGGCTAGGATTATGATAATAATAATAATAATAACAATAAAGGTAATAATAACAGCAATATTAATAACAGCAGGCCTGATATTTCCCCCCGTGGATTAAAGATCAATAGAAATCTGTCTTCTGCGCTAAATGTCAAACACAGAATGTGTGATTTTCCCCTCTTATAACCAATGGGTTTGTCAGATCATAGCCTAGTATATGTGTGCGCGCGCGCGTGTGTGTGTGTATGTGTGGCGGGGATGGGGGTCGCGCGTGCCACTAACGACGATAGTGTGTGTGTGTGTGTGTGTGTGGTGAGCGTGCGCGTCAGGCTTATTTGGATTAGTCGGTGTTTTCTTTACCAAACAGCTCCAGAGGCAGTGATGGAGTAAATGTTTAGGCCGCAGCCTCCGAGGTGTTCTGGCTGCTGTTTGGGCGGCGGTGTGATATAACCTCCACATGAAATAAATAAAGGAGAGAAATGACCACATTGTTGGCAGATTACACATGAGATCACATCAGCTGTACACAGGCTGCCCACAGCTCTGCAGCCGTATCTGCGTCAGTGTGGAGGCTTGTGTCGGACTGTACCTGCTACAACCCTGCGAGAGTACAAGTGCATGGCACCGGTGCAGAGAGGAGGGAGGCTGGATCCTCGCAGCCCGTCATGCATGTCGTTCACAGGCTCCTGCTCAGCCTGCCCCTCCTAAGAGGACACCTTTTCTTAGTGGGCAATGAAATCACGTTTTCAGAATAAAAGCAGTCAGCTGCACCTTCTAAAAATCTCAGTATGATTTTGAAAAATAAAACCCTGTGACCTGTGTGTTGAAGCAGCAGCTTTAGTGAGTGGAAGGTGCTTTAAGTTGTAATGTTAAAGGTATCCACATGTAAACAGAAGCGTCTGCACATCCACAGCCTTTAAAACAAGCTGCAGAACAAAGTGATTCTCAACACAAGGAAACTAAATGCAAGTTCTTCATGTTTCTGATGCTGAGAAAGGTTTGTTTACTTCAGTAAAACACTGTGAGGATCATCTGAAATGCTCTTTTTCTTATATTACTCAAACTCTTAAATGATATATCTCTAATTAACAGAGGGGAAATAATATTCTTATATACTTATAAATATTTCATGACATTTCTGCTTTGCAGTTTAGCTGGTCTCCATTAAAAAAAAAGTTTTGTATTTGTGTATTAAAAGAAATACACAAGGTGAAAGATTTATAAATTATTATAAATATGAATTTTGCAAGACTAAAATTATAAAAACTAAAAATAGGGATAAAAAACAACTTAAAAAAGAGCTATCTGCTTATTAGATATTTAATAAAACACCTTTAAAGGTGTCAGGGAGAAGTGGCATCATTAGGCCACAAATCGCAGGTAAAGTCTTCATTAAAAACTAAATAACACAAATAATATCAGCAGCAAAGTCACTCAGAAAACTGTCAGATGCATGTTGTTGTACTTGTTTACGTTATAATGACAATCAGACCAGATTATGACGCTGACACTTCTGCAGAACGCAGGAAAGATAAAGTGATATTTAGTTTCCTGAAAGTAGAGAAACACAACCTCTTGTTGTGCATCACGACTTCACTGTTAAGTCATGAGTTCTACTTTTCTGTGTTTTCTACAGATACATTATGAATCAAAACAGACTGTTTGACATCAACGACAACAGTCTGAGGCACTACATAAACCTGCGGAACCTGTAAGTATCCTGTCAGTGCTCCACGTGTGTTCAGCTGAAGTTGCAGGTCGTCTGATGACTCTTCATCTTCCTACAGGACAGTGATGAGGACGAGGCTGACGTCCATATCCTCAGATGCGTTTTACAACAATACGAGGCTTCAATACGTGTAAGGAGCGTTTTAAAGACACTCGTCAGTCGTGAGTCGTCTTCTTTGGGTTTTGACTGTTGTTTTTTGTTTGTCTTTTTAGAAATCTCAGAGACAATAACCTTTCAACGCTGTCCTGGAGGACGTTTCAGAACTTTAACTCCACACTACCGTGAGTGTCGCACAGAGAAGTGTCTCTGTTGTGTGTGTGGCCCGAGAGTTTCTCACGTGTGGGCTTCTCTTGTCTCCTCTTCCAGGCTCCTGCTGTCTGGAAACCCTCTGGACTGTGTTTGTGAGAACTTGTGGATCAAACTGAGGCTCCTGGAAGAAAGCGACAGTCAAGACCTGAAATGCATCGACGACCGAGGAGTGCCGAAGGCCTTCGCCACGCTCACTCCTCCAGACTGTGGTAATGTGAAACCGTGTTATAATAAGCTGCACCGGGCCTCTCGTATTGAGCCTTCAGAGACACGATCGCTTCACGGAAGAGCGGAAAGACGGAAATAAATCTGTAAACAAACCTACGTGAAGCTCATTGTTGCTGCTCGCTCTTTTCTTGCAGTGGCTCCCAAAGTGGAGGTCAACCCGAAGACTGTGACGGAGATGCAGGGGAGCAACGTCCGAGCCGTGTGCAGCGCCTCGGGCTCGCCTCCTCCGGAGATCCTGTGGAACCTGGATTGGTTCTCGACCCACCACGAGGTGAGCCGGTCACGCACGCGGCTTCCTGCTTTTATTCTCTTTCAGGCGAGACACGTCAGGCACTTTGAGATTTCTTTGGGCGAGTTTGATCTTCTCAATCGACTTCACTCATTCACGTAAAAAAATGGCACATTTTCATCTTTAATTTTTTCGAATCATCCAAAACCAAATCCTATAAAAAAAAAAAAATGTTTTTAAAGTCTGAGCAGCTTCTTCTTCTTCTTCTTCTTCTTCTTCTCATAGAGAGCCGTTGTTGTCAACAGCTATTAAAAACACATCAGTGATGATTGAAATTAAATTATATTGCACTCAACTGGAACTGCTGTGTATTGCTGTGAAGATTTACATCATCACCAGGAACCAATGGACTTTGAGGGAAAGTATTGAGAGACGCACAAACAATACGCTGGTTTTGGTGTTTTCGGAGGATTTGTTAAGAATATAAAGGACTTTATTCTCAGCTGCAACATGTGGCGCGCCGCCGCTGGTCAGCAGGGCCACATGCGTACTGGAGGAGGCATAATGCGAATAACGTTGTGTTTCCAGATCGATCCTTCGGACACGGAGAGCAGCCTCACCTTGTCAGACCTGTCTCCTGATGATAATGGGAAGCTGATCATATGCAGTGCAGAGAACATGGTGGGGCAGAGCGAGGCCACCCTGCAGCTCAATATTCTCTGTAAGGACTCTCACTTTCCTCTTATTAGTGACTGTAAATGTTAACAAACTGTAGCATGCGTCTGCAGTGATTATTGGTGACTATCGGTACCTTTATTCTGTCTAATTTCCCCTCATGATCTTTTAAATGCTTTCTTCTAAACCTTGTTTTTTGTCTCCAGTGGAGGCGCAAGGCTCCTCCGTTTGTTATCATTACTGTCTCTCGGCAAATCTTATTGACTCTCCATGTTTCCTGTCCATAACTCTTCCTCCTGTGAAGCTCCTCGTGCCTTACCGCACTCCTCTGCTTGTTTAGTGCCACATTTCTCCTCATTCTCCTCTTCCACGTTTTTCCTGATGTCAGCGTTTAAATGTTGTGCGATCAGTCTCCCCGTACTCTGCAGCTCCTCTCTGAGTCCATACACGTTGCTTCTTCCTCCTGGCTTTTTACTCCTGCCGTTGATTTCCTATCATCCCGTTATTACTCTTCCTCTTCCTCTACCTCCGTGTCAGTTGCCCCCACCATCCAGCAGCTGCTGAGGCCGGAGCGCGACCACCACTGGTGCATCCCCTTCAGCGTGACGGGGAACCCCAAGCCCGAGCTGCAGTGGTACCACGAGAACGTGGCTCTCCTGGAGCAGGACTACATCCGCACCAGGATCCACCTGGCCACCGAGAGCGAGTACCACGGCTGCCTGCAGCTGGTCAACCCCACGCACATCCACAACGGCGTGTACAGGCTGGTGGCAAAGAACAAGTACGGCCGGGACGAGAAGAAGGTCTCCGCCCAGTTCATCGACCCGCCCGACATCGACCACACAGGTGTCTTTGTACAGGAGCACGTTCAGTAGGAAGTCAGCACGTCTGTCCACGAAGTCCACTGCTAACGCACGTATGTTCTTTTCCCTTCCAGCAGAAGACCCCTTCTACTACTGTGAGTACTGAGTCCGCTCATTAAACCAACTTGTTACACTTTCTATGAAGCCCGTGTCTACAATGCACAATAAATACAATGCATCTGCTAATAGCACAGTGGAGCTACAAGCACACGTGTAACAACGATCATAATCACACATTATATAGCATTTATCCGTAACTTTACATTTTCAAGTCCCAAACAATTCACGATGCAGCTGAGGCTCAGCAGGAGGTCGTGCACCAGGGTCGGGGGTTCGATCCCCGGCCTCTGCAGTCAGCATGTCAAAGTGTCCTTGAGCAAGATACTGAACCCCAAAGTGCTCCTGATGACCAACTGTGTGTGTGTGTGTGTGTGTGTGTGTGTGTGCGTGTGTGTGTGTGTGTGTGAGAGTGTGTGTGATGGTTATCTCTGATGAGCATGTGGCAACTTGTAGCCTCTGACTCTGTATGAATGTGTGTGTGTGAGTGTGTGTGAATGCTGACGTGTTGTAAAACGCTTTGAGTGATCGCAAAGATTGGAAAAGTGCTTTATATAAATGTAGTCCATTCTATATAAATGTAGTTCATTCTATATAAATGTAGTCCATTCTATATAAATATAGTCCATTCTATATAAATATAGTCCATTCTATATAAATGCAGAACATTCTATATAAATGTAGTCCATTCTATATAAATGTAGTCCACTCTATATAAATGTAGTACATTCTATATAAATGTAGTCCATTCTATATAAATGTAGTCCACTCTATATAAATGTAGTCCACTCTATATAAATGCAGTCCATTCTATATAAATGTAGTCCATTCTATATAAATGCAGTCCATTCTATATAAATGTAGTCCATTCTATATAAATGCAGAACATTCTATATAAATGTAGTCCATTCTATATTAATGTAGTCCATTCTTTATAAAGGTAGTCCATTCTATACAAACGCAGTCCATTCTATATAAATGTAGTCCATTCTATATTAAATGTAGTCCATTCTATATTAAATGTAGTCCATTCTATATAAATG
>CALSBV010011838.1:0-12145 GCA_943590825.1 Bovichtus diacanthus
GTGAACACAGATGAACGTACGTTAACGATCGACATTCAGTCCGTGTCTATTTTAAAAAGAACCAACATGTGTCATGAAAAGAATCTCATTTGTTTCTAACAATAACTGCTGAGGACTGACGAGGACAGCTGCCCTTAACACCTCTCACACACACACACACACACACGCACACACACACGCACACACACACGCACACACACACACACAAAGGACAAAGTGTATATTGTGCCGAGGTGTCTATGTATTTATCTAATATTAAATTCAGTAGAAGTACTCAGATCTTTTACTTAAGTAAAATTATAATATATATATATAATTATAACACTCCACTACAAGTAAAAGTCCTGCATTGAAAAGTAAAAGTACTAAAGTATTTATTATGCAGAATAATACATATTATTGGATTATAATTATTGATACATTTAATGTTGCAGCAGCTCAATTTGATAAAATATATTTTATTTAATATTGTTTATATGCATTTGCAACTAAAGCAACTACTAAAGCAAGTAAAAAAATATTGGAAGCACTGGTTTAACCTTTAACAATGTATTTTATAAGCTCATCATATCTTTTAATGTAAAATCTTATTGTGAAAAACAACTGGTGACTTCATCTATTTAAATGTAGTGAAGTAAAAGTTTGAATATTTGCACCTGAGACGTAGTGGATTAAAAGTAGAGCAGAAAAAGAGAATAGTAAAATAAGAGTTAACGTCAGTAAATGCACTTCACTCTGCACTGTGTCCCAGACACGTCTGCAGAGAACTTAGCTACATGAACCACATGAACCTACCTCGTGGAGCGTAAAGCTGCGAGGAGCCGCACGCAGGTCGACACATCAGGAGGCTCCATCACATCTACGTCCGTCACGACTCCGTCACCTACTGACACTGAGCGAAGCTCCAGGGTGTCTGGAGATAAATAAATATATTTAATACAAGAAGCCCTTTGTCTCACTCTGCATCGAGTACATGTCGTTATTGATTCTCAGGATCGATCGTCCTAATGTCTGCTTTCATAATATAATATAATATAAGTTAAATGTTTTTATTTTATCTACTCCCAAAGCAAAACCTTGTTTTCAGAGTATTAAAGTGTAACTTTACTTTAACCCCAACATTTAGCATTCATAAGCTGTAAATAAACATTTATTATAACTCACTATAATGTAGTTTTAATTAGAAGTGGCATTTAATTAATGTGCAGTATTTTTATCTGCTTTATAAGACATATTTTATATATATATATATATATATTGACTGCAAGAGTTCTAGTGACTGACAAAAATAAACACTTATATCTACTTACAACTACATTATAGTTTTATAAACAGTTTATTCAATGTTTATATACTTAGAAATGCTAAACAAGAGGGTTAAAGTAGCATGTTAAGAGTTGTAAATGTTCCCATCTTCACTCTTCAAGCAAAGATTTTAAGTTTACGCACCTTAAACTTATTACGACGGAGAAACACAAACATCTGTGGAATCACAACAACACAAGGTGCAAAGTGTGACGGTCTCTTGGTTTCATCAAAAGCTGTGCGCAGTTTATATTTATTGTATTCTAAATTTACATTTAAAAAAAAAAAAAAAAAAAGTCTGCCCATGTCTTTATGAAAGTTAACGCACAAATTCAATATACATCTCATTGTGTTTTTACATAGAGGGTGAAAGTGTAGGCATGATTCATATGAAGGCTCAGAAGAATCAGAAAACAAACACCAATAAATAGAAAGTGCTAACCTTAGCAGAAAAATAAGAAGCCTCGTCTTAAAAACAAACAACTGCAGCGTGGAAAGTCTCGACCTGCGGTTACCCAGAAAGAAATTCAAAGAAGCCGTCTGAAGCACGCGGTCACACCTGTACATACGCAGTGAACGCCTGGAACTAGTGGAGGAGCAGCTGCACTTATCTAGAAATTATTAAAAAAGTATACTGTGCCTAAGCAGCTGGTCACTAAACATAAACATCTAGGAAAATAAAATAAATCAGAGGCAAACTCTGTGCTTCTGTTCCTAGTATTCATCCTTCTGATGCACGCGGTCGTCGCTCGGCGGCGTGCGACGTATTCAGACCGTCGAAGGCGTTCTGGAGCCGCAGCAACGTTTCAGAAGCTGCAGAATCAAAATGTTTCCTCTTCGTTATAAACGCTCAAAGAAAACCTAACAAAACATATTGTTCGTTAAATTTCTCTGTTTTTTTTTTTTTTGTTGTTTTTTTGTGTGTAAATTTCAAATACTCAACAGGTTTGAAATAGAAATTTTTAAAACAGTTGAAAGCTTTTGTGATATTTAAAGAATAAAAAAAAAAAAAAAAAGGTTTTAATGACGGGGGTCATTAAAAGTCATGCACGCTGCAAATAACTGCATGCAGTAGTTATGGTAACCCATCCAAGCACTTTTTATTTATTAATAGTCATAAACACACACAGCAGCTTCATCAGAGGAGCCTCTGCCCTCTTGACTTTGAATGTGGAGTATTTATACGGAGCCATTTGCATGTCACAGGAAGCAAAGGTCTGCCACAGCTGCCTGTAACATTTACCTGATAAAGAAAAGAAACGTTATGTGGATTGATTATCAACTTCATATATATTTTATATATATATATTTATATATTTCTCTTCTCTCGCTCGCTCACTCAGTTGCTATTGCGCACTCGCACATTTATCCCACTTGCTCTCATTTATTTTTGCTTACAATGTAACAAAAATGGTGACAGGCCTGAAATTACAATCACCAAAAACAAACTCAGAAAATAGAGGAGGGAGAAAGGAGGGTGAGGCCGGGGGGGGGTGCTGCTGTTGGCTGCCCATCACTGACAGTTGCAGCAGAGAGGACACAGTCTGCTCGATGCTCGGACATCAAAGAGGCGGCGGCGGAGGCTCCTTCCCCGTAAAGCTGCTCTCTCGAAGCTGGAGGTTCTCCAGCGCCACATCTAAAGGCATGATATCCACGCAGCCCATGGCCCCGAAGCTGGCGAAGTCTCGCCGCTCGTCCTCGTCAGAAGAGGAGCTCTCTTCGTGCATCAGCGTGGACAAAAGCAGCTCCTGGACAAACAGGCTGCGGTCTGCGCGCTCTCCTTCTAGAAACTGCCGCTCTGCTTCGGACATCTTAGGTTCATTCAACCTGGAGGGAAACAGTAAACATTAAAAACAGCTCACCCCAAATTCAAAAAATACATATTGTTCCTCTTATCTGTAGCTATTTATGAATGTAGATTGTTTTGGCCTTCTATTGAATATAATATGTATTTATATTAGCCATGTAAATAGCTTAGTAGGAATATTGTCTTTTCAAAATAAGACAAAAACTGAAGTATTTTTTGTGCAGATAAATTTAGTCACTGTTGGTCATCTTTATTTTTCTTATTGTCAACAAAAAGACCAAAACCAATAATTAAATCACACTGACAATATGAAGCCTGATACTTCTTATTCTTTTGAAACTTAGACCCTCATTGTTGTCTAAAAACTATTAAAAACACTGTTTTGCTGCTGTAAATATTCGCCTGTGAGCTACCTCTGAAGCTGAAATAGTCCCCAATAAATGCTTTGTTTTTCCTGTTTGACTGACATTTGCTACAAACTACTGAACCCAGCAAGTTTATAATCGTGTGAAATGTTTTAAGTCGGAACCAGTGGGCTTGGGGTTAAGAATAGGGAAATAGGAAAGCCAAAACCATCAGTTTTCAGATCAACGTCATCCATTGTGCTCACTAATCGTTTTCTAAATAAACTAAACTCACCGTGCTAATAGGAACTGGGAGTTGTGGGACGAGGATGAGGGGTTGTTTTCACCCACAGTGGCAGTGTTGGCAGTTGCTGTGTTGGGTGGAGGGATGGCGGTGCCGGTGTTGCCTGGGTTGTTTCCGCGCCGTGTCGCGTGGCGGCCCGTCTCCACTTGCTGTCGTGCCGCCTGCGCCTGCTGCCGCTCCAACTGCAGTTGCATCTGGAGCTGCTGGAGCTGCGAGGCTGAAGGCCCTGATGAGTTTATTTGCCCGCCTGCCGCACGCCGCACACCTGACAGCTGAGACAACAACTCTGCAGGAGACGCAACAAAAACAGACGCCACTGTTAGACGTTTGTAGAGAAATCGGGATTTCAAAAACACAATTAGTTAAAATATGAAGAAAAAGCAAGACAGTGACCAGTTTTATTTTTGTTTTCTAAATATGAGAAGAAATAAGGTAAGTGATCATAACATGCAGATTACTATAAAATATAAATATTATATAAATAAGAATTGATTATACAGTCACAGCTTTAAATACTACAGAGTATTAGCGCCATTGTAGGTAAAAAAATAAAAAGCAAAGAGGGTCATTTTTCAAGAAAAAACGTACGAGTTGTTCTGTTATGAGGTTGAACCAACCTTGCAAATTCAAGCAATGTTGTTCTTGACAAAAAGTAAATTTGTTACTTTATAATATCAGAGAATATTCAATTTATTTTTTCTCAGAAAAGTTTTTCTAGTAAATTTACCACTTTGATGCCAGAGAATAAAAAACACACTTTTTTTTCTCAGAAATGTCCGACTTTAATCTCTTTTTCTCCGAACATTGATCCCATCATGAGGACGTGTAGACTGGAAATGGATAGTTATCAGTCAAACACGGAGTTCCTACGTGAAATTCAAGCATTTTCTTGCACCGTGCAGCTGTGTCATTACATTAAATGAGATGTTATTGTGCTATAAACAATGTTTGGTGCTGTACTCGTCTGCTGGAAGAACAAAAACAACCCAAATGCAGGATCTGGATTCAGCAATGCAATTAGACTTTCTCCCACTTATTTTATTTCTTTATCTAAAAGCAAACCATTTGGCCAGATAGTGACTTAGTATGAAAGTAATGCAATTACAATTTCCTTCCTTCACTCAAGCTGTTTAAGGATTTCCAGCACCTGTACGAGCCCTGCTCACAGTGCATGGGTTTAGATGGCATGTAATTAGTTTTACCAGGAAAGGATCCAACTCTACTTGAGAGTGAAGAGCGTAATCTGCAGAGTATCCTCGTGACTCTCACCTGCGATTGGGTCCATTGCTTCTCTGTTACTGGGGGTGTAAGTGGAGCTCTGTGATGAGGAGGATGAAAGTCCCCCTGTGGAGCCGCTAGTAAAGTGCATATTTGTCCGTCGTGCTCGGGGACCGCCCAGACCTCTCCCGGGGTGGAACATCCTGCGTACATGTCGAACACTGCTGGACTCGTCGTAAAAGCGAGGACTGTTAAGGGTAAATACAGCGATGTGACATGTAAACAATACCCTTATGTGGACACTTGTGCGTGGAGACACAGAAAGGATATTAAATCTCTTGGCGCTCTGTGTTCAAGTGTGAGATGAGCTGTGAAGTCATCTGTGACGTGGTTGGGGTCGCCCCCCGGCAAGGCGGCACATATTGGACAGATCTGAAACCAGAGGGAAAGTTTTCTCTATGAGATGAAGGTGTTTTTTTTCTCCCCGTGACAAAATTAAAATCGTGTCAAAAACATATGCAGCATCGTAACAAGTGTCACGTTTGAGAAGTGTTGATTCTGGCTGTTTTGTGTGTGTGTGCATAAAAGCTCTTTGTCAATGTCCTTGTTAGTTTTTATCCTATTTAGTCAGACTCTTCCTGTCTTAAGTTTTAGCTAAAATCTGAGCATTTTACTCTTGTCTTTCTCAAAGAAAACTTACTATTTTAGTCAATAAAAACGGTCTACCTTTTAGTCTTTTACTCCTCCGATTATATTGAACATTTCAGTCAATCTAATATTAAGCCGTCAGTGTAATCAGCAGGTAGCAGCATAAAATAAACTGTACAAACACTGCTGCTAGTTAGTTATAACTTCATGTACATGCTCTCTCTACCTGTGCACTAGTTATTCTTTTAAAGAATACTTGTATCGCACATTTTAGTTTAAAAAAACTTTTTTATTTTTTTAAATTTCCTAATGATTCGGCCCAGCAGGAAGTCAACGCTATAGTGCATTAAATTCTCAATGTACATTAACTGCGATATACAAAGAAAGCAACAGAAACACTTCCTCTTTAACTGTTGTCTTGTTTCCGCTTTCAGTTTTCTCTCTAAGTTTAGCTATAAAATTTTATCTAAAGGACAAAGAGAGCATTGTTCCACATTCTCCTAATTGTGAATGAATGAATAGGTTTCATTCCACTATGCCATAGAGCTCCATTGTTGTCTAAAAACTATTAAAAACACATCAATGAGCCCCATTGTTGCACTGGGGACATGTTTCTTCATTATGATGAACCTACACACTGAAGTTTATTTTGAGTCAATTCCACATACAGCATCCTGCCGCTGTAAATACTCATTAGTGCACCAAATGTGCACAAATTAATCCACAGCTAAAAGTAGTCCCCAACATATGCATTATTTACTCGTGTTTCAGTAACATTTTCTAAAAAACTACAGTGCGCAGCTGTTAGAGGAAATAAATGAGCTGTTCTTAAAAGTGAAACTGCATTTTTTTAAAGATTAACATCCTCATTAGGAACAAATGTGAGTGAACATACAAGGTTTGGAAGTATCGAGAGATGGAATATTTGTTGATTTTGATCTGTTCGTGGAGTTTGTGGATGATAAGAGATGTATAGAATCTAAATCTATCAAAGCTCATTACTTTTAGACAACGTTTTAGACGTTTCACTTGGCTCCGGTGGTCAAGTGGAGCACAAATGCTACTAGTTGGCTCTACTTGTGAACTACAAGGGGTCTCTTTTCCTCCCAATCACGGCTAGCGGAGCTGCCGATGTCCGACAGACTACCTGCTGGCCAGGCAGGAAGGTGTCAGCGCCGTCAGCAGCAGTCTGACACTCGGCCGTGCCTTTGCTCAGCAGTAGACAACACTCGTAAAAATCCTGCTCCGCCAACGAATAATCCACAAATGTCCTCTGCTTGTACATTCTGGGAAGTCAATTTGGCTGAAGTGCAGCACTCAACAGCAATAGCAGACTGAACCGTAGTGATGCCGGCACACAAGAATAAAACAAAATGTATTCCTGCGTCTAATGACTTCAACAGGAAGTATTTCAGAGGATGGCAGAAGTAAATTAGGCTGCTGGATCCACCTACAGCCAGAAAGATAACATTTGAACGTATTGAGATATTACTGATGACCAATACATAAAATTACAGATTAAAATCTGTGATCTTCCCTTGTATGCTCGAGCTGTACCAAATGTCTCTTTTTATTTTTACACTCAAAGCTTCTATAGAGGTTTTATGACATCAAACAAAATCCTTAATGTCAAAAAAGTGAATCATCAGAATAAAAATGAGTGAGTCTATTTAAAAACTTGTTTTAATCAGCTCTGAATGCTCCCAATTTGGCACTTTGTTGACATCTTTCTACAGTTGTTGGTATGAAAGTGATGAAATCTTGACGAGCGCAGAGCACCAAGCAAATGGCGGTAAATAATGATATCTTTTTTTGGTATAAAGACTGAAGTACTTTACTTGTGTTAGAGCCAAACATATTGTTTTTATGTTATTTTGGTTGTATAAATGTAATTTATGGTGCTGTTACACTGCCCCGTTGATACAGGTGTGTCTATCTTTTTCAATACATTTAGACTTTACATTGCTGCGGAGTTATTGGAAATGTTTGGCTCACACGAGTCGGAAACAATCTACGCAGCCACCACTGGAATCTAATTCTACAGATAGTACAACACTAATAGTATAAGCGTAGCCTCATCTTTACCTGCAACTGTGCAGAAATATGGGATTTAAAACAGAATGAATAGACAAAGAGAAAACCGTGCCACATTCAAGTGTTGATTAATAAATCGGATGTCAACATTCAGTGCAGCCTTAATGTAGCAGGCTACTCACCACCTCTGTGGAAGTCTCCGCATGTTCGGAGGTGACGTGCTCCTGTAGGGACGTCTCCGTGTAGCCCATCTTGCCACAGTAAGGACATGTGAATGACTGCGGTTGCTCTACTGAAAAAGTGTCTCCTCCATAGTACAAGTCTGTAAAAAGACAGTAAACAGAGCAACGGCTATTATGCGTCTATCAATATGTTAATAATTACAAAATGACGCTCAAAAAATGACATGAATCTACTGATAAAGACTAATTTGTGAGCCATAGAATATAATAATGCTGGCTTGATGGGTTTGTGTATGATCAGTAAGCCACACAGGCTTTCAGGCAGGTCCTTACCATAGTCTACCCTGGTTAATATACACTGCATGGGGTGCTCTGTGGTGTGTCTTGTTGTAGTGGCTCCGCTCTCGTAGCACGATGCGCACAGGTCGTAGTCGTAGCAAATTAAACACTTGAACCGTCTTCCTCTAAAGTTCCCTTTTAAACACGCGTCACAGCTCACACCTGCGAAAGAGAAGAGAGGAATGTCAAGTCAAATATAGGGACCTGACAATAGAGTTACAAATTCCTTATAGCTGCATCTGCAGGGCTGACGGCGAGAAAGCGATCTCTATCTGCAGGCCGGCCGCACTTACATGAGCATGTGTTTTGGAGTGGCACCAACCCACAAGTGCCAGCAATGAAAAACTCTGGCATTCCAGTAAACTTCACATGCACGGTCTCAAAGACATGCCACAGCCCCATTACGCCTCTGAAAGCTGTTTACATTACAGCTTTTGTTATTCTTACTTATAGCACTGTCCACATGTTTTTAGATAGTATACATATATATATATAGATGTACATGAACCAAATTGTTCAAGAGAAAGTAGAGTGGAGCCAACTAAGGCAGCAGACATAATGTCAGCCGTTTCTATATTCTCCAAATAGCCTATTGATGTTTACAATGTCATCATAATATTATTATATTATATATTATTGCATCTCTCCGCTTGTCCACTGTTTACTACGTGATTACCGTGAAGAACAATTCAAGCACTGGCTCACTACTCTGTTCACACAACCAGTTATTTTCCATGCATCATAGTTATCATTACACACAATATTCCAAATCCTGCCTCGCTGACATTTCCTTTCAAGGGAAAAAATACCTCATTTGGCAAACATTGGATGGTAGGTGTGCAATTATTGTGGGAATTTACTTTGTTGAGACTGATCTGACATCCTGCAACGAAAAGCTTCTAAATATAAAACGGAGAAAATCTCCAAAAGTATTAACAAAACCAATAAAAAAAAAAACATAAAATCAACTGACAAAGTGCAGTTATCAGCTGTAGATCAATGTGTTGATTAAACATTGGTCACACCACAGCCACATTTTACAGATTACAAAAAAAACAGATCTCATTCATCTCAAATCTAGCCTGCCCACTCGGGACATTTTAACTGATTACCAAGTACCTTTGTTTTCTAACTTTAAACAAGGTAAATAAGATAATATAAAATACACCTTTATTGATCCCCAGTGGGGAAATGTGGTTGCTGCAGCAGTACGAGGACAGAAATAAATACAGACAAATACAGAAAGTAACGGAAATAAATCATAAGAGCGACGAACATAAACTAAATTAATAGAATGGAGTAAAAATACAAACTATACAAGAGCATTTGGAGACAGTGGCATGGCACCCATGATACTCTTCTGCACAAGTGTCTAGCCATGATTAGAAACTGGATGTCTCACATTTTTCTTCAATTAAATCATAGTATAACTGAAGTTTTTTTCTCCCAGATAAGGTCTCTACTAATATGCTCCAGCACCTCGGTTCATTGGCCACGAATAGGGAATCATTTGCCAAAAACCTAGGCAACCACCTGAAATTTGATAAAAACACATACTGACAATTATTCAGTCCTGATACTTTCAACTGAGGAATATTGCAAAAACACGCCCATTCTTATCTTTCCAGCAAATGGAAATGTTTTTGCATTATTTTGTGTTCTCCTGCTTCGACTACTGTAATGCTCTTTATTCCTGCCCATACCAAGGCGCTGTTACCCGGTTACATTTAGCCCAAAACTCTGCATCAAAACTACTAACTATATCGCTCTCTTATCACCCTGGTTATGATGTCACTTTACATTAAATGTAGGATTAAATTCAAGATCCTTCTCCTCATCTAAAACACTTTGAAGTCTGAATGATCTCCAAGTATCACCAAGTGAACTACTAACGGCGTACACTTCTGCCAGGCCCCTCCGGTCCTCTGAACAAGGCCTGCTAGTTGTACCTTGTTCAAGTGTGAAGAACACGAGGGGGATTGTGCGTTTCCTGTCCTGGGTCCCAGGCTGTGGCACACTCCTGCCCTGGGAGTCCGGTCAGTAAACTCTCCTGGGTGTTTTAACTCACAGCCACGGTCTGAAATTAGTTTTTTTTCTCACCTGCCACTATGGCAGGGCACTGAACGTTTCTACCACCCAATCAATTTCTTTGTCTGCCATTTCTGGAATCTATTCAGATCGCCTTAGATTTATAAACACTTAGTCAGTGGTAGCAGACAGTAGAAATATGAAGTATGTCATCTAACGTAGAGATTGCTTTTTAAAATAAGATTTCTTAACAAAAGGAAAACTTTCCATGGTGCCAGGTGACCTGAAATGTACCCAGTATTTGGCAGGTAGGAAGTGTTCATTTCATTTCCTGGTCACATCTGAAGACTTTTTTCTAAGTGTTTTAGTGCTCGAGTTTAAGACTTCTATTCCTCTGTAAAGCTGCTAAATAAATACAATTTTACTTAGTTACTACTTTCTTAGTTAAGCATTACCTTCGGTCCCATCGCACTGTATTGTTTGTGCTCATGTTTGCATGGGCAGGACACCATAGCAACTTCTGAGGAGATATTAACAGGATA
Source organism: Bovichtus diacanthus (assembly GCA_943590825.1). Taxonomy (NCBI): domain Eukaryota; kingdom Metazoa; phylum Chordata; class Actinopteri; order Perciformes; family Bovichtidae; genus Bovichtus; species Bovichtus diacanthus. Next base: position 10,752 of record CALSBV010011838.1, read on the forward strand.
ACCTGCTGGCTAACCTTATGTGGTGAAGTGAGACGAAGCAGCTAAGAACACCGTAACTTAACCCTAGCTAGCTAGTAGCCTGTCAGCTAGCTAACTTAGAAACTGGTTTGAGGCCTCAGACTTTCTTCTTGATGACAGTGCATTAGCCAACAACAGTGGGTTATTTGACCATTCGGGACAGTATGGCGCTTACATTAGAGCTACGTGCTCTTAATTAACACAAATACAAGCAACATATTAGTATAGCTGCATTGTGACATATCATAGAGTACGAATAATGAGGTTACGAGAGGCAACATTAAGTCGCAGCTACACCAACGACTCCTTATGTTAGCATACATTAGCCTGCTCGCTAGCCCGGCTAACGCAAGGTAACGCAGTACCTAGCAACGGCTAATTGCTAAGCTCCGTAATGTTGCCGTATCATTGCGAACAAGTTAAGAGAAGTTACAGCCGTTTCCTTATAATTAGGATACATTAGAGATATAGGTACGTCAGAACTGATGACAGTTAATGTGCGTGCGTTGGAACGAGCCTTAAAAACAAGCCGCGAAAAGCGCAACACCCCCCTGACTTGAGCAAGCACTTAGCTAAAGCTAGCTAAGGAGCTAGCTGCTCAGGTAATGTAACGCTGTGGATCTGTTTATCAACTCACCCTCGTGTCGGGACATCCTACAAACGGCGGCACAGCCCCTCCTCGGGCTCCCCAGCGTAGTTCACGGGGAACGATACAGTATTTTTGTATACCAAACTGGGAAGAAAAAAAAAAAGCCTTCACCCTCGCCTGTTTTTCGAGCAAGATGGATCCGCCAGCAGCTTACAGTTTGTTCTGCTTCCCCTCCCAGTGTCGCTGATTGTTGCGCGTGAACACTAGGCGGCGCGCGCCCACATCAAATCACCGGCCGCGGACTTCGGGCTTTTCGTGCTCATAGTTTTGCCTCGCAGGAAAATCTCGCCTCCAGCAGCACTGTACATCATGCAATGAATGCACACATTTATTTATTTACAATTTATATATTGATGTGGCTCTTAGGCCACAACAAACCCCAATACACAAAATGCCCTTTATTTATATCCATTCACAAAAATATTGAAGACGAAAAAGGGAGAGATTTGCAAAACAATCACGTGCAATATATCTGTATGTGCAATATATCTGTATGTGCAATATATCTGTATGTGCACTATATCTGTATGTGCAATATATCTGTATATATCTGTATGTGTAATATATCTGTATGGGCAATATATCTGTATGTGCAATATATCTGTATGTGTAATATATCTGTATGTGTAATATATCTGTATGTGCAATATATCTGTATGTGTAATATATCTGTATGTGCAATATATCTGTATGTGTAATATATCTGTATATATCTGTATATATCTGT
>CALSBV010011841.1:443-10956 GCA_943590825.1 Bovichtus diacanthus
TCTCTTTGTGGTCATTTTGTCTCTTTATAGTCATTTTGTGTCTCTTTATAGTCATTGTGTGTCTCTTTATAGTCATTTTGTGTCTCTTTATAGTAATTGTGTGTCTCTTTATAGTCATTTTGTGTCTCTTTATAGTCATTGTGTGTCTCTTTATAGTCATTTTGTGTCTCTTTGTGGTCATTTTGTCTCTTTATAGTCATTTTGTGTCTCTTTGTAGTCATTTTGTGTGTCTTTGAAGTCAGTTTGGTTTGTAGTCATTTTGTTTTTCTTTGGAGTTGTGTTTGAGTCTCTTGGTGGTTAATTGATTAATCCTTCCACTGTCTGCCATCTTTCAGGCCAAGATTGACTTTAGTAAACATTAGTTAACTGTAGTTGTTTTTGTTTTTAAACTGTTTAAACCACATCTCTTCTCATTCAGATATACATATGAGTTCATTAGGAACACATATTACATTTTATCAGTGTCAGAAGTACCAGGTATCCACGTGCTCTGCTCTTCAGAGGATTTCTGTCTTTTCATCTCGTCTTCAAGTTCTGTTGTTTTCCTCTGAATGACGCAGATTCTGCAAACAGACGAATGCAGTCAGGAAGTGGATGCACGACAATCACTCATACAATTTCATTTGTTTGTGTTCGGTCAGCCAGGTTCTCTTTTGCATAAATGTATGCAAGAAAGATTCTGATTAAAATAAGGTTGTGCGAGTTACTTAACAGAGAAATGAAAGCTGTTTTATCACACTTAGTAGGCAAGTTCTTTACTAATTTAACACTCAAAAACTAATCTGCTTCATCAGTAGTGTTCTGGTGCAGTTTGATCAGATTTATTTCTATCAAAAATATTATAATTATTATTTTTTTAAATCTAGTGGTGGAATGAAACTAAGTACATTTACTCAGGTACTGTACAGAAGTACACATCTGAGGTACTTGTATTTTACTTGAGTATTTTCTTTTCAGCCCACTTACTATTTTGTGATTAATCGTGAAACTAATTTTTCATTCAAAAATATGTCTTTTAAATGCTGTTTTCAGCCTCTCAAATATGGAGATTTGCTGCTTTTTCTCTGTTTTATATCATATTAAAGTGATAATACGAGACATTTAAAGACTGGGATGGACATTCTTCACAATTTTATATAGCAAACCATTAATACAAATTTTAAAAATCAGCGATTAATTGATAATGAAAATAATAAAAATACTGTACTTTTTACTCCACTACATTTATCTGACAGCTTTAGTTACTTTACAAATTAAGATTTTCAAACACCAAACATATGAAGAGTTATAAAATGTAATGTTTCACTCGCCAACATTTATACAAGTTCAGCTGAAACGATTAATCAATTAGTCGATCCTCCACCGCAGGAAAAAACAAGTACAGAAATATCTCCGTTTAAATAGCCCAAACTGTTTCATTATGCGTCCATGTAGGACCTCATCACTCGTAGCAAGAAGCTAAAATAAGTTTTCAGGGTTTTAAGTGAAGTTTGAACCCTTCAACGTCCTTTTGAAGAAGTGAGAAGTGGACAAAATGTAGCACACACCTCTCCCTCAGGCGGGCGGCTCGGCTCTGGCAGGTTATCAGTGCTTTTGGAAGTGAGGTCGAGGCCGCCAGCGTCCGCCGAGCCGCCCTGGTCTCATCCTCCCTCTTCTGCAGCTCCCTGACTACGTCGTCGTACTCCGCCTTTATGGTCAGCAGAAGTCTCTTATAGGCCGTCGCTCGGCCAATCACCTGTCGGAAGAAGGCGAGAAGGAAAAACAAGAGAGGCCAAAACAGTCATCTAGTATCAGCAAGTAGTAAAACTACAGAGTAGAAAATACTCACAAGTTACAAGTAAAAGTCCTGCATTCAAAATCTTACTTAGTTTAGTGTACAAAAGTATTACCATTTAAAAATATACTTAAAGTACCATTATGCAGAACAGTATATATATTATATTATTAGAACTGCTTGTCTTTGGTGTACTTTATTTTTATCTTTAAAAGAGAACAATTTTGAGGTACTTCTACTTTACTTGAGTATTTGCATTTTATGCTACTTTATACGCCACTATATTTTGGTGAGTACTTTTTACTCCATTTGACAACATTATGTTTTATATTCGAGTTTTGTACTTTTACCTGAGTAAGATTTTAAAAGCCGGACATTTACTTGTAATGTTTTTTTTGTTTGTTTACAGTGGGGTAATGCTACTTTTATTTACCAAGTAGCATAACATTTAAATACTCAAGTTAAGTAAAAGTAACTTAAAATTTTTAAAAAAAGATAAAGTTAGCTCAGTTTGTTTCTATGTTAGATCTCGACGTGAAGGAGGCCGAATTATCCTCAGAAGTCTCCTCCTCACCAAAACAAATGGACTTGGTGAGTAAGACCCATAGAAACACTGAATAAAGCACTTTCATGTTAAAAATCAGTGTTTCCCTGGTGGAAGCAGGACTGAGGGGCTAAAAGGCTAACGTTAGCTCAGCTTGTGTCTCTGATAACTGAAGATCCAGACGGTCGAGGACTAAAATCCTTAATCCGGTTAAAATATAGAGTTAAAAACGACCAAAATCTGGAAAGTCTCAGGTAAAAATGTGTCTTAAAACCGGATAAAAAGTCAGTTTATGAAGCTTCTGGCAGACAACCATAACGCTGACGCATGCGCAGAGGGGATAATCACTACAACGCTATTACATGCACCGTTACCTTGATTAAAATGATGGATTCTCTGGGTTTTAAAATATAGTTAAAAACATTTAGTACTATGTAAGTACACAACTAGACAAACATATAAAATGTCTAGTCGTTTTTTAGACATTTTAAAGCGGAAATGTTACATATTAAATGGACATTTCACCACTGCTTAAATTCGGTTAAATGTTACACTATGGTCAAGTACCTCAAATGTGTAGCGTACAGTAATTGGAGGAAATGCAGTCACTTACAGCTCTAAAGTTAGTCATGAATACCATGAATTATGAGTCATGAATACCATGAATTATGAGTCATGAATACCATGAATTATGAGTCATACCGTATTAAACACGGAGCGGTAGACGACATAGCGGAGTCCGTCCGGTCCGTGTTCGGGACACTTCAGGTACCGTTTCTCCTGCTCCACAAACTCCTCCAGAGACCGGGAAAACCGTTCATCGCTCTCAGAAATCAAAATGTCCGGCGTTGAACTTCTTTCTTCTGTTCTTGAAGTGCTGGAGTTGCGTGGCTCGACCATTGTCTTGTTTTTTTACACACATATGTTGGTTTTATGCTAACTTTCCGTTGTCGTTTTTTTTGCTCTTCGGTCCCGTTGCTATGGTTACCGCGAAAATGTACCTAGAAAATGGCGTTTAAAGAAAGTTTTGGTCGCTTCCTTCTTTAAATATGACCCAATATACACTTAAGTCTAATGACTAGCTAATACATACGATACGGTTGACTAAAATAAAACGCTAAACGACTACAATTTCAAATATTTAGAGAATATATTTGAGTTTGCTAACTTTCTGTCTTCAACTACTCTTCCATCTTGCTCTTCGGCCAAGTTACCGCGAAAGTGTACCTGGGAAATGGTGTTTTCAAAAAGATTTGGTCGCTCTGTTCTTTAAAATACTTCTTTAAATATTTCACATTATACATTTTAGACTAAAAACAACGTATTAATAACGAACCGGTTGACAAAAAAAAAAACACACTAAACGACCACAGAATCTAAAAAATATTTTGAGATATTTGCGTTCGCTAACTTTCCGTCTTCAACTGCTCTTCCATCTTGCTTGTCGACGTCGTTGCTATGGTTACCGCGAAGGAATACCTGGGAAATGAAGTTTTTACTTCTTTTACTTCTTTTTTCAATTTTTGTTTTGAGATTGGGTCGCTTTCTTCCTCTTAATACACTAAATTATGTGATGTGATATAACTGCTTAGACCTACGTTATTACCGATAAATGTGACGAAAATAACGCTTAAAATCGAACATTTGTTGATATTTTCGATCAGGCACTGTTAACGGGTGTACCCATCCCCGTGCAAACGCGGGCAGAAAACCCCGTCGCTCGCTCTTGAAAGCCCTCTTCTCATGATCCGCCATTAGGAGTGAGCCTGTGGTAAGCTCGTGCTCTGCGTTTAAACGCAATTATTATCACAAAATAACGATTTTAAGGAGCTCATTTCAGCACCTGCAGTTAGTTTAAAGTCTTATGTGTTTTTTCTTGAAGGTGGGTTGAACGGCAGGATGCAGATTTTCGTCAAAACCCTCACGGGGAAGACTATAACCCTCGAGGTGAGTGATCCGGGCTGGGACGGAGGGATGCGGCGTTCAGGGTCTCCCGAGTTTTACCAACTTTACTGGAAAATTAGGCGGATAATTCCACATTTAATTACCCCCATTACTATTCCTATCGAAAGCTAAGGTGCTTCAATACGTTTCAAACATCAGTAGAGTTGGTGTTATGTACTCGTAGCTTGTAGTTGAAGCTAAGTGGCTAAGCTAGCACTTACGCAGAACATCGTAAACACGTGTGACTGAAGTAGACTTGAACTGACCTTTCAAAATAAAACATTACATTATTTAAAAAAATAATAATAACATAATATTCACTGATGTATTTTAAGTTTTTTTTAATCCCAACATGTGATGGTAGCTTTGGCCGGAAGGTGTCATGGCTGACCTGTCTTCTCTTTGCTTTTCACAGGTTGAGCCTTCAGATACTATTGAAAATGTCAAGGCCAAAATCCAGGACAAAGAGGGTGAGTGTCTTTAACCCGGGTCGTGTGTGTAGCACTGCATCACTGCAGAGGATGAACAGTAAAACTGAGGTTTGCTGCCAAGTCTCTTGGAAGGAATTTGCTTTTAGGTGAATAATAAACACAGTAAGAGATAAAAAAAAGAAGAAGTTTGTATTGCAAAGGTCATGTAACGTGCACAAAATAAAGGAAATTCTCATTAAAATGATTAAAAATTATGAGCTGAACAGTTTTTGCTGCAGTTCAGTATGTGTGTCACTTGAGTATAAATTACTATTACTACTATAAATGTTGTTAAATGTGAGGATTTAATTTTTGTAAACTTACTGTTGGAAGATGCAGTGCAAATATGATTAATAATAATCATTTAAAACTAACTTTCTGTGTCTGGTCATAATTGATCATCTAAATGTAAGAATTAAATACATTTGTGCAAATATTTTCTGCAGATGAATTTCACTTAATTTCTTAATTGGGAGCATCAAAGTTGAAGGAATGTGTTTTTGATAAAATAAGATGAGTCAAATATTCATATTGGACATTAACCTGTATTCAGTCTGATTTATATTTGGTGTCTTATATTAGAATTTTTAAAGTAAAGATCTTCTGCACAGCTGTAGTTTAATGAATTAAAGAAATGGAAACTTAAATGAAAGTATTGGACGACATTACAACTACACAACGTGTTTGTATTAAAGTCACGTAAGTTTCAGAGGTTGAAGCCTCGTTGCTCCAGCGTCGGTGTTGATGCCTTTGTTTCCTCTGCAGGAATCCCTCCCGACCAGCAGCGGTTGATCTTCGCTGGGAAGCAGCTGGAGGACGGACGCACGCTGTCCGACTACAACATCCAGAAGGTGAGTCGAGCACAAAGTCCTCGTCCGGCTTCATTGTGTGCGTTTTATTACCGCGCTGACGGTCGTTTCTCCACCAGGAGTCGACTCTGCACTTGGTGCTGAGGCTGCGTGGAGGTGCGAAGAAGAGGAAGAAGAAGTCTTACACCACCCCGAAGAAGAACAAGCACAAGAGGAAGAAGGTCAAGCTCGCCGTGCTCAAATACTACAAGGTACCAACTCTTAAATCCTTCATCTGCACTTCAACAATGACGTTCAGGCTTTTTGAGATTTACAGCCTTTAGATTGTGCTTCTCTTCTCCTGCAGAGCGAAACCTGTAACTTTGTATTTATGGCAAATTTCAGACGATAAAGACTTTCTTTTTTTTTAAGGAGAATTAAAGTAGACGTCTGATTTTGTAATCAAACATCCCAAATTTGATCAAAAGGTTTCAGCACATTTTTAAATGAAGTGGAAGAAAAACATTAAACAGAATCGCAAAAGCAAACTTTCGGTTTTGATCAAGCAATTCAAAGACACAAAACATTTAGTTTTGAATAATTTTCCTCTTTCCAGGTGGACGAGAACGGTAAAATCCACCGGCTGAGGCGCGAGTGTCCCGCGGACGAGTGTGGCGCCGGCGTCTTCATGGCGAGCCACTTCGACCGTCACTACTGCGGAAAGTGCTGCCTGACCTACTGCTTCAACAAGCCCGAGGACAAGTAGATGATCAATAATAAAGACGGAAATGTTTTGACATAACGCAAAGACTCTGTTTTAATTTAAACTTGGCTCTAAAACATGCCGTTGTTTAAAGCTATAAATGATTTTGGTTAAATACGGATGAACTTGATTGTGCCTCATTAAAAACACCTAAGTCTTGATCATAACTGCCAAATATTTATTGAAGTTTATGCCACTTTGTTTACTAAATGTTGGGATTTCTTCCCAGTGTCAATAATTATCACTAATTTTGACAAATTTCTCCCAAACATGAGAAAATGTCTCAATCTGCTGGTAAAAAGTTAAATCCTGAAGCAGGGTTTTATTAAATTGTGGCTTCAATGAGGACACGTTTGTGCTTTTTCAGAGACAAATTCATTGGAAATAAAATTTAAAAAAGCCAAACATGTCCTCACTGTTACTGATTTATAATTATTTTAAATTCTCAGAAGAAAAGCTGCTTCATTTTGTTGTAAAGTGATTATAAACTCACAAACAGGCGATTTATTAAGATTTCGCACCACCTGCTCCTGTTGGAGATAATAATTAAACATTTAAATACTTAATGGACTTAACTACCTTTTTAAGTTCAGCCTCCACAAGTCATATTTTAACAAACACTGCTGTGACACATTTACAAATAGTTTGTTACATATTGAAGTTTAAGGTTTTAATGAGAAGTGTCTGTAAAATGCAGTTCTGGTGTTTGTCCAGCAGGCGGCGCTGTGGTGCGTTCAAAGACTGTCTGGAAAGAACCTGCAGAACAAGAGTTAATAGTTTTGTATATTTCTTTCGCAACTGATGCATTCAAATATTTTTAAACCAAATTAATTCTACTTTTGACAGTTATGTGAAAATTGTATATTTTTTTAGGTTTAACAAGGTTTATTTTCATGTCTGAAATCTGATCAATATTGTTTTATTACTGACTAAGTTGTGAAATAATTTAACATTAAGAGACGGAACAAGATGTAAAGATTACAACTTTTACATTTTTGATTTTCTATCACGATATTTACATGATTGTCTTAATTAGATTTTGCAATTAAAGATGTGGAAGCCCAGAGGGGCCTTTTTATTAAAATGTAATTCCACAATAGCAATATCATCAAAAATAAAAATGCGTTTTCTCACACACGTATTCGGACTATTAAAATAGAAAAGCTGTTTAACGTTTAAATTAGTTACCGATTGCTTTTTTTACAGCAGGTTAGTTCTTGAATGTAATTTAAAATCATTTTAATTGCGATTTAAATGCTTAGATGTGAAAATAAAAATAGATTATTGTATTTCAATTTACATTTTTACTCCATGTGGATAATCATAATGCCATTGTGGATTTAAATTATGATTTTCTGTTTTGATTTCTAAAACAAAATAGCTTAAAAAAGAAAGTAAAGATTATAACACCGTATTTTCTTGAAGGCAGAAATGAGTGAAAACACAAATATGGAAAAAAACAAATCTTCTTTAGATATTTTTTTGGAGAAAGTTAAAATTACATTTTGCAAATTAACATCTGATAATTGTGTTGGAGTTCTTTTTATATCTTTTTTTCCCAGCAATAAATAATAAATAAGTCAAGAATGAAAGAATCTTTTTAGATCACAATATCTCTCAGGAATTCAAATATTATATCTTAACTTGACTTTCCAGGTTTTTATTATTTTCCTGGCAAATAATAGTTCTTTAAAAAATAAATAAAAGCAAAGCTAGTTGTTCTTTTGTGAAATGGTTCATCAGAATTACATTTTCCGGGAAAAATCTGATAATTTTCTAACAAAAAAAAAAAAAAAAGATTGTGTCTTTAAAAACATGCGTTTCAAATATAAAAATGTTATTAATCAATTACCAACTTTTCATCCATTTTCTTTTTTTCCTGGTAGAAAATGAGCCGGCGTTAGTAAAAAAAAAAAACACAGAAACACGTTGGTGAAAGAAGAGTTTGTGTACTAAAATAAGGTTATTTACTTAAAAATCGTTACATTGGACAGACTGTATACAGAGTTTTTTCATTTCCTTGGTAAACTCATAAGGCACCGAACCAGATGCTGTACAAAACAACAACAACAGCAAAAACAGAAACAATAAAGATTTACATATTAGAGATTATTCCTATACGGGAGCTTTCTTGCATATTTATTACAGAGAAAAACACTAAAGTTACTGCTCTTAAATATGAACTGTAAGCGTCATTCTCTCTCTCTCACACACACACACACACACACACACACACACTCACTCACACACTCACACACACACACTCACACACTCACACACTGAGGAGATTTCTGTTTCTACACCTGTTCAATAAACCAGGTAAGATGCTATGCTAGCAGTTTCCACCCGTTTCCAGTCTTTGTGCTAAGCTAGGCTAAGCACATTCTCAAATATTCTTCATGGGAACATTTTTGTCCCTAAAAGCATCTGAATTAATGACTTAATGCGGTAGAATGAAGAAACATGGAATCTTATTTTGAAATAAATGAATCTTATTTTGAAAAACACCTGAGTGGGAGGAGCCGAAGTTCAGTTCGGATCGTCTGTCGGATTACGGAAAAACTACAAGTCCGATTTTCTTCAAACTTGGTTTAAGGGTGAAGCGTGGGCGGAGGAGAAACGCATTGCATTTTGGGGTGGATCCGAATCACGGTGCGGAAACACGCTTTATTTTTATTTATTCTGTAGTGCTACTCAGCTTTATTATGTCTTGTTAAAAACGTCAAAAAACTATTTACTTTGATATTTTCAAATGAAATATTAAAGTGGTGAATTAGCGAGAAAGCGACGTGGTAACTTGACAAAAAAAACTATTTTTCCACGTTTTTTTTCTGGTAAATAAACCACTTTAATCTCAAATATTCTGAGTTTTTTCTTTGAATATTAACTCTTAATACTAATACGCCGTCTCACGTTACCTTGATTAAAACTACACATTTCACTTTAAAAATGTTTGCAAACATTCAGGATGATGTAAGTACACAACTCTAAAGGCTAATTGTTGTTTAACACATTTTAATGTGGAGAAGTTACATATTATACCTTGAAATTGAATTCTGAGCGGCAGTGAAAAATTTTTTTTTTTTTTAAACTGGCTCCTCCCACTGAAGCTTAACTCGACCAATCCGGTGTCTTTGTTTCACCAGAGCAGCTGGACACAGACAGGAAGTGGACAGACAGGAAGTAGACACAGACAGGAAGTAGACAGACAGACAGGAAGTTGACAGACAGACAGGAAGTTGACAGACAGGAAGTGGGTGCACAGACAGACAGGAAGTGGACAGACAGGAAGTGGACAGACAGACAGGAAGTGGACAGACAGACAGGAAGTGGACAGACAGACAGGAAGTAGACAGACAGACAGACAGGAAGTGGACAGACAGACAGACAGGAAGTGGACAGACAGACAGACAGGACGGTAGACGTCTCCTGGAGTCGGCTGGACGTCAACACCACTGCAGTGTTTCTTTTTTAAATCCTCATGAGTAGGAACGGCATCTAATGATAACACTTATTTACACATTAAAATTCACATATTATAATAGTACCTTTTTTTTTTCTTACTTATGATTAACTCTACTTTCTTAGAGTGGAGATATATTTCAATATGGCAGGAGAACTCAGTCCTGAAGAGAAAACAACATCAAAATAATCGGCTTTTTCTTCTTCTTTGAAACAGGCAGAAGTGGAGGAAGGCGACGAGTTTAAAAAATAAAAAATAAAATCTGTGTTCATTCACAACGAGCTTCATTTCCCCTCCGTCAAAATTATCTTTATCGTCTCGTTTGGCTTTCACGGAAAGCGTCAAACCCGGCAGAAAGAGGAGGAGGAGGAGGAGCAGAAGCAGGAAGGACTCCATGTTTGTTTCCAGACAGACGGAGGAGGAGGAGGAGGAAGGACTCCATGTTTGTTTCCAGACGGAGGAGGAGGAGACGCAGAGTTCAGCCCTGAAATGGGTCCATTATGATGTCTCCTCCTTCTCCTGATGAAGAGAGATGCACTGAGCTTGAGGGGTTCAGGTGGGACGAGGAGGAGGAGGAGGAGGAAGAGGAGGTCAGATCTTAATGTCCTGCGACTCCACCATCTTGGCGAGCGTCTTCTTCACTCTGAGGATGGTGAGGCGGGAGGCGGGGTTATGAGCCCAGCACTCTGACATCAGCTTCAGCATGGCCCGAAGACACTGCACACACACACACACACACACACACACACACACACACACACACACAC